>OZ023252.1:5625561-5942561 GCA_964006365.1 Trididemnum miniatum
GTCCATCTTCGTGGCTTAGCACCTGGGTAACACAGATTCAGGCTGTTTAAAATTGTCGCAGTTATGGCGAGCCATTGGTGACGCTGCATCCAATTTTACCTGCTTGGGAATCAAACCCCAGTCTTCCTGCAATGTTGGCAAAGTCGTTACCAGTCCCCCAATTAAATATTTTTGATTGCTGTTGCTTCTTTATTATGCTATATTGTACAGTATGCGTTTCCTATTACAATGGCAAATGATCCATGCAAAAAGGCAATAGTGTTGATGAAGAAACATGCTGGAGAAGACACAGAGGTCGATTTTTCCCCAAATGTTCAAGATGGTGTGCAAAGTGACGCAGTTTCTCTCGAAGGAGGGTAGGTTTGCTGGACATTTCAAACTGTGACTATAAGAATTATGCAAAGTAGAGGACCCTTAACTACTACGTATTACATTAAAACATGGCACTTTGGCCTGTCTGACTCAGTGATAAGACGGGTTCTAGAACTCTGGTCGGATTTAAGGCTGTAGTTAGGTTTAGAATTAGGGGATAGGGACAGGGTTTGGTGACTAAATGTAAGGTCGGTTTTTCCCACATCAAATTGATCACGCCAATGCACACTTCCTTCAAGATCGGAGAATGTGTTTTTCGAGATCGGAGAATAAACGAAATGAGTTCCCTGATCACATTTTTGTTTTGGTTATTCTCGTCAATAGTGTTTGTATATTTTTGTTATGCAGATCAGTACCGGAACCTGTTCACGAAAACAATACTTCTTCAACTAAAAGTGAGTTTACTATGAAACAAATAATATTGTATCTTCAATGTTTCGTAAATGTTATCTTTAATATACTCGCGGTATTATGCCTAAGCGTGTAAGGATTGGAGAGCCATCTCTGTGGCTTGGGGCCTGGGCAACATAACTTTGAAAAAATGTTGCAGCGTTGGCGAACCGTTGGTCCAATTTGACCTGCCAGGAAATTGAAAGCTAACCAAATAGAGTGAGCTGCTCATACGTAAGGGATATGTGCATATCAAAAATAATTAAGGTTTTGTATTTGATTGTTATGGTTTTGTTGTTTGATGCTTTAAGAAACCAATCTGTTCTGTTTTCTTTACTAAAGTATAAGATAGTACGATAGTCGTCGTCTTAACCCTGCTGAGTATTCATCACCTATCGATTATCATAGTGGATAAAGGCATTGCTATCAGAAAGTTTTGGATTCAGTTCCCTGGCCGGTCAAATCAGACATCGTGTCACCAACTGCTGAGCACCGCTGCGACGTTTCTTCGGAGCTGTGATGCCAAGACGTTAAGCCTCGCTGATGGGCCCCGCCACTCATTGCATGCTTTGTCGTAATACTGCGATTATAATGAAGATTTTCTTCATACTTTTTGATTGTTTGTATTTTTTGTTTAGTGATAATAAACGACAGCAAGGAAACCTTCCAACCACCTCGAGTTGAAAAAACCACCAACCTAGGTAGCACAAGCACTTCTATCACAGGAGGAAACTTTCCTCAGGCAAACATAGGAGGTCGCGCCCCTGTGACGTACAATAATACGGGAACTACCATTGTGGCTTCAAGTAAGTCTACTTGACAAAAAATTCTTACCTTTATCCAGCAACAGGAAGCGAAAATACTGTAAGTGTGAAATCTATGCTGGATTAAAAATTAAGTTCACTTGTTTATTGGAAACTGCTGTATGCATTGATGTTTTAACCTAAGAGTGCATATTGTAGACAAAGTTTTACGGTGTCGGGGATAGCTTTAGTTATTCTTTGTAATACGCAGCAAGCAAAAGTTTCCCTTTGGCGCTGACATTAACTTTTAATAGAGCTATTCTAATGACATCCTAGCTTCTTTTTCGCAGTAACATTTACTTGCCTGAAGCACCAGCCTTTTAAACGAACAGAAATGTTACTATTCTGAAATTTAAACGTTACACTACAGAAGCTTATATATTGAGAGTTAGATTTATGTTTAGAGTTACTAATATTCGAATTTTAATTGCCCAAGCGTAGTAAAGAACGTCACTCTTGGTATTGTCATAAAGTCATTAAAGCATTTTGACGCTTTCCATGTAAGTAATCAATAAAAACGGAAAAGCTGAACGTAATATACGTCACAATTTTCAATGCTTTTATGCCTGCGTCACAATGTCTTACTACCTTTGGGACAACCAGATAACTAGAGTGACGTACCGGCAGTGGCGAGGCCAGTCTGTGTTGAAATCCACTACTTACCAAATTCTTAAAAGCGTAGGCATTTCGCATTTGTTCAACGCTAATTAATACAAGTAGCAATAACAAGGTCATGATTTCATTCAAGCACATAGTTTTGCACCTAATAATGTTAAGTAAAGGTCTAATGGACACTTCGTGTTTTTTATATTTCGTCTTGCGTTAAGGCTTGATTTGTTCATACTTTTTTCCAATAATAACCTGAATTTTAATTTGTTGACTTCATAACCAAAATTGATATTGCAAATACTACATGTAGCGCAATGCATCACTAAAGTGAGATGTGTGTAGCTAAAATTTCTACTTAGTTGTTACCACTTGCAGATTTACATACTGTATATATACAAGTCATGATCTTATTTTTCTAACTTACTGCTATGTGCTTCCCTACCTTTGTCCTTCATAGGTCCATTTGAATATTTCTGCTAATTCCTTTGAGAAAATGTAGCATAGTTTGCGGTCTGTTGCCCAGAAATTGATTAATAATAATTCGTTTAATACGATTGTTCGCATCCTATATTTTTTTCGTTTCGGTGTCGGAAGGTAGCCAGCAACCATTTGTTCAAATTCAAAGTCGCGAGCCTTTGGCTTTTTCTTAGTCCATCAATCAGCTTCCAGATGCTAGGATGATCAACCCTGTTTCGCATTATAATCGTCGGTGAGCAGCCTCTGCAAAGTTGTTGATTCGATCTTAAAATTGTTTACAAATAAAATAGTTTTACATTATAGCAATATAAGTTAGGTACCGGTAATTAATACAAATAAATTAAGCCAATGTATCATGGATAAATTTATTGATAAATAAACGTTTTACAAATAACAACCACACGATGCGTTCTTCAACTCTATACTATACTTTTTAATTGCGATGAAATTACGAAAATTGTCGTTAGTAGTTATAGATTCCATGACCTAGCAAAAAGTTGCACCAGCACTACCATACTTATACTTAATTGAAAAATTTTATTGCAATAGGTTTGGGCGGTTAAAATGCAAATACTACAAACTCGGTCAATAATAAAATTTTGAAAAATTCTCAATACACCTTCACCAGCTGTGCCTGAACTTTTTAAAACGACTAAAACCTGGAAAATTTTGACTTGTGTCTGGGATTTCTGAAGTGAATCATGCGATCTTCACTTATAAATTGTGAAAAAAAATCACTTGATCGTGCAAGATTCGGTCGTGGAGTTTCCACGTAGGTGGAAACAGGAGTTCGCTTCACTCTGTTAGTTCGTGTACGTCCTGTGAAATGATTTCATTTTTCCGGCAAAATTTTTTCATTTCATTTTTGTCGAATGTTTGTAAGTGCTCCTCACAAGAAACTGAGAAGATAAGAGAAGAGCTACAACGAGTGTTCCTGTGGGTTAATTTAGCAACTCCTGATTCATACAAGGCAGTAACTTTGAAAATTAGCTATTATTTGTAAATAGGATTGGCATTTTTGTAAATGTTAGCTCCGATTATGGTTTTTTCCTTGTTTTTTCAGAAAAATAATATTAAAAGTCATTAGTGTAACTAACAACTTACCAACGTAAATAACCTTCTTACCACATTAGTAAAAATTCACATTCAGCAGGAAGGGTTTCTTCTAAGGTTGACATCGCCTTATCGATTCTTTGTAGGGGCACAAACGCCACTGCCGCCACAGATTTCCATTGCAACTCAAAATCTGCATCTGTACGGTAGCGGCTCAAAGCGTTTGGTGTGCCTGCGATATGCTTTTTCATATTTTTGATAAAATGGAAAAAACAACCAAAAATTTGTGGGTTTGGATATGTTGCACGTGCTGCTTGAAATGCCGCTAGCTCAAGGTCCATTGAAATCGCCATAGGCTGAAAATGAGAGAAAATATAAATAACAAAACAATCTATCATGCGCAATGCGCGTTGGTGGTAATTTTCCACAAATTGTCAAATGTATATCCAGAAACAACGGAAATCCGTATCACAAAATTACCGACCGGTGACTTTTCAATTAAAGTTTCATGTCGATATGGTCTCAAAGAAAATAAGTTTGGAGAAAATATTAAGTACGCAGTAGTAAGGTAAAACTAACTGTCAGCAAATCTAAGAAAAATTACACATAAATGGGGCATCAGCTGCTTTATAACGGGAAAAAATTCGTCGTATGTCCTTCGATTTTTATGTGGAAAAATTTTTAAAGGTAGGCATTGACATCCTTGTAGGAAACAAAAACCAATTAGGATAAAATACAAAAGTGATGTTATTTTACCCACAACCTGAAAAAAAGTAAAACGCTAAGTGGTTAAGGACATCTGAAGTTAATCTGAGATTGTTTCGGCCGCTAAGGACATTGCTTATGAGCTACAGTAGCTTCTTTAAAAATACAGTCAACCTCAATACAATAAGTATTTTTGAAAAAAACACGCACGTAGCTGTGTACCAGAACATAAGTCGAATTGACGGTTTCAAATTCTTGAACGCAAACCGAATTTGAACCCTTAAACTTTTGCTTCTGCGCATCTGAACCCGATTATTCAAAGTATTTTTGATTTTAACCAGAACTGAACCTTCAAAATCAAGCGACGAAAAACCTAAACCGGAGCTAAACCTCTGAAAATGAATTTTGCGGAACTTGAACCTAAACCGGAGCGCTATTTCAAGTGGTTCGATGCCCTGATATTTAGTATTACTGCTCCACTTATCGTTTTTGTTATTTTTGTGTTAGGCGCTTTTGACCTGAATTTCCTTCAGGAAAGAGCGCTATTATTGTTATCAATATTGGCAATATACCGGTAGTGCACAAACATTTAAATTTGGGCAACTACCTTTAAAAACTCTAGGAATGGAGTGCACCAACGCGGATTATCTTTGAGTTAAGTTTATCTTGAGATTAAAATTGAGTTAAAGCAAAATTGGTATGCACCAACATGGGTTAAAGTTAATCTTCAGATTAAATCTGTTAATTTTTCCAAAAAGTTAATCCTCCAACCGAGATGGATTAAATTTGAGTTAACTTTTGGACCAGAGATGTCTGGAGTCGCTTTTTTGAGACTCCGACTCCAATCCTGCTCCAAAATTACATAATCCTACTCCAATCCTGCTCCTGTTTTCACTCCTGTTACTCGGAGTATTTTTGCAAACTTTGCAATCACAATATCATCCAAACTTTCGGCCTATGTTAAATTTCATGCTATTGTGATTACTGGTGTTTAGAGACTGCGCGAACTGATGCCTCACAGCAAGCATAACTTTTGTCAATGTCCAGTTTACATTACAATAGTAACTTTAAGAAATGGTCACTCTGGCTCCAGCTCCTACTCCAGTTTTAACGTTAAACTTAACTCCGAGTCCAATCCGGATCCGAAAAAATTTGCTTGACTCCGGCTCCTATACATCTCTGTTTTGGACTAGCCTGCTAGCTTCTAATATGCACAATTGCTAGACCAAACTGCTTTTTGGTAGTGGCTCAGGGCTAGTACGCAGTTAGGGAGACTGGCTGAAAAATAACTGCGTTTTTTCAGTTTTGGGCCTAGTCGGCAAAGTCCGGTGGTTGGTTAATAGGCTTACTAATAACAATGTTATTTTTTAGGTTCAGAATCACCAGCAGCCCAGGTACCTAACCAACCGACTCCGAAGATAAATTCTGATGCTACCGGTATGTATAGACTACAAACTGACAAAGTTTACAAATCGATACACTGTTAACCTGCTAAGATCTACATAGCCGATACCGGTACCTTTGCGCTGTGCACATTAACAAAAATGCAAAATAGTTCTTTCAGTATTTATACTGCAACTCTGAACTGGAATGTTGTAAAAAACAGAAAACACAAACACCTTCACCATCTGCCGCTCCCGCTGCAAACCAAAAGTTCTGCGTGTGCAATCCTTATGTCTCAACTCAATTTATTTCTGGGGCAGTAAAAAACCGTGTGGAGCAACCACACGGTTTTTTACTGCCCCAGAAAGCACAACTAAGTGCTTTCTGGGGCAGTAAAAAACCGTGTGGTTGCTCCAGCAAACGAAATCAGCGTTTGCAAACGCACTCAAAAAACGAAAAGATTATCCGTAACATCCCCACAGCAAAAAATATAAATAAAAGCAATTCAAACAATAAAAATAAACCGCTAGCATAAAAAAAGACACTACTACACTATCCTGTCCACTTGTGCACAAAGAAGCGAAGCGAAGTAACCTGAATCTAAAGAGGTATTGAACCCAGTATCTACGGCTGTTGATCGACCACGCTAATCTTCACGCTATTGCAGTGCAACGCGACCGCTAACAATTTCTGGGTTTTATCGTCTCGTAGCTGTTACGTCATAGTTTCTAAGACCGTGAAATTAAGTTGATTACTGCCTCTAAAAACATAAATGCGGTTGCAATTTAGTCCACAGCAATGACTGTATGCGAAACTTCTGTGAAAATGATCACTTCTAACTTTTGATGTGAGCCAAAAAACTCGACAAATTCACGGAATGTTTCCCTTTTGATAATTGCTTAGCATTTAATCCAAGGATTGGCTAAGCTATAGATAAATCTAATTGGTGCGTGTGAGTTAACTTTTACTCTCGAGTTAAGTTAATCTATGATTAGATAGTCCATGATTGGCGCTAATCTAGAGCTAACTTAACTCGCGTAGGTGCATTCCACCCTAAGCTAATTGAGTTGAAGCATTTGTTTGAGCAAGTTTCCACCTGCTAAATTTTTTTGGGAACAGTTAAGCAACGGCAACCTTGATTGTAGATTTTTTCCTTTGCTTATTATTTTGCTGTACCTTATCAATTGCATGAGATTATTTTTAGTTTTAGCCAAGTTGGTGGTAAGAGGAAAATTTTGGGGTCTCATCTAGATAAGCCCCCACGCCTTTTCTGTCTGCCAACCTTAACCTAACCTATGATCTTAACCTAACTATAGCCTGACCTTAACCAAATCTAGTCCTAACCAAACCTGACTCTTATCGAACCTGGAGACTGATACTAGATCTAACCCAAAAATTGTTGGCAAATGATTTTGACCAGTACAGTGCGAGTTAGTTAGCGATTTAATTGCAAATAACTCAGCCAAGAAGCTGTTAATTAGATTCAACCAGAATTAGATACAGTTATGTTTATGCTGTTTAGGTTTTTCTTCCAATAAATCTACCTCCAGAAAGCCTACGTCAATCAACGGAATATTTCCTCAACAATCTCAAACAAAGCCTGTAGAAACCGCTACATTAAAAAAAATCTATGAAAAGGTTAAAGATTGTAGTTTTAAATTTTTGCATTGCTACGGAGTTGCAGGTAGTGGAAAAACACACATAGCAATAAGCTTGGCTGAAAAATTTCCTTTTACCAAGAGTGACGGCGGCGATGCTAACAAAGAATTGATTAAGTGGCACATTCAATGTTCGGATAGAAATCATGATGTGAAAAAGAATCTGAAAGATTTGGCCGACGAAATGCAACGAAACAGTTTTATTAAAAAAGAGAAAAACCTTAGCATAAAAAGTAACCTTGATAAAAATCGAGCCACAGAATTGATGCAAGCTTTATTGAACTGTAATGCACATGTATTGATTTTGATTGAAGACCCTCAAGATGAGAACGAATTGGTTCGTGACTTGTGTGTCCAGTTAAGCACATTATATTCGAAAGTAGAAAAGGAAGAAGAAAAAAGTAGTGTGACTAGAAAAATTCAAATGTACATTACGTCCAGGACAAAGAATGGAATATTTCGTGATGGTGAAACTGAAAAATATAGTTTTTATGAATCGGAACACATAAATGGTTTTAGTGAGGAAGAAGCTCTGGAGTTTCTGAAAAATGAAGAAGGAAAGAGGGATAACCCAACTGGTGCCAGTGAAATATGTAAATGGTTTAGCTGTTTACCATTTGGACTGAAAAGTGCTAAAGAGTACTGTAAAGAAGTTAGAATTGACTACAAGCACTACCTAAAGCGCATCCAAAAAAGTGAAATCGTGCTTGCTGGTGAGGAAAAGCAATTTATTTTGGAAAATCTGCCTCTCATATTTTCAAAGCAATTGTCACGCCATTTGATGCAAACGTTAAGTCTGACTATCATGCCATATTACATTGGAGAGTTTTATGTTGTCTTTCTTATTTTAATCATGGATGCATCCCAAAAATTGTATGGAGGCGATGTTGCTTCTTAATTTACTGTGATGCGAGCATAGATAAAATGCGTTCAATTGAAAAGGAAGAAACTGACGTGGAAGCGTGTGTTGGTAGTTTAATATCTAAGATGGTTAATTATGGTTTGTGCAGTGAAACATCAGACGGTAACATAATTGTTCACCAAGTTGTGTGGAATGCATTTCGGGTGCATCATCAAGCACTAGGTCCAACAAGTAAAAGTCTTTATTTAAAAAAAGCTGTTGAAGTGTTATGCAGTATGGCAACAAAAAATTTTATAGTAAAAGGAAGCTACCAAAATATGTTAAAATTACGACCACATTTGCAAAGTGTACTGCAGAATGTTGTACGTCAAATCGAGAAGAGTAGCAAAAAAAAGTTGTTTGGTGATGCAGTGCAAGTTCTTTTATATGATGCTTTGCTCAGCCATTTGTATGATGTGACTGCTACAATAATGTCAAGTGAATCCTCTTTGCAAAATGGAAAATGTGGTGAATTTTTTAAAAAAGCTCTTGGTTGTCTGAAGAAAGAATGGGGGCAACTAGAATGGAATAAATGTGATGCGAATTCAACCCTTAAAACTTTTGCAAAGGATATTGTTAGGAAGTCACGAAAACGAGTTGTAAAGACGCGCAAGTTTATTCATGGCTATGCTTCAAAAGTTTTTTACAACTTAAACGAAGAAAACCTTAAATTCTTGATGATAGCGGGTAGCAATATTTCGTCATTTTTCGAAGAAGTTAAGCATGAGGAAAAAAAAAGCTTAATCACTCAGGTAATGGATGAATGTGATACAAAATTGGATCAAAAAGACCTGGAATCCTTGAAGAAAAAATGTTGTGATATTGAGACATTTTTTAACCAACATGATCCTACGGTAAAAGCGGGATTAATCACTCGGTTACAAAATTATGGGTTGTTTTTAAAGGATAAAATGTACTGTAAAGTGTTTTATGCTGAAAGAGTTGCTTCTATACTGCATAGCTGGAGTCGTGCAATTTTGGATGCTGATCCCGACATACTGCAAAAGGACACTAATAGTGTTTGGAGGTCTTCTTTGAGTAGACACATAGCTGCTCAGTGTAAGACGTCATGTGATGTTTCATTGCTGTGTGAGCGACTTGCTTGCCGTGGAAAAGTATCGATATTGCTTGAAAGTTCCAACTGTGTAGAAGAAGCACGCAAGCTCTGCTGTGAAACTTTGTCTGATGATGTGAGAAGACCATTCCTTGGAAAATACATTGATCAATTGAAGCAAGCAATCAAACCTTTATCAAAAAGTGAAGTAACTCACTTGATTTACGAGAATGGAATTTTGGTAAAACTCGATAATTTCTCAGCATTGTCGAACTTAAGAGACCTTGTTCGGATTAATACCATTACTGTTTTAACGGTAGGACAATCTGTTGAAGACTGTGATTGTAATTGCGTGGCGCTTGTTGAAATGGCAATAAAACATAAGGATATCTATTCCATTGCTCCATCATGCCTGGTTTACGGTGCCAAGTACTGGGCTGCAAGAAAGGACATTAACAAAGCTTTAAATTGTTATGGTGAGTATTTTGGCATGAGTTCACACAGCAACCCTAAGCCTTCATTTAAGTCCTACTGTTGGGCTGTGTACAATTATGCCAAAATTTTGACCCCATCAGACTCCTCACCTTATAATGATGAAGATGCTATTATCAGATGTGACTACATTTTGAATGATACAGAGAAAATTATTGCTAAAGACTTAACTGACAAAATCATATACGTTTTGTCAAAGCTAATAGAAAAGAACTGCTCAACTCCGGTTAATTTGACAGGTGATGATAAGGATGTAAATAATTCAGAAAACCGTCACTTGCAGGTTGGGTTGCCTTCAAAACTTACTCTTTTGACTTTGATTGACAAAGGGATTTGTTTACCACAAGAACTGAAAACTATGGTTGGAAACTTTAAAGCTGTATTGACTGATGCAAATGAAGTGGATAGTGATACTAACTATCACGTAAAAATTTACATTTTTTCCTATTTACTGATATATGGCGTCGACACTTCTTTTGCTGATATTGAGAATGCCATAAGGGGATGCGAAGCTGTTTTGAGATCCTCAGCTGAAGCTAATGATGTTGACCAAAGTAAAATCAAAGCAATTTTGAACCAGTTGCGAAGCCATTACTGCGGAGTTGTGTACGACAATGCTGCGTCTGTGTGTAATAATAGCAAATCTGCCGATAAGGAAGTGAAAGAAGCCTGTGAAAGGTGTAAAGGCGTTTTGCGTGATTTAAATTTAAGAAATGCTTCTATTGTTGATTATGATTTCCAACGTATTTGTGATCAATTACAAGAAATAGCGACGAGACGTGAAAATACCAGTCATTGTGATGAAAATGTTAATTTTGAAGGCCCATACCATTCAAGCAAAACCAAAATGCGTGAATTTTTGTCTGAGAATCACCAGGAATGTGACATCGAAGTTCTTCTGAAGGGTTGATGATTAAAGGTAAATCTATAGTTCCGCGTTGTCTCCGTTTTGTTACACAGTGATTGCAAAATTTATGCACTTAATTACCTTTCTAGACCCTTATCCTTGGAGGGTCGCACAGGCAGCAGCTCAAGTTGATGCCTCCTAACACTTTGATTCTTGTGACAAAGTGTAGCTGTTCTGATGGAATGCCAAAGCGAGACCATTTGTGCTTTTGCTTATTAAAGTTTTGTTGTTGGAAAAAATGTTGTTTTAATTGCTCAATGACGAACATACGGCAGTCAGCGCATTTTTACTTCGTGGCAGTGTCTATGGCACAAAAATTAGATTACTCTTCACTGCCTCAGAAAATCCAAGGAAAGGAATAGATACTGGATCTACAATTCAGATTTATTACGCCTAGGTTGTACTATCTCATTTTCATCGAGTGGAATGCTTTAATGCAGTTTAAAAATGAAATTTTACAATCACAAATCAAGTTCGAGCGTTTATTCACGAAATGTGTTGTTTCACTAGACATGGAATTACTATTTCGCATTGCATTCATTTTTGAAAACCCACTACTTCAACTAGTACTTTTTAATTGTGGAGTTTTTCAAGTGTAATGCTCCTGGTTATGACTTCAAATGTAATAAGGCGAATAGCCAATAAGTTTGCATTAGCTCATACATCGAGGCTTTGTTATCGATAATAATTATTGTAGGGGAGATGTTGCATTTTGGGACAAAAATCGTGTTTTTTGCAGTAGATCAAAAATTTCACATTTTTCGTAAACAAAATAGTAAAGTTTTGTGTCTATATTGAATCTTAAAAATCAAGAAGATCTTGAAACTTGCCGCCTTCCTAGGTTTTTTGAGTGTTCATTATCATCGATCAGATGTTCCATTGGTAAAGCACATAAGGGACCAATGGGACATGGTTATTGCGCCTATTGTCTCAGTTGGAAAATATAGTTTAAACTTACTGTAGGTAAACATTTTTGATTCAATTGAACTTAAATACTACTTTGCGATTACTGATCACATTTTTAATCATAACTAAATCGGAGTCTACTCATATTTATGCAATTGAAACACACATGATTGACTGATGTGCTTCGTAGCCCTACACTCCAAAAGCGCTAACTTCAACATCAAACATAATAACTCCTGCTGAACGCTTGGTAGTAGCAGTAGACATTGGATTGGGCAGAATTTTTATTACGTCGGCAAGTTTATTCGAAGCGAGGTCTTCGATTTCTGGATAAAAAACATACATCCTTAATTTTTATGGAGCGTTTCAAAAAAATTGCTTCAGATCTCCATCTTCATCCGGACCATCAATAATTATCTGAGCAAGAAAGTTTTTTTACTTGCTGTCTAACGAATAGACTTTGACAAGCACATAGCCATTAACTTCCAGATTGCTCACAGGTAAGTGATTGTTGTGGCCACTTAAATTTTTCCCAGAGTCCTGACCAACAGTAGGAGCAATCCCATCATCATATTTACGATGTACCAGTAGCCTACGGGTATCAGTAATGAGATAATGTGTTATTATTTAAAATTTAACAGCAAGGAGTCTTCCATTACACTTTGATTGCGTGAAGGCACTTATGAGACAGTGTCCCAAAGCTCAATTATTGCAATGTCCCATTGGTCCAACATCAGCCATTGTTGATCAAACCAATAAACCAGTTATGTTTCTTCAAGCTCACAACTTTAAGACTTTAACTCCTCTTATTACAAGACTTCTTTTACAGCCCGATTTTTCACAAAAAAAAATGCTTTTAAGAATAATTAATTCTTCATAGAGAAAACTAAATTTGTTTTTTACCACTAATTTTACTTTTTTATCTCAAAAACCTATTCTTAAATCTTGCCATTTAAATACGAAAACCACGCGCTGGCAAGTTAGTTTGAAACGAATGCAATATCAAACTCCACTCTATAACGGAGTTGTTTAAATTATTTTCACACGTTTTCGAAATATAGCACTGTCCCATAGGTGCAACATCTCTCCTACTACGATGTCTTGTCTGTTTGTTATATCGTTATCAATTGTTTTGTCATATTGTGCAGTAGTTTTTTTATGCATTTCATAAAAGCGTAGTGTTCATTTTATTTTGTAAAAGGTAGTTTTGGGATAAGTGGTTAAACTTTTTGAAACCATTTATCGCTTATATCATTACTTAGTTTATGCTGTTGTTTTTCTCTTATTGTTTTTCTGTCTTGTTTTTTGAGTTAGAGATAATAGCAAACGTGCTAAAGTAAACAACATTTGTTCTGTAACTTTCTTTAGCCTGCGTGGTTATGTGGAAAAACCCACTGTGCGTTTCCTTGGCTTTTGTAGTCGTTGTAAAGAATATGATTGCATCAAGTCACTGTTACCACTAAGATGTCAACTTTGAGAAAAGTGAAAAGTTTTGGGCAATTTTTTGGTGTTCAACGTTTTGGTGTAAACTTAGATCATTTTCAGCAAACTTAAATTCAAAGCAAAATTATGAATCAAACACTGGTTAGTGCTTGGAAACTTGAAGCGAAATTTCCTTTTGTGATCTACATTTGTGCAAATTCGCACTTGCTAAATTCGTGAAGTCAATATAGTGAAAGCCTGGACACACAAACTTGTATGACTTAATTAGAAACGGTCGCTTTTAATAATACTTCGTATACCTTATCTGTAGAAAATTTTTTTGTAAAATTTTATTAAAGATGTGATTGTTTAGCACTGTGTAGGCCCTATCACCCAGCTTTTTAAACGCATTTTTGCGTATTTTTTGTTTTGTATTTGTTGCATATTTATCCTCCTATCACGAGAAAGCGATCAAAGCGCTATACGAGCTCGCTTAGGAGTTGCCAGCCATCTTTCTACCTCACCAAAATGGGGGAGTCCCGCTAAGTGCCTTTCCCAACGGCACAACAAGTAAATTTGCCGGCTTGTTCTCCACTCTGTCCTTTTACAGTAATGCTGAGTGTCAAGCAGGGAAGCTGTGAATACCAATTACAAAGTCATTGGTTAGACCCGACTCGGAATCAAACCCAAGTCTACAGCTCTTACCACTCGGCCATCTGAGCTGTATGATAATGTTTTGGTCATGTTTGCAACTTGAATCTGTATTTTTGTGAAAGCTTACATATACTTTTTGGTTTTGATATTTAACAGAGTATGATGATCATTTAAAAGCGAATCGTGAAAGAAAACGTAATTCACGCATGAGCAGACGAAAAATGATTTGTAAAAATTGTAAACTTTATTTTCTGTGGCTGCAAATATCATGAAGGTGTTGAAAGTTATGCCTGGACTTTGATCTTTTATGCAAATGTAAGCAATATCCTACTGCAAAACATCTCTTATTTATCGTGTGTATACTGCAAAAACTCATGATGTGCTTATTGGATGAAACTATAGCAACGTTTCCTTGCAAGAAATCGTTGGTGACTGTTGTTTATTGATAAGAAATTAGGAGTGTCGTAAAAATTAAGTACCCGGGTCTGGTTCCCAAAACTTCTAAAATTCTACCGCAAAGCAATATTAAAATGGGTCCCAAAAATGTATAGTGATTCAAGCAAATCATAGCCCAAGTTATACACTTAATTGTGGTTGCTGGCAGTTTTGGAATATAATTAGTATGTCATTTCAAATTTTATTGTGAAGCTCAAACCAATCCACCTTCTGTTTGTTTCTGTTGATGCTGATATGAACAGTTCCTATGAGAAATTGTACTCGTGGGTTTTCGTGGTCTTTTTTCGTTCAATGATTAATTTGTTTTGTCACGAAATCCAATCAGCATCACCGATTTGATTTTTGTTTGTCTTTTTGTTACTGAGAATTTTAAGTTGTAGATTATAGAGTTGAAGATTAAAGGAACGTTTTACAAAAACAGCCCTACAAAGCTGTCGCAACACCACAGGAAATAGGAAGATCTTATTTATGAATATGACTTATGCATGTCCTAGTTGTCCTACCTCATTTTTTTTTACTTAACTTGTATTAACCAGCAGGGGGCAGAATCATTTTTCCAGGTGAGGATGTAAGAAACCCAAAGTAGGACATGCGTAAGTCGCGTTCACAACTAAGATGTGCCTATGGTGCTGGTGCCGTGACAGCTTTGTAGGGTTTTGTTTGTGAAAAGTTCTTGTATTTTTAGAATATAGATTATATCTGGCGACCTGTAGCTTCTGCAGCAGAGAGGGCTCGATGACTTAGTCCTGGGGTGGCCAACCCGCGGCTCTTTGCCCAGTTTCATGCGGTTCTTTTTCACATGCTGTGTTTCTTCTATCGGCATTTCAACAGCCTCGTTCTGTAGTCATGTTGCGTTTGCCAACGCATAAGTTGCATTATCACATAATAATCACTTTGTTAGAGAATTACGATCAGGCGTTAAAGAGTGTCAGGGGCCATCTTTTTGTATTTAGTTGCACGTTTATCCTCCTATCCTCAGAAAGCGATCAACAAGAAATAACGAGATCGCTTAGAAATTGCCGGTCACCTGTCTACCACACCAAGATGGGAGAATCCCACTAATTGCTTTTCCTAACAGCACAACAACTAAACCTGTCGGCTTGTTCTCCACACTGTTCCTTTAATGCAGGGCGTCAAGCAGGAAAGCTGTGATTACCAATTTTAAAGTCATTGGTTTAACTCGACTCGGAATCAAACCCGAGTCTGTACCTCCAGAAGCGTACGCTTTTACCACTCAACCATTTGAGTTGTTATCTCCGTAGCTTGCGCCTGGGCAACACTAAAGTCTGTATAACCAGTGGTGGGCAAGTTGCTTTTAAAAAATAACTAGTTGCAAGTTACTTAGCAAAAAAGTAACTTAGTTACAGTTACTTTTGTGCATGTCGCAAAAAACACTATTTATTCTTAACATGCAGAGCTTCATGGTGTGTACTCAAACCAAAATCATTCATCTCTATGTTAAAACCACGCAAAAGTGCAATTTTACTACGATAATTGCTCATGCAGCAATAGCAATTGAGATTACCTTTCAAAAACGATAACATTTCAGAGTGATTTATCACTAAGCCCACAGCCACCCCGGCTTTGTTTTTTCCAATGCAAAAAAGTTGTTCAACTGCAGCACTACAGAAGCAGTAGCCCGAGATGGCATTTGTCAAGATAATTAATCGGCGATAATTTATTAGCGATTATCTGTCGTCTAGGCTGCAATAGTATTAGAGGTTTCAAAGTTGTATGGTGTTAGTCAACAAAATACGTAGGAGTTCAGATTGATGAGCTATTATCGTGGAAAGCTCACATAGAATTCATTAGACTGTTAAAGGGAAACTATCTCGAGCTTTGGGAATTTTAGGAAAACTCAGTCGTTATTTAAACCAAAAAGAGCTTATCAAAATTTATTATGCGTTTTTTTATCCTCACATCTCATGGTATTCTTGGATGAAGAAGTGTGAATAAAACTACATTAAAAACCATTCAAATCTTACAGAATAAAGCATTCAAGATTATTAATAAGATTTCCTGGAACGATTATGTTGCCAACAATACATTGTTCGTTAAACATCATTTACTCAAAGTTAAGGATATATATAATTTGGAATTGGCTAAGTTTATGTATACGGGTATATGAGCAGTCAAAAGACACTACCAGAAGTTTTCAAAATTATTTCCTTTTAGAAAATGTGCATAAACATTATACAAGGAGTAAATCAAATAATAACTATTTTTTACCCTATGTTCGTAGTCACAACGCAAAACTGTCGTTTTAATTTAAAGGAGCTCAACTTTGGGCTTCAATTCCGTCAAATCTTAAAAATATTCCTTTCATACATTTGTCGATGCACCAGTTCACAATAAATTTACACCAGTACACAATCAATCTTAGTTAGCAGTAGACTAAACCTTATTCAAATAGAATCGTGTGTTTGTTTATGTGACGTATAGTTTGCAATTTCATTGCTTTACCCATCCAACACCATGCACTTTTGTTTTTTCTTCATTAAATTGATTAGTAAAATTACAATAAGGAGTTGCACTCATGGGTGATAGTAATGTCATTACATTATAATCAATAAGTTCTGCCTCGTCACACAAATTTGTTTTTCCAATCTGCATCATTGGTTTAATTTTTTTGTTCGTGTTTTTGCATCTTGAAATTTTAGTCTGTGGATTCCAGAGTGTGGAGAAACATCGTGGGTGCTTGATCAGTTTGCTGTGACTTTTTGCGATTGTTTTTACGTGTAAGGTTTTCGTTGCTTTGTAACTTGATTTGTTGCGATGGTGTTTCGTTGTAACGAATTGACTTTTTCATGCGTGTGGTATGTTTTATTGTAGATACATTACAGTTAATACATTGGTAGATTTTGCTAAAAATTTTACAATGCCTGATACTTGAAGGAGAGATGAGTTAAGGCGGTGATGACAACTTTTATGATCCTTCGAAAACAACTGTGGTTTATCTCGTAATTTGATCACGCTACAGAGACAAATTGTAGGATGGCGCTACTTCTAGTGCACTAAAGATTCGTACCTTTAGTAAGTACAATGCTGTTTGAATATTGTTTGTGAAACCTATAATTGTGTAATTCGTTTGTCAATTATGGTAGAATTGGTCTATCTTGTTACGACGTATTTGGCTAAGTATTGCAAATCATCTCATAATTAGTGCGGAAATCAGGCCGGCAAGTTTCCTTGGAAAAACACACCAACCCCGGTTCCCTCACCTTGAAGTGATGGAGATTGGACTGTCAATGTCATTTTACAACTCCTGGGGAAGCTTGTTGTGGCGTCTTGGTGGCTTTCTCATGACAGGAGGTTAAAATAGTAGTTTACTTAACCTCGTTATACAGTCAAATCTCTACACTATGCCATTTTTGATACTATGCCGCTTTTAATCGTCCCCAACAAAATTCAATGGAAAATGCAGTTACTATGCCACCCGTTAATTTTGATACTATACCACGTGAGATTTATGAATGTTCAGTTAAAAGAGCCTTGAGACGTGACAATGTATAACTGTATGCCACGTTTAATTTTTGTTCTGTGTTGCAACTGTTGCATAATTACAGCAAAGTAGCCAACAGCACTTTCGATGTCAAAATTTGGTTTTAAATTGAAATGTTATTCAAAATGTCAACTGTTCGAGAAGCTTATGCACGAGAGAAGCGGAAAATTGGATGTGATGCAAGCATGCCATCGCTTAGATGATGAAATGCACGAGATCTGCCGGCGGACGATTCGTCAGAGTTTTGGCCTGAGTTAGATGCCTTAAAGCAAATACAGTACATAAACTGTACAATATTCTGTAACCATGTATGGTTTCGTTTATTTTTTGTTAAAAAAAGCAAACTTTCCTTACTATGCCACTCTCGCCGTTACTATGCCGCTTTATCTCAGTCCTAATGGGTGACATAGTATCGAGATTTGACTGTAAGTCAAAGACTGACATGTTCTTAGTGCAGAGTGACTGCTTTCTTTGTGACAAAATAACTCCTTTCTTGGTGACCTCACAGATGCGTTAAAATCTTCCAGTAGGATAAAGCATTGGATAAAAATTTTCATTACTTCAAAAATTATTTTTGTCTTTTTCTAACATTTTATCTATTCAAAAATGTCTTTCGAAATATTTAAAAAAGAAATTATTTGTAATCATTTGTTAAGTTTTCGTGAAGTTAATGCTCTGGTAAAATGACTCTTGGAAGGAAATGGTCCTTTAACTCTTAAGGTGGTACTGGTGGTGGTGGGCAATGATGCGAATTTAGGAAGACTTTCCGTAACTACGTCTTACCATTGCATTTTTTGGCAGGCAATTCATTTGCATCGTTCCTGAAATTCGAAGCAATGATCTCAGTTTGCTGACCACCGCCAACAAGTTTTATGGAAACTGAAATTTATCAAAAAATCCGTTCTGCGATTAGAAAAGAAACGATTAAGATTTTGCATTGCCATGGAATACCTGGCTGTGGGAAAACACATATAGCATCGAGTTTAGCAGAAAGTTTTCCGTATGAAAACGCTAGTGGCAGCAGGGTCATTAGGTGGTACATTCAATGTCAAGACAGAAATGATAATGTAAAAGAAAAGCTAAAGAAATTGGCTGATGAATTGCTGGGTGATTCATTGATCACCTGCGAAAAAAATGCCAATATAAAAGCTGACTTTGACAATGACATTAAAGATCCTGCAATTGGAACTGAGAAGTTGGTACAAGCTTTGTTTGAATGTGATGTTAATGTGATAATATTAATTGAAGATCTAGAGGAGAATGATAGGAAGCTTTTACATGATATGTGTGTGCATTTGCAAAGAGCAAGCTCACGAACAGGAGAAGGAAAACAACGAAGAAACAAGTTTCACATGTACATAACGTCCCGAAAAGCAGAAAGTTTGTTTTCTGATCAAGAGAATAAAAGCCATTATCAATTAGAGAAAATAAGTGGTTTCACGGAACAAGAGGCACTTTCATTTCTAAAAGGTATGGGTAATCATTTGGCATTTGATAAAAAAGCTGCTAAGAAACTTTGTGAGCGGTTTAGCTGTTTGCCACATGGGCTTAAGTGTGCCCGAGAATATTGCATAACAGAATGTTCAAATTACAAAGAGTATCTCGATCTCCTGCGGCACTACGAAGTTCTACTTGAAAAAAAGGAAAGAGAATTCATTTTAAAGAAATTTGGTCCTTCCGCTCAGCATGTTTTTGAGGCGATTGTTATGCCATTTCAAGTCAATGACGATTCAGATTATGACCGTATATTACCGTGGCGCATTTTAAGTTGCCTTTCTTACTTTCATCCAAGCTACATGCCAAAATTGTTTTTGGAACGGTGTTGTATTATTGTAAGCAGTGACGATAGCATAGATAAGGTGTTCTTAAAAAAAGAGAAAAAGTTTGTGGGAAAACTATGTGTTAACAAATTGATCAACAAATTGAAAAATTATGGGTTGGGCATTGAAACTACAAAACCTATGCATAACGTGATTTTTCACCAAGTTGTGTTGAATGCATTTAGAGTTCATCATCAAGCACTTGGTCCGAGAAGTATCAGCTTTTCTTTGAAAAAAGCGATTGAAGTTCTATGCAGTATGGCGACAAAAAATTTGGTATTAGCAGGAAATGCCTCAAAAATGTTGAAATTACTGCCTCATTTGCAAAGCGTACTGCAGCATGTTGAACGTCAAATCGAGAAGACTAGCAAAAAAGAGTTGTTTGGTGATGAAGTCCTTCTATATGATGCTTTGCTCAGTCATTTGTATGATGTAACTGCTACAGTAATGTCTCGTAAATCTCCTTTGCAAATTGAAAAAAAGTCTGGTGAATATTTTAAAAAAGCTCTTGGTAGTTTTGTGCAAAAAGAGTGGATGCAGAAACTAGAGCATTGTGATAAAGAAACAGACTTAAAAAAGTTTTCAAAAGAAATTGTGAAGAAATTGAAATCAAAAGGTGAAAAGAATGTACCAAGCAAGTTTGTTTTAGAATATACTTCAAGACTTTTTTATTGCTTTGACAAGAAATACCTGGAATCAGCAAAGGGAAGGGAATCGACTAAGAAAAAACAAAAGAAGCAAAAGGACTACTCTGTTATTGACGCACTTTCTAAAGAACATATCCCAGTTGAAAAAGTGAAAATACTCAAAAAGCTGCAAAAAGATGATTATTTTTTACAGGATAAACGGTACTGCAAAATATTTTATGTTGAAAGATTTGCTTCTATCTTGCATAGTTGGAGCCGCTCTATCATTAATACCTACTCCAATGATGAAGAAGACCAGAGCAAGGCTTTCTACAGGTCTTCGTTGAGTAGAATAGTAGCATCTCAGTGCAAATTGTCATGCAAAGTTTCATTGCTGTGTGAGCAGCTTGCACGCCAAACTAAAATTGAAATGTTACTCGAAGAGAAACCTAAAGATTACTTGAAAGAAGCTGAAGCGCTTTGCCTTGAAAACTTAAAAGGTGATTTGAACAACAGAACAACTGGCGAACGTCAAAACGGTTGTCCAAAAGAGTCAAAGTTGTTTTTTGAAAATGGGCTGCGTATATACGATGACGCATATTCACGATTGTCAAAGCTGAAACATTTTATTTGTGTTTACTCGGAAATATGCGGAGAAGAAGAAACAAGGTCGATATCTGTAAAAGTAGATGATAGATGCCATGAGCTTTTCGATTTGGCATTGAGTACTGAAGGAGATTTTTTCGTTGCCCCAAGATGTATTGTTGATTGTGCCAACTACTGGATGGTGAGAAAAAAGTTTGAGTTCTCTTTAAAATGTTTTCTAAAGTATTTCAACCTGGCCGCTAGCAATAATGGTGGATTTAAAACTGAATGTTCAGCTGTGTGCAGTTATGCAAAAATGCTGACTAAACACTCTTTTCCTCCTCCCCATAATGTTGAAGATGCCATTGCTAAGTGTACCGCCATTTTGAATAATGGAGACAAAGTAATTGCTGAACAATTGAAGAAAGATATTGCTGATGTTCTTGCAGATCTGATGAAACATGATAATTCAAGTCTGCAAGTTTCAACAACAGTTTGAGCATTAAAACAAGCGAAATCGGTTTGACAAATTTAGGTCGTTCTTTGTCTGCCATTCGCTAGTATGATTGGGCCATTTGTGAGCACAGGAAATCTTTGACTGGCCAGCCCATTGCTTCACCTGAACAATGCGACTCCGTCATTAAAAAATGCAATGCAGTGTTGGATGATGCAGATAGTGTGCTTGCTGAGAATGAGAAAAATGAAATCAACAAAATTCTTCCCCAGTAAAAAAATTTCATTTGCTGGATTGTACATAACTATTATATTTTTTTGATGTAAAGACGCAACTTCTTCATTGATAGATCCGAAATCACAGATGCTATCGAACAATGTAAGGCGGTTAACGATTATGCAGATAATGAGACTGCAATGAAACTTGGTGAGAATTTGAAAGCTCTCCTGTTACAGTTACAGCGTTGCTATTGCACGGGTGTGTATGAAAAGGCTAAATCAGTGATTGGTGATTCCAGTTCTTTATTTGATGATAAGAAAAAAGCCCATGAAGATTGGGAAAATGTCTCAAATGATTCAGATTTCAAAGATCTTTTTGAAAGTCTACCTCATTTAAAAAAAATTGAATCCCCCGGTTACCAGCCCAGCAACTGATACAGTAGTTACCAGTCCGGCATCAGATGCAATAGCGGACCTCATATCATCAGAAAAATTCGAGAAGTCAAATGATGAAGCCTATGAAAAGATTGATCTGTTTAACCTTTACGGATTGGCAGTGTATAATTGTGCTAACGTCTTGCTGAACTTTTCTGGTTCTCCTCCAGATCACATCAAGGATTGCGTTGGAAACTTGAAAGATGTTTGTTTGGCAGGCACTTCGTCTACCGTTGAATAAACCAGGTTCCCCTTTTTTGTATTTTTTTTTTTTGGTGATCATAGTGAGCAAACACAACGCGAGTTAATTTTAAAAACAGATGAGACGACCGAGTTGATGAAGAGCCTGACTCTAGATTGGTAATCTTGGAGTATAATTTTGAGTTAGGTCAAAACATCAACATAAAAATTTCGTTTACAGCTTACCTGCTTGAGGTCCTGTCTTAGATGGACTGAAACAGAACTTTTTGATGTGATTGACCCGTCATGGAACAACTATGTATGATATATTGGTCTAAAAAGTGTTTTAGGTTAATAGTTCTTGTTAGGATTCGGCTTTAATTTTGGGCTCAAGTAAGGTTTGGAGTTACGAGTTAATGTTAGAGTTAGTGTCTGGGTTAGGTGTCCCAACGCTAAGTCAGTCATGCCGAACCGAGTTGGTTATAATGTCAAAGAGCCGTGCAATCAGAAGGGCAGTTAAAGGAACAACCCGGCATGTGCACTTGTGCCATTGGAAAGACACTTATTGTGATTTACCTATCTTTAAGTGGTAAACAGGTGGCCGGCAACTTTTTAGCGAGCTCATAAAGGTGAGTCCACCACATTCAGCAGCTCAGATGGCCGAGTGGTAAGAGCGTCCGCTTCTGGAGCTATGGACTCTGGTTTGATTCCAAGTCGGGTCAAACCAATGACTTTACAATTGGCATTCACAGCTTCCCTGCTTGACGCTCAGCATTAAAGGAACAGTGTGGAGAACACTCCGGCAAGTTTTTTGTTGTGCCGTTGAGAAAGGCACTTAGTGGGATTCCCCCATCTTGGTGTGGTAGACAGGTGGCCGGCAGCTCCTTAGCGAGCTCGTATAGCGCTTTGATAGCTTTCTCGTGATATAAATATGCAACTAAATACAAATACAATAATACATGAATGTAAGAACCATGCTAATAGAAACGCGAGTAACAACTCCTGGTGGTATAGAAGTGCAAAGTGTCTTTTTATGGACTTAATTTTGCAGTCAATGCATAGATTGGGCATCAAACTTACAATGTGTCAACATCTTGTGACCATTAATGACTTTTGCTAGGGATTTTCTAAGCGTTGGATGTATTGCTAAATCTGGTAGCACTGGTCAGCGAAAATTCGGTGGTTTGCGCAGGTTATTCTGATGATGATGTACAACCATGTTTCATAAAAAAGAATTATTCTTGCGTTATAAGGGCGTGACTATTCGTTGTGATCAACTCGGCATGGGGCAATTTCTAGTGGCCTACTCAGCATTAAGATATCTAAGTATGGTACTAAAATTCGTCCGAGTTCTACATCCGAACCTTCAAACCCTGTGGAAAAGCCGACTCTGTCATGTCAAAAAATCTTGTCTCATGCGTTATGCTACTCATTTGTTTTCCTATTAAGAGAATTTGAAATAATGATTTGTCATGTTGCTGTGGTTGTTGTTAAGAGTAAAAATTTTTGTTTTCACTGTATTATGCCGATTATTTTAACCTTATGTTTTTATAAAAGAAACTTGTGTTTAAGTTTACCCTATCGTGACTTTTATCTGCAACAGTGTGTCAGTTTTCGCGATATTTTTGATCATTTTGTCGTGATAGTTTGTTTTATTAACATTGTTTTGAAAGTTACACATGTTTTATATGTGGTTATCACGCTTTGTTAATGTTGCTGTTGTTTGGTATGTTGCTTATTTCATTGTGGCCTTTTGATTTTTCATTTGCATGGTGTTTTTATTAAAATGAAGCAGTAAAGTTGAAAAAGAGAAGATTAGTAACTCGGTCGTGCATTTTTTAAGTTAGTTTGGTCTGCTATCTTGTGCCAAGTAAATTTAAGCATCAAAATGTTTGGATTTCTTGTATTGGCTACTCACCAGAGAAGAGTAGAAGAGTGATTTTGCCCCCTTTTCGTTAATGTAGGTTAGGTTAATGAGACGAGGCATGCATGAACTGCACTATTGCTACGAAAGCTTTGCAGGGTTGTGATTGTGGAAAATGCTTGTGATCTTGAACCAAAAAATTTCAAAACTTCTAGATTTGCCTGTAACCAAACTTGTAGCGATAGCTTTTTAGTTGCGTTTTGTGTAAATTTTCATGTGCCGTTTGTTATTTAGCTCTTTAAATTGTTTTTGGAATTATGCAAAATGTTTGTAGGCCTATGTTTTCATTCCTGCAAGTGCACGTATATATTATTTGCACTTGGGCCTAGCGGAAGCTCACCTAAATGACGACTATCGAATGATTGTCACATAATTTTTGTGATGTACTTCGCACTTGCTAAGTTAAAGGTATCTCCAAAAGCTGCTTCATAACTTAGTCTGCTTATTATCAAAAACGCATTAACTATTTGTTTTCGGATATGTTTTTGTTATTGTGTGATGAAAAACGCACCTGAAGACGCAAAACCGCAAGCTTTGTCTAAAGCTGGCTTCAATTAATGCTCACTGTTGCGTAATTATTTTTGTACTTTGAATGTGGATGGTTGCTCATTAATATGCATTTGCTGTGTTGTATGTTATAATTTTATTGCAAGTTTAGTTTTACTAATGGTATGTAATTGTGTATGGCTTGGAAAACTCAGCTGCTTTTTCAATATATTGTGTATGCATATGTGTAATTGTGTACAGTTATTCACGGTGGTAGTTTTGGAATACTTTGGCATGCTATAATAATTTTGAATATTTTTAGTTTGATTCCAGATTTTTGTGTCTGTTAACAAATCTTGATCTACCTAGGTTTCCACAACAAAAACGCTTAACACATTAGTTGTTAATTAAAATGCTAATTTAAATAAACGTATAAGCAATAAAAATTTTTAATTTGAAGTTACTAAAAAAGTTCAGAATCGGAATCGGTGTAAAAGTCAAAGTTGTTGTCTAAAGGTTCTACTCATAAAAATCTTTGTTTTGCTGCAAGCTGGGTTGTTTGCACAATAGAAGAACGGTTTTCTAGAGATCGAGCGATTTCCAAATTGTGACTGGATCCTAAGAATGCAAAATTTCGTATGTCGAAGTCATCCTTACCAGAAATATGAGTCAGAATGCAATTTCTCAATTAAGTATGTGGTGGGAATTTGAAAATTTTGTGCAAACTTGAGTTGTCGTGCCAGCACCGGCACCGCTGTGATTTGTTACTTTTGCCAAGTTGAACAAGTGTGTGGTAAGGTGTAGAAAACATATTAAAATGTATTACTTTTGGTTGATGATCAGAGTCCTTTTAAAATTCTGATCTTACTCAGCACTTGATTAATATACGTAATTGGATATATCGATAAGTTTACGTATAACTTTTGGTGAATCTCGGTTTTTGTCCTTATAACGTAAGCAAGAATTTTTTAACTATTTTTATAAAGAGTAGCTATTTTCATAAATTGTATATACACTACAGCAATCCAGTCCGCATTTTTTGCTTTTTCTGAACGTTTACGGTTTTCTTGAAGTTTTGAGCAAGAAAACCTTGGTAATAAATGGGCAAACGAAAAAGATTCATGTAAATTATAAATTTGGACTCCAAGCATTTTTAAGTTTCTAGTATATGATAACAATTTTGGTTTTAAATAATGCACTTTCAAAAGTTTTGAAGGAGCAAGTTTTGGTGATGCACTTAAGTTTTTGGTATCCCTAGAAGAATAGCCTTCGCTTTTTCACGAAAGTCATGCAACTTCCCCATCGATGGTTTATTCTTTTTCGTTGTTGTTAAGCCTAATACTGTAGAAATTTGATGTGTGCATAAGCGTTTAAGTGCTTCAATAATTAATAGCTGTAGTTTTTATTGTTTTTGCATTAAGTTGTTATTTGCTTTCATATTTTGATTGTATTTTGTATCAACTGGTCTCTAGTTTCATATGTTTTATTGTAGGCTACACATATTAGGGCTAACGTACTTAATACCTTTGGCAATTTACGTTAAAAATGCTTGGCATTTAAAGAAGAGATGAATCAAGACATTGTTAAACACTTTTATGATCCGTTAAAAACAACTGTTACTCGTCCTGTATCTTGTATTGTAATTGGTGGTGGCAATAGAGGAGCACGCTACTGCGAGTATGCAAAAGATTTTCCACATTTAGTAAGTCTATTGGTTGCTTGTCAGTTGTGGTAAGATTTGCCTAATTTTGCTGATTCAGGTTTCAGATTCGACTGTTCTTGAGTAACCTGGATCACTGTTTGTTAGGTTTCTCGTTATTTGGATCGATCGTATTGTAGCTATCGTTTCAACGTTCACTTTATACCGTGCACAATCACCTTATATGGGTACATATGTTAGTAAAGCTTACGTGCAGCCCTACAAGATTGCTCGGCATCACCGATTCGACGTTGAGACAATTTAGGGTTGAGGCAACTTTGGAGTGATGGGATGGGTATTGGTAGCCGACATAATGAAGTAATCATTACATTGTAAACGTGTTTCCTGTCGAGGAGGGCCACTGTGTAAGACTATTCGACGTAAGTGATAGGCCGAGATGGTCTTGCTGAATAGTGGAATACTCCATTTGACAAAGAAAAGTCTACTCAAACTACGTATTTGCTTTGTCGAATAGCCTTAGCTGTTAAAGATAAGTTTGCGGTTACTAGTTTCAAATTTAAGAACAATGTTTTCCGATTTATTTTGCGGCGCTGTTACTAAGAGCGATTTTGTTGTTTTAGCTGAAGATTGTTGGATTGGCCGATCCAAAAGCAAGCGTTCGCGAGAAGTTCAGAAATGATTATGATTTAAAAAGTGATCAGATTTTTACAGGTTTGTCAGTTTCACGTATACACATTTGCTTGACTTACGTGTGGTGCCTGATAAATAAATTACAAAATAGTCGTTTATTTTCATTCGAGTTTAAATTGCGTTTTTGTTATTTAAGCGGTTTTTAATTGTCACATTTAATTGTCACATTGTTAATTATTTATTTCAATACTTTTAGATTGAAGTAATAAAATAAAAGAGGCAACCTTCCCACCCAAAAAACCATAATGCAGTACAGTTAGATAAAAGGAGAACTCAATATGCAACTGAAGTCTCAAGGGAGACTGCGAAGTGGCTGTTTAAAGTCTTCAAATCAAGCAGCCACCCAGATACCATTTGTCATTAAACACAATGTTTTAAATTTTAGAACGTCCTTCAGTAGAAATTGGTCACGTAGCCTAATAATCTTCCTATTTCCACTGCTATGCGTGCGTTTCTCACTACAATAGTATCACTTTACCCGCTTTTTTGTGAGTAGCAAAAATATAAGTTATGCATTGTCGGCAACAACTCGCCTTCCCTGAGACGTCTCTTCGGAGCTGTTTTGCCCAAGTGCTATGCCACGGAGATGCCGCCCTCGTTGCACGCTTCGGTGTTATACCGCGTGTATAATGAAGATTTGATTTTTTTTTACGTGACAGTTTTCGCTTTAATTTCAAAGATGGGTAATTTTTGTCACTTGCTATCTTTCATGATAAAAAGTAAATTTATGAAAAATAAAGATGTCTTACTTGCATAATTTGCGATGATATTTCTAGGCCCATCTTCTGTTCATTTTATCCACTGCACTTTTGTGTTTTTTTTTTCTGTAATGAGAACTTCAAAATTACTCAGACGTTTGAACAAAATACACAATCTTCAGCTAAATTTTGCATATGGTGATTGTACTTGTGGTTTTGTTAAGCGCTTTTAGTCTAACTTTCGGTCAGAAAAAAGCGCTATATACATGCGATATTATTAAATATTGAGTGATAGACTTTACCTTACTGTCATTTTGACTTTTTTCATTCAAAATTTTTTATATCAAATTCCAGACTGGAAAGAGTTATTGAAATTGGATAAGTTAGCTGATTTTGCGATGATATGTACTCCAGATAGACTTCATAAAGATTCCACTGTTGCAATGATCAAAAAAGGTTATCACATTTTATTGGAAAAACCTATGGCTGTGAGTTAAAAGTTTGTGCTTAAGCACTATGCACTCCGTGTTTTTATTACTGACCAATTTGTGAATGAAGATAAAATCAAATCTTAGCTATACTCGCGTTATTACGCCGAAACGTGTAACTAGTGGCGGGGCCCGTCTCCAAGGCTTAGGGTCTGGGCAACACAGCTCCGAAGGAACGTCGCAGTGGTGGTTATCGTTTTGCAAAGAGTGGCTAGACGTTTGCGACACTGCGCCGATTTTGCCTGCCTGGGAATCGAACCCCAAACCTCCCACATCGATAGCGTGTGCTTAATAACTGAGTTAACCGACCAGTTTGAATGAAGATCTTTTAAATTTGAACTTCTTGTTATGTAATCGCTATTTCAAGTATTTAAAAGATTTAAGAGTTGCAAGCGCAGGCCGGTGTTAGACCAAACTCGGTTTCCAATAGTTAAAAACAGGGTTCCTACGATCAAGTAAAGTGATAGAGAAAAATAGTTTTTTGTTTTTGGATTCTTGCAGGTTTATTTTGGGGATCTAACATTTTTCCCGAAAAAAAAAAAAAAAAACAACCAAGGTGTTCACACGGTATTTAAGAATAGGCTATTCACGATTATACATACTGGGTTTGTGTGAAGTTAATTTTTCCTTTGATTAAATGCTGAAAAAGTTTGTTTATCATCATTAAATTTTGTGTGTTAAAGCTGTTCAGTTGCAGAGCTATTGTCTATAAATGCTGAAAAAGTTTATTTATCATCATTAAATTTTGTGTGAAAGCTGTTCAGTTGCAGAGCTATTGTCTATTGCACTCTTTAAAAACTTGGATTTTTTTTGAATTTTTAGACTTCTTATGACGATTGTAAAGAAATTACCGATTTGTGTAAGGCGAGCAAAGTTATATTATGTGTGTGCCATGTGCTGAGATACTACCCGCCAAATGTCAAGATCGACGAGCTGATTAAATCTGGAGTCATTGGAAATGTGATCAACATACAGCATTTTGAACCAGTAAATATGAATTCGATTCTATAAAACTTTTTTCAATGTTCCTAAAAATTTCTTTTGACTAGCAGCAAAAACTCGGTTCTGTGTAACTTTTTTTGAGTTTTTAAGTTATTTATGATATAAAGCAATTTTTTTTTTACTTATTGCAAGATTGCTTTTTAAAGTACCGATTGTTTGACAACCATTGAAGCATAAACAGAACTGCATATTTTCAACGGTTTTTGTGTTGTTGTTGCTATCTTAGATACGATTGCTTGTTTGAGGTCAAATTCTTTCAAAGCGTAAAGTTCAGTGATTTTACATCGACCAGTTTTCTGAAAGGTTTTTTTGGCGCTTGGGAAATTTTGCTATTGTTCCTCTGTAGTTTGTTCAACCATTGGTCAATAGTATCGCTCAATTCAACGTCTTTTGTTGCCTTGCGCGAGAGAAAAGCTTTCTGTCTTGTTTTGTTTGAAATTAGATCTTTCATTGTATGGTAAATTGCTTTCAGTTCCCTAAGTTCAAATTTGCTTTGTTCATTGTAAAAAAGAATGTGAAACACTCTGATAAAGTTTTCGTCTGAGCAATCAGATCAAATCTTCATTATAATCGTGGTACTACGTCGAAGAGTGTAACTAGTGGTACAGCCTATCTCCGCTGGTTAGCGCTTGTGCGGCACAGTTCCAAAGAAACGTCGCTGTGGTGGCAAACTGTTGGCGACACTACAGTTTGACGGACCTAGGATTCGAACCTCAAACCTTCCGCCTCGATAGCAATGTCTTTACAACTGAGCTAACCGGCCAGTAGATAAAAAGCCTTTTTTTCACTTCGGTGTGCATTAGAACAGCGTTTCTTGACTATTCTTAACTATGATGGATCGTGACCCACCAGTGGGTCGTGAAAAGTTATGGAAGTCTCGAAATTGCAACTTTCAAATCTTTTCGTCTAAAACCACAAATTGAAATTAATGTCAAGTCCATTATGGAAAGTAGCAAGGAACAAGCTAATCTTTCTCACTAGCCTTACTGTAAATTTAATTTGAAAGAATAATATTTTCTTCATCAATGTTTTATCAATTAAATAAAGTTTAGTGGGTCGCCATAAGCTGTGGTAACAATTAGTGGGTACCCACTCTGAAAAGTTAGGGAACCACTGCATTAGAAAACATTGAAGTGAGTTTCGATTTCATACGGTTAGGATACTTTTTAAGCTCTCTAAGCGCTGTTACTGGCGTGTGCCAAACCGCAGTTTCAGCTAGAACCCTATTTTACTTGTCCGAACTTTGAGAACCCCGAATTATTGTCTCCGCAAGGACCTACTTTAGTAACGAAAATGTCTATTTTTTTGCGAGTAAACTCTATACAATGCTTATGAAAGTACTGAATTATCTTATGACAGCATGTATATTGCCACCATTACAAATTAGCGTCTCAATTTGCCATTAGAGACGATTTTTATCATTTTATGCACATTTTTGATTGAATTTAGGTCGGTTATTATCATTTTGCCCACTCCTACGTGAGAGGAAATTGGAGAAATGAAGCGAAAAGTAGTTTCTCTCTTCTCGCCAAATCCTGCCATGATATCGATCTTATTTGCCATTGGATGGGCGAAAGATGCAAATCAGTTTCATCGTTTGGTTCTCTCAATCACTTTAAGTCCGAAAATAAGGTAGATGCTAAGCATAATCTGTGTTTGTTTTTTTTTTTTGACATAGTCCGGATTTTTTGCTCAATGTCCGAAATATTTGTAGCCATTTCGGACAAAGTGTTCGAAAAAATTTTGCTTATGGTACAACAATACGCAGGTGGAGGCTTCATGCTCATTAACTTAACTAAAATTTCGCGAATTCCTTTTTGAATTAAACCTTTGCTGTTGTAACGTCTGATGAGTTTTTTGCTGCATGCATACTTATTGAAGCATTCTTCCTTGTCAGCAAGGAGAAATTATTTTTGTGTTTTACCATATTTGGGAATTATGTCCAAACGTTTAGAACGATTGTGGCTACTGCGATCGACATCGCGCATAGGCTTCGTGATTTTGACTCCCTCAATGCTTTATGACAACTTGAAACAATTTGTTGCTTTTGAAATTTCGAGTGAAGTTGTGAAATATTGAGCTAAAATAGATTTTTGAAAGATGAGGTTGATTATTGCGTCTTCGGAAGAAAGTAATTTAAAAAAGATCATTTTCGTATAAGCATTACGTGTTTTTGCGTGGTTTTGACGTGATTTAAGTTTCGTTTTGAAAACTAGTCTCGTGTTTTTGCGAAATGCAGTAATTATAAACATTTGATTTAGTAAACTTATAAAATTGTTCGTTCATAAATCTTGCCGAAAAAATTTTTAAATGTCCGAAATTTTTTGAGCAAATTTGGACATTTGTCCGAAATCTAACAGTAAAAAATACACCCAGAGCATAATTCACCTGTGAAAAAAGAATCTTTGTACTCGCGGCATTGCGCCCAAGCGTCTAATAAATGGCGGGGCCCATCTCCGCGTCTTGGCGGCGGGGCAACGTAGCTGCGAAAAAACATCGCAGCGGTGTCGAGCAGTTGCCGACGCTGTGTCCGGTTTGACCGGCATTAAAATCGAACCCCAGATCCACCGCACCTATAGCAATGTCTGTGACTGCTTGGTCTATTGTGACATTAAGGCGATTTACATGCACAATTTAAGCGGGTTAACCAGCTAATTCCAACACGCTTACGTCAGACGCAAACTTACGTCGTTTTGTTTCAGTAAGCTTTGCGGGTTGGAAATTACTCACTTGCAACAGGTATGTGCAACCCGCTAAAAAGCGCGTTGAAAGAACAGGTGGTTAAACTAAAAAATCTCCTTAACTGAAACTGAAGCGTGTAACCCGCTTAATCAAACCCGCTAATTTAAATAGGCCTGTTAGAGCATCCTGGTCACTTGAAAAATGCATTTGCTGAGTCCTTGGAAAAATCGGCTTCGGCCTAGCGGGTAGCACACTACCACTATCCACGATTTGGCTATTCTTGATATAGTAAGGCGATCTTTAGCTGTATGTTCAATTATTTAGGCTTGTTTTGTGTAAATTGTTTGTTTATTCTTTCATTTTTGTGCTAATTTGTGAAGAAGAATGAGTTGTAAGCATCAAATTTTCATTAAAAGCAATTTGCAACTTTGGTTTTTGAGAGTTTTAAGAGCATTGTTTATGATTGAGTAGACTAAAAGTACAGTGCTACTCAATGTAAATGCGTGTGATTCTGAATTGCAAATTTTTTTATCAAATTTTTAAATATTTTTCTAACTTATTTTCAGCCACTGGGTGCAGGAAAAAGGTGTTTAGACTGCAAAGTTGAACAGGAGTGCTGTTATTCGGCTCGAAAAATTTACCTTGGAATGGCTGAAAATGGTCATTTCGGTTGGCCGATATCGGTGCTCACTGATATTGAAGACATTGGTGCACTGACGGAAGAACTGCGAACCGGTCCATATGGAAGATGTGTTTATCACTGCGATAACGACGTTTGTGATCATCAAGTTAGTATTATCAAGTTCGTCGCGATTGGAGCTTAGCATATCCTAGTTCAATTAAGGATACGTCGGTTTACTATACGTTTGCGAATAGTTTTTCAGTAAAAAGTGATCTGCAGCAAAATATGATTTGAAGTCGTAAGGTTTTTATTTCTACTGTAATATGATACGCTGACCAGCCGGTTAGTTCAGTTATTAAGTACGTGGGTATCGGTGCAAGAGGCCTGGGGTTCGATTCCCGGGTCGGTCAAATTGGACACAGTGTCGCCAACGGCTCGCCACCGCTCTGATGTTTCTTTGAAGCTGTGTTGCCCAGGCGCTAAGCCGCGTAAATGGACCTTGCTTTTTGTTACACACTTCGACGTAATGCCGCGAGTATAATGAAGAGTTGGTTTTTGATGTGATACGCTTGTGTAGAAATTGCATCGCTGTTTATGCTCTTTATACATGACAATTAATAGACGGATATTTCAGGTGGTTAACATGGAATTCGAAGGTCAAAAAACTGCTTCTTTTTCCATGATTGCATTTACAGAGAAGCTTTGTCAGCGAGAAACTAAGGTGTTCGGCACAAAGGTAAATAAAACCCGAAATTTTGATTTCAAAGATCAGGTAAAACAATGCTTTGGCTTCGCCAATTATAGCGTTCATGGCATGGCGGAAAATATTATTGCCGTTTGAAGTGATTGCCAGTGAAAACTAATTTTTGGTTTTGTAGTGAAGTTCGAGGAACCAATTTTGTATTTCCTAATAAGATATTTTTAAGATCATTAACTTTACTGGATGTTCTCTGTACTGTATGAGTTAATAGTTATAGGTTGCTGATTGTTTATATTTTATCAATTCCAGGGCCAGTTGACGTACAACGGGGGTTTGGTGGTCGATCATTTTGATTTTTTGACCGAAAAATCAACTTCGTATGATTGTTCTTCGCTGAATTCAGTAAAAAACTCCCTGAGTGGTCACGGTGGAGCCGACTTCCACTTATTTGATGCTTTTATCAGAGCAGTTATGGTAGGTATCTAAGTATTGCTCATATTTTTGGTGGTTGATGTTCTGATTCAAAAGTCAAATCTTCATTATACTCGCAGTAGTACGCCGAAGAGTGTAACGAGTGACGGGATGCTTCTCCACGACTTAGCGCCTGGGCAGCACAGCTCCGAAAAAAAATCGAAGTGGTAACGGGCTGTTGGCGATACAGTGCGATTTGACCGACTCGAAAATCGAACGCCCGCACCGATGGCGACATCGTTACCACTTCGCCGTTAATAGTTTGTTTTTACAGTTTGACAATCCATCGTTATTGAATACTGGCCCTGATGATGCCTTGTACAGCCATGACGTCGTATTTGCTGCTGAGCAGTCCAGGGTTTTGGGCAAAACACTTCATTGGAAAAATGGTGTCTGGTGTCCTTAAAATTGCACTTCGCTACTAATGTTTTTTTTATCTTTTGCAAACATTGGGTGGTAATTGTGGAATTTTTTTTAGCCATAAAATAACGAGCGGCGTGTAAACAAAAAATAACTAGTTTAAAGAAGAGAAACAGCGGCAAAACGATATAGGTTAAACGCGCTTGTGGCAGTGAAAAATTAAATAAAATCTGCTTAAAAATTAGCATCCCCTGATGCTTCTAGCATTTGCGTTATTGTTGTTTGTGTTCTTATAAATACATAGTGTAGTTGTTGCGTCATTGAAGCTTAGCATTTAATCTTGTAAAATGTCCAAAAATTCTGGTTTATTCTAATCACAAAAATAATGGTCAATAATATTGGAAACATTTGAATTTTTTAAAGACGTTTCGATTTGCGCTTTGATCATTGTCAATCTTATTAGAGAATTCAAATTAATGCTAATGTTTCCGATATTATTGGCTCTTATTTTTGTTATTGAAGTAGTCAAAAATTCCATAAATCGTATTCCTGCTTCGTTTGATTTTGTGTTTCTGCCTTTTCACTACATTTTTTGTACATAATATTCCATCCATCATCCAAGTTTAATCCGTTTTTTCCTCGTGTCCAAAGGTGGCCGGATGAACCGCATTCCCTCAGCAATCGCTCTCACTCCCTCTCTCCATCTCGCACGATCTGTTTTGTAGCCTCCTCCACTCTCAATCCAATCTTCTTCAAACTCTCTTCGACTTGTCTCTTCCAGGTCTGCTTTGGCCGTCCTCGCTTTCGTTGTCCATTCACTTGAAGCACCATTGCTTTCTTCAAAACGCTCTCCTCATCCCTACTAACTACATGTCCATACCATCTTACTCCATTCGCTTGTGCCATTTTATCTAAAGTTTCCGTCAAGCCCAGCATTTTCATCAGATCTTCAGTATTCTTTCCATCCACTAGTTTTACTCCACACATCGATCTCACCATAGCTCTTTCGGTTCTTAAAATTATCATCTCATTTTCCCTGAAACACCACGTCTCACTTCCATATAACATTGCTGATCTTACGCAACTACGATACACCATCCCTTTCATTTTCAAAGAAACCCTTCTCCCAAGTGACAACTCTCCGCGTTCTCTAAATTTCATCCATCCGATTCTTACTCTTGCAGTCACTGCAGTTTCACACCCATCACTCGCATTCAGCCCATCTCCAAGATAACAAAAACCCTTCACAGTCTCCACCTCATCACACAACACCTCCACTGGTTCTTTCTTGCCGTCTCCAATATCTTCACATCTTCTGCAGATAAACTGTTGTGCAAAACTGCTGGATACTTTTTTCGTTTGAGCGCATCTAGCGTGAATCCATTTCTTACACACTGTGCACAACACCGCATTAGACATAACTCTTTTACCACATATTCCACACGGATCTACTTCGCTACGTACAATTTCTCCTTCTGCACCTCTCACCAATCACCATCGTAGTCTGATATTTACTTTCATTCCCTTGCTTGCCAAAGCTCCTCTCCGCCTTTGTTTTGTATATAATATTGTACTGTATTGTATTGTATGTAATATTGTAGCTTGTAATAAGATTAGGCTACTTAATTCAGAGCGACGTACTTATTATCGTTACTTATGAGCAATCGCACGTAGCCTACACTGTTTCTTGTCCATTTGACGCTTTGCTATTACTGACGTTTAGTGATTACCATTTGACGTTTAGTGATGAATTAGTATAAAGAAGTTCAATTTGTTGAGCGCTGTCAGTCATGTTCTGCATAATTTTCATTTTGTTGCAATTGTAGTTTTACGTTACGGCATTATTTTGCAATTTCGCCTATGTTGCAATGCTGGTGGTGTGTTCGGCCTATTCTGTTGCTTAACTTTTCCTGAACAAAGTGTTTAATAGTGCGTTGATTTCTATGCGTTAAGCTGCCATTAATGACTATTATTTGTCTTCGTCTGCTTTGATTTCGCAAACAAGATATTTATTATATTCTCTTCAAAACTTCTATTTTTAAACTAGATTTTTCCGTGAAAATCATTGCGAATATGTTTTACTCTTCTCATGAAATTGCCCACGTTGTTACGGCTTGGTTTGTTTCATGTTAAGTTTCCAACTTAGTAGTAGGTAAGTAGTTTATTTCATTTAACGATCAAGCTAACACAAACAAAAACAGTGGTCGAAAAATAGGTAGCAGCGACAAAACGATAGCCTAAACGTTGAAACATGCTTTAGCCCTGGCTTCAGCTAACAAAAACTTATTGTGATCATGTCTGTTTGCACCGGTAGTGCTGATTATGCCTCTGTGTTTTGCTCAACAAAAATATATACTAGTAATTCAAAAAGTACTAGTAGCGATAGGTTAGTTTTCTTAAGGAAAACTTTTGAGAAGCCTGCTTTGAATTGCTGTCAGGGTTCATTTGCTTGCTAAGGCGTAAAAATCTTTTCTTGGCTTCCAAAACAGCATCTTGTAGCTTAGTTAGTTGGAGAGTCTCTACATTTAGGTCGTTGTATACTTTTATAACACAGTTTCAGCGGCAGTTTTTTAAAAGTGATGATTATTATTGCAGTAATGTAACATCAAAATTCAATCGCCAAAACACGTTTTCCTAACCGATGCGAATCCGCTACAACCACTTAAATCCGTTCCAATCAAATTCTATTCCAAATCCGAGGACATTTCTGCTGCAGGGATGAGGGGACTGTGGACTGTACTGTTTTACACTCCATTTCCAGTCCGGATTTTTCAAACAAAAATCCGATCCGATTCCAAAACAACAACGACTCAGTCCGAAACAAAGTGAAAAGAACACACGACAGCAGCACATGGCAAAAATATTTCCGCAGCAAAAAATGAATTTCGGTATTTCTTCGCGTAGCATCTGTGTTCTTTTTCGAAATTCTTTTATGCAGAGCATTCGATACGGCTCAGTCCGAATCCGATCACGCTCTTTGCAGAAAGGAGCACGGACCGGGGCCGAACTGAACCGATTTTGAGTAGGATCGGATCGTATTCGAACCAAATAGTCTTTGTTCTGACTGAGCTGCCGGATTGGAGCCGAAACGTATGTTATGCGAAAAAGAATCGTTTTTGTAGTGGCTTCATGTTAATTTCGTGCATGCCATAGGTTTTCTTTACCGCAAGTCATTTTTTGCTAGGCTATGCAGTGATCGCGTACTGGGCCGTATTAAGGCTTAGAGGGCCCCATGCTTTTTCGCAGACCTGAATTTGACGTTAGTATCGAACTATTTTAGAGGACGCCATTGAATGATCTTTTCTAGGGTGGCACGCCTATGTAAGCAGCTGTGTTAAGAGGCATGATTTACATAATAGGCCCCTTGCTTTGCTTTTTGTTGCTCTCTAAAACACCAACCTACGTGTATCAAGCTGCAAATTCAAACCTGAAAGATATTTTTCGCAAAACTCGAATTGGAAAATTTAAAGTTTTTGACCTGAAAAAAATCAAATTTCGCTGAACTTGATCAAAAATAACGCTGATGATGAGCTTAAAAAATTGAAAAAATCAACAATTCTGACTTGTCAAGACCCACGAGCGTAGCCAGCATTTTGCAATGAAGGGAAGGGGGGTTGGGAATGACATCATCACATTTGACCATACGTTGTATACAGAAGCGGATCCACAAAGTTTTGGTGGGTAAATGTATTTTTGAATCAGTTTGGTTGTTAACTAAATGCAAAGATATTTAGACCCGTAAACGAGCATAAATAAGATTTTTGAAAATGGTCTCCTGTCAGGGGCGAATTCAGAAGTTTTTTCAGGGAGGGAGCACACCAATTTTTGTCAATTTCCAAGCGCAATTTTTTTCGACAGATTAATGTAATTTAAGCAACTTAGCCTAAGTGACAAAAACGACTAAGGGTTCGGAGGCATGCTACCCCGGAAAATTTTGCATACTGCAATGGCCATTCTAGTGCTTTTCGAACAATTTTTGAGGAAAGTTGGTCATATTTTTTACCCCTAATTTTGAGTGCTTCACCAAATATGTTGCATTTTGTTCGCACAGTTTCGATTATGCGTGCTTACGGCGTATTGTTTATGAGGAGGTTCGAATTTATGGAAAAAAATAATCATCCAAAACATCGTTGAAAATGGCTGGTGGGGGAATGCATACGCAGCATACCCCACATCCCCCCTAGATTGTATAATAACAAAAGATGGCCTCAAATTTCAGGAGAGTTGTTTTAAACCAGAATTAGCGAAGGCACGATTGTTGTAAGGAAGTCAAAGGAATGCTTTCTGGTGAAATTGGTAAAATGATATTCAAATGTTAGCGATTTAGTTATTTTTCGAGTTGCAGAGCCAGTACGTACATCATTTCTGCTTGAAATCGTTTAGCCGTTTTTATACGGAAGGTTTGAGGGGCCGAGGGTAGTTGCATCTACAGGAGCGGCACTGCCCTGCTAATAAAATTGCGTCATTGCTGCATTAAGCATAACGGCAAAGAACAAAACTCAGGAAACAACGCTATGTAATTCTTGTTATTGTGACTGTTACAAAACCATATTATCAACGACAAAGCATCGAGCACTTCGAAATAAATATCAGAAAAAGAAGCAAGTATGACGTCATTTGAGGCTCAATGGAGGAGGGGGTTGTAACTCCAAACCCCTACCCCCGTGGCTTCGGCACTGTAAATATCTAATGAACTCGAACTTGACTACGCTAAAAATCGATTAGGCCTAAGTTTATAGTCCCGCTAGGCCGCTACGACTGCTCTGTGCTTATCGTCTCTACGTTTTGGGCTATATCTGCACTTTTAAGAACAAAAATGCGGCACAGAATATGGTTGCGAAAGTTGGAAAATTGAACATGAAAAGAAATATTGAATAGTGATGTTCATGATGCCACAATCGGCGTTGCTCAGATTGATGCGCCTAGTGGAAAACGCATTTTCAAAGTGATCTCGCAGTCAAAGATCAGAAAATTTTTTAGCCTTAGTATCTGAAATGAATTTCTGATTGCCAAGGCATGCAAAAATGAATCTAATGCACTTTAGCAGAAACAGCTAAATTAATGGCATATAGGCCTACGCTACAGCTAAAATAATGACATATTCGCTATATGCCTACTATTATAAAAACAGAAGAAGCAACGAACGTCTGTAGTGGTAATACACTTACAATAGTTTATGGGCTGGCTATCGATAAAGTAGCGAATAGCATAGCTTATCCACCGGGCCACCTTGGCGGCTTAGACTTTTCAAGCCGGATAAGTAATGACAGCGACGTGGCCTGCGAAAAATTTAGGGGGCTGCTGTACCCGGATTTAGGCAAATCATCAAAGAAAAAGATCTTCTTTTCTAAAGAACATCTTCACAAGGAAAAAAGGGGGCTCCCTTTCCGCGGTTACGCCACTGAGTAATGGTAAAAAAAAACTGCGAAAAAATATACAGTAGGCCTATGTGAAGCAGAACTGGTGTAAAGAATAACTCTCTTTAAAATGCTCCGTCGAAACGCTGTATTAAAACTTTTGCGGGACTGCCATTTACTGGTATTAATTGCTAAAATTTCAAAAAATCATCATAGCATACAGAAGTGATTCAATGGCCATCTAAACTTTTCATACTTAATTTGATTAAATTTGAAACCGAAGGGGTCTTTTTTTTAGGACGCCATTAACAAACTTATCGTCACTGATCGGGGGCCCCCCTTTCTCGGGAAGCCCCGGGGCTATAGCCCCCATAGTCTTCTCCCCCTTAATCCAGCTCTGATCGCGTACGTGTTGTTTTCATTTTGTTTTGGACTGAGCCTGGCTCTGAACTCTCACTTTACGTCTTTTTTCCGAAGCCAGATTGGATCGGATTTCTATTGGAAAAAACCGGACTGAATTCGGAGTCTGAAATATCACAGCCCAGCTCAATAGAGATGGCATGGGCCGCTAAGAGACCCGCCAACGAGCCGTTAACCGGTCTTTTTATTGGTCGGTTAATGGCCCAGTTCTATGTTTTGTTTCTTGCTGGGCCGCTAACGAGCCGCTAACAAATAATCTTTTTAAAAACTTGGATTGAATGTAGTTTAAGGTTCTAATATTTCAAAGATTTATTTCACGAGCTGGTAGAAACAATACAGGTGAATACAAACAAAGTACTTCAACACACACACTATACTAGCCTAGGAAACACCGAAAAACCTAAAAATTATCTAATCAAGTGCTTCCTCGTCGTTTTGAATAATTTGTAAAAAAAGTCAAACAATTAAGAAAGAAACGCACCAAAAAAGAGAAAAAAGACAAAAAGCAGTAAAAAGTTGAAAAAAAAACTGCACAAAACAAAAATATTAAAGACAATTATGTGGTTTAGTTGTTAGTTGATTACAACTAGGCTTACCATATTTTTGAAATTACAAACCGGGACGATTCCGAGCAAAGTGCTAATGATTAGCATATAGCTGTTTGCATAGGCACACGCAGGGGGCACGGTGCCATGCCCTCCCCCCTTTGGTCCCGTAACTTTCAGTCTATAATTTCTCACACTAATAATGGTTGTAACCTCCTTTCACTTATTTTAGCCAAGCTTCTGCTTTTAGACATAAGCTGCCAAAATATTTTTGCGTTGTTCATAGAGACTCCACTCACTGCGATGCCTTTTACCATAAAAAAGTGTGCTAAAATGAATGTTTTTTTTTATGAGAAAACCGTAAAAATCGTTGGCCCCCTTACCCCTTAGCCTCTGGCGACTGAAGGTCCCCCATCCAGATCCCATCGGTTGTGGCGCCACTTTCCTTTGTCAAATTCTGGGTGCGCCACTGGCAACTTGTTTGTTTAATTTAAAAAAGCATCTGTATGCCAATGGGTGTTCTTTTGCACTAAAAGTATGTTAACACTTTCAACAATTTCGTTTTATTTTATTTTCATTTTTTATAATAAAAATGCGTTTCTGAATTGCTGTTGTTTCGTAAAAATAGTAACTACCCTGATTCAAGTCACGTGTTAAAACTTTGTCCCCCGTGACACTTTTGATCGTTCGTACTTCATTACTTTTGTGAAGCCTTTGAATATGTCACAGAGCCGGCAGCAGAGCAGTCGACTTAGGGGGGCCAAGCGTTTATCAGGGGGAGGGCAAAGTTTAAACTTAAACACAAAAGCCGCTGTCTTCAAAAGAGTAAGCTTGTGGATTAAGGGGGCCAAGCATTTCGATTGGAGAGAGGCAGGCCCCCCTGACTTCCCTTGGCGCCGGCCCTGATATGTCGTAATCCCTGCTGTATTGTTTCTCATTCATATTAGTTTCCCTGCGTTGACTTCTCATTTTTGATCATCCTCTGGTGAAGAACAATCTATTTTTCTGAAAGCGTTCAGCTTATTTTGTTTTCCGTATGTTATTTTGCGATTATTAGCTGTTTTTACCATACAAATATTAAAGATCTCCTCTCTACCAAACTTATAACTATCAGAAAAGCTTAGAAATAAACTGAAATTCACGAAGGCGATCCAGAAAGCTAAACTTTGCCGTGTTTCTAATGCTTTATTCGGCCTATTCTAAGGGAAGCGCCGTATGAAAAAAAACTATTCGTTTTGTGATCCATGTTTTTTGAGCTGATTTAGACCATTATAGCTTGTCCAATATAGGCCTACATCAAAAATATCCTATTTATATGTCGGAAAAATTGTACTCTTAGTCGGACCAACAAACACACGCAAAATAAGTCGGATGTTTCCGACTTATATATCGGACTGATTCGCCGTTTGGAAAAAAAACTACACCTTTTGTGAACAGTGTTTTTTGAGCTTTAGATTCCAAAAGCATGGTTCACAAAACGCCTAGTTTTTTTCAAAAGGCGCCCCATATATATTGCACGAATTATGGTCTAAACAACCGGGACATTTTGACCGACCGGTCGGGACGCCGGGACATGGCGTTAAAACCGGGACTGTCCCGGCTAAACCGGGACGTATGTGGGCACCTGATGTATTATATTAGGTACTCACAGTAATTTCTTTCTTGTTTTCCTTTTCTTCTTTCAGATTTCTACAGATATTAACTTAGCTATGTATCAGCGACCTACTTTCCTGCATTGTAAAACAAGAAGCATTTTTAGTGTTGCCAATATTAATTAACACAATGTCTGCAAGGTGTAGTGGCCACTGGTTTATGACCAGAGTCACTACGCGTATGGTAAGTCTAATTACAACAGACACGTTTGTGATATTTCTGTTTTGATACTGCCTAGCCAAGTTTCGTGTTTTTTTTTTTTTAGTTGCGTATTTATCCTCCTATCACGAGAAAGCGATCAATGCGCTATACAAGCTCGCTTAGGAGTTGCCAGCCATCTGTCTACCACACCAAGATGGGGGAATCCCGTGAAGTGCCTTTCCCCACGGCACAACAAGTAAACTTGCCGGCTTGTTCTCCACACTGTCCCTTTAATGCTTAACGTCAAGCAGGGAAGCTATGAATACCAATTTTAAAGTCATTGGTTTGACCCGTCTCGGAATCAAATCCAAGTCTACAGCTCAAGAGACAGACGCTCTTACCACTCGGCCATCTGAGCCAGAGATGAGCAAAATCGGAGTGGGAGTCGGAGTTGGAGCCGGAGTCTGGCACTTTTTTTCGGAGTCGGAGTTGGAGTCGAAGTCAAATATTTTTGAAACTTAGGAGCCGGAGTCGGAGTGGTTTTTGTACAGTAGTTTGGCACAAGAAAGTGTGTTCTGACTTGTTGTTTACCGGTAGCCGGGTACCACTTTTATGTATGGCTATTTATTTATTTATATGCTAACACTTTATTATACAGTACCGGTATATCAGTTTTCTTCATTAGGCAATGACTGATGATAAGGCCTACTGTGCAGTGGCGGTTTTAGGGGGAGGGGAAATGTGGGGGACGCATCCCCCGACCAGACCATTAGAAGATTGAAAAAACTTGTAACATTTTTCATTTTTTTCTAAAATATAATCACTTAATGAGTTAATGTGCTCAGTGGCGGCTATGGAGGGGGGTAGGGTAAGGGATGCATCACCACCAGACCATTAAACTCAGAAGATTAAAAAACTTATAGCATTTTTCATTTATTATTACATATAATCATTTAACAGTAGTACCGGTAATAGTAGTTGTTTTTTATTCAACGACCAGCAAAGCAATTAAAATACCGGTAACACAGTAACACAAAAATGGCCGATAAATGGGTTGCAGCGACAAAACGAATGTCGTTAAAACATGCAAAATTTACCCAAAAAATTTCGCATTTTTCGCAAATTTCTGTCTGTTAGTTATATTGTGTCTGTTATTATTCATTTTCGACATTATTATTTTCTGTGTCTGTTTGAGTACACTGACAGCAAATTAACTTAACTAGAATGTACACTTTGTGCAGTAATGATGTACCGGCTTAGTTTTATGGTATCGGCTCTAAATGCTGGTATTGAAATCTGCTTAAAATGTGATATTATTGGTATGAAATGAATCTCTACTAGAAAGCTTGATATGCCATTGTTTTCTTTGTCCCAAATTTCTTGCGTATATACTTGTATTTAAATTAGTGCTTCAGAGAAAGGTGCACTATGTGTCTCTCCACAGTACTTTCACTTTTACTTACATTGAACAGTTAGAAGCTCTGCTTGACACAGACACACAATACAGATTTATGCCACAGCTGTACATTAAGTGTTATGCTTTTTTCAGGTGCAATATCTAGTATGGTCAGATTGTAGGTTATAAATTATGAGGAAACATGATGTGCAATAACAGTAGTTTTTTTTTTTGGAAGAAAGAGGTTGCTTTAACAGGTTTGGGCTCTGCAGTAACCAGGCAAGTATTAATTTATCTGATTTTAACCAGTCTATGTACGGTAGTAGATATTAGCCTACGGCTCGGTAAATAATGATTTTTAGTCCATCTTTGCTGTGAGTGGTGTTAAATATCGAGTTATCCACTCCTGACTTCATCTCTAGTATTCAGAATTTTGATCATCAATGATATTTCGGAGTCGGAGTTTGCATTCTCAAATTTTTCGGAGTCGGAGTAGGAGTCGGAGTCTAATAGCTCGGAGTAGGAGTCGGAGTCAAAAAAAGTGACTCCGCTCATCTCTGATCTGAGCTGTCTAATCGGCCATCTGCCTCTTAGCCATGAGCCATCTGAGCTGAGCTGTGTTTCTTCGTAATCACTATCTAGCCTAGATACTAGTAACGGACATATTGCTCTTGAGTCAGATTATCGGTTGAGAGCGTCCACTTGGTAGATGGTAGACTGGGGTTTTATTCCCAGTCGGGTCATACTCAAGACTTTAAAAATAATTTTCGCAGCTTTCGCGCCAGGCGCTCGGCACAAGCGGAAGTGCGAACGGTTTTGTGTATGTGTTGTTCGTCATGTTATGTCCCTTAACAGCGTTCAATCATTCGTGATTGAAATTTGAAATAGGCCAACAATTGAAAATGGCCTGAACAATGTGTGCTTGCATCCGCTGTCCCTTACCTTTACCTTTATAACGAAAAACATAAAAGCGAAAAGACGCGTGCGATAAATACAGCAGTGTTGCCAAATATAATACATCACAACGTTCATAAAAAGAATGGGCTTTGGGCGGGTTGAGCTTCGATTTCGGAATAAGTTTCCGCGTCAGTTACGGTTACTGGACCGGAAGTTACGGTCCATGGGCAGCTAGAGTTATAAAAAAGTCAGCCCGTGAATCTCTGCCGCTCGGCGTTCATCTCTGCTGCACTGACTCTTTCCCCGGAAAACGGTTCTGCAAAACCAATGTTTTGGATTGGGAGAGCCGCGAAATTTGGGGTTGCATGATCATGAGCTTTAAGCTGGGAAAGCTTGTCTGGCTAAGTGTGGTCTAAGAGTTCTTGACCATTGACTAATAAGGCTTACCAATAAAAATTTTTTGTCGACCACTGGTAGTTTGGTACGGTACCGCATCGATACAATTTACAAACTATTGCTGCTGGTAGGCTAGTATGTACCGGTCCCATTGTACTCCTAGGTATTGGCCTACCAGTATTACCGATTAGACTAGTCTATTAGGCTCAATCAAACTTAACACTCTTTGCTGTTTTTGGCTCTTTTTCAGAGTTATTGAATTGTGAAAGTTTGAATAAACGGTATCGGGTAGCCTACCGGTAGTTTAAGCTGGTGAATTCTGCATTAGATACAATAAGCTAATTGTGCTGATACACCTGCACGGTGTCACCAGAGTTTTCTGTGCCAGTAGCAGCCTGGTCTAGAGTAAAAGCAGTAGAAGCTTTCTGAACTGTAACAGTCTAATGACTGCACAGCATATACATATGTAGGCTATACCGGTATGTCAAAGAAAAATGTACCTACCGGTAACACATGCACAGACAGACAGATAACATCCACCACATCAAAAATAGAAAATATCGCAAATATTGTCAAAAAAGCTCTATATACTTATAGAGTTTGAAGAATTAATTAATATCAAGAGTATTATGCATTTTTAAACCGAATTTTTGCTTGCAAAAATAGAAGTCTAGAAATTGACATAGGCCTATAGGCCTATTGAAGAAAGAACATCAACATCAAAACACAAAAAATGTAAGTTTGAAACTATTCATATCTTTTAAACAACCCTTAAAAACGCTATATAGATGGAACAAAGTATAAAGAACTAGCCTACAACAGTGAAACTGTGAAAGGAGTAACGATGAAAAATGAATAAAAATACACTAAGAGTGTAGCCTAATAAAAAGCAGTAGGTATGCAAACTCACCAAGTTACAATTTCTAAAACAAAAACAAAATGGCTGAGAAATTAGATTGGACAACACAAAGGAGCATCTTAGAAATTGCAATATAACACATTATACACTTAAAAAACAAAAATCATTCATTCTCACACAGAAAAAATGATTTATATCCCTGAGGAAGGGAAATGGAAGTATGAAGGCAAGCTAAAATAAAAAAAATCATTCCTGAACATGCTTTGATAGTAACGAGATATCATTTGCATCATAAGTGTAATCTATTAACACTGAGCAGATAAAAGAGTAATCTATTTCAATGATCTGATGAGGCAGGGAGATGGTAGTATTGAGGTAAGCAAAACATTCTTGAACATGCTGTGATAGTAACGACATAACATTTGCATCACGACTGTAATCTATCAACACTGAGGAAAAATCATCTGATAATAAATCTTTGTACGAAAGATTGTTAATGTTGCGACATAAAACGTACTTAAGTTTCTCAATTGTTTCGCTGGCATTGCCGATTGATGTCCCTTTGCATTCAAGTATACACAATATGAAAAACTGTTTGTTCAGTCTCACCACATTCTCATGGGAGAAGAGCAAATGGTTGGAAAATGATGAAACAAAAAATGACAAAGAAGCAAATTGTTTGTGTACAATAGGCTTAATGTCAAACGGTTGCCAGAGGATTCGCCTCATGGAAGATTCGCCACAGAAGATTTGCCACAATAAAGATTCGCCACACAACGGGTGAGACATACAAATGTGATCGAGAATTTGAGCGTAAGCGTCGGACAAACGCTTGCAACAGTGCCGATGTGGAAGATTCGCCACACAACGGTGATAGGTTGGGGTCGAGGGGGGGTTGGGTAAGGGGGGTTGAAGTAGGGGGTTGAGGACGACCCAACCCCCCCGACCTTATAAACTCCCCCGACTCAACCCCCCAACCTCACCCCCCAGCCCAACCCCTGGAGCCAACCCCCCAACCTCAACCCCCCCAACCCTGCTGACCCTAACCTATCACTGTTGTGTGGCGGATCTTCCACATCGTGACTGTTGCATATGTTTGTTTGATGCTTACGCTCAAATTCTCGATCACATTCGTTGTGTGGCGAATCTTCTTTGTGGCAAATCTTCCATGTGGCGAATCCTCTGGCAACCATGTCAAACATTCAATTTTGCGGTTAAGAAACGAATTAAAGCATACACTAACACAAGACACTGATGGTGAGATAGCACAGCCTTTCAAAAACCATTGGTTGTTGATTCTAAGTTGCCATACATGTTCTGTGTACGATTTTATCATGTTTTTGGTGTAGGAACAGCATTTGCTTAAAAGTTCAGTAAAATTGCAGAAAGAATCAGTAAAAATGATTTGGCAATCTTTGGTATCGGTATTAAACTCATCAGAATGGTGGCTTAGCTTCCATTTCAAAAATTTGAATGAATTTAATAACTGAGCTTGAAGAGCAGAGCAGTTACCAAAGGTACTGAGTTTTCTGACTAAGGATCATAAAGGGTCGTCATCAGTACTATTAAGGTTTAATTTCAAAAAATGTTTTACTCCGTGTATTTCGTTACTAATATCAATTGGTGGAAGACCTGGGATGATAGCACAGCACAGACTGCTGACATGTTGATAGGCTATCAGGCAATTAGTAGACAATGCTAAATGTGAGATTAAGATTAATACGGTACCAATACACTATTACGGTACCGGTAAGTGAAAGCATTAATTGATCAGTGATGTTTTATTGCTTTGCACCTTACCGGTACTGTACTGTGTGAGATACTAATACCGTAGCTTATATGGGAGTGCACTACAGATATACCGGTATACCAGTAGGCTATTTGGAGTAGACTAGTAAGGAGTGCTAGGATTCCACAGTTCCAAAGACTAGATTATCCATTCTGGTATTGCAGTAGCTTGTGTTGGTCCAAAATCTGACAACTGGCCGATATCACTGCATCAGCTTGTAAATTATGTTCAAGTTTTGTGTGCAGTGCCGGTATATAAAAAAACATTGTTTAGAAGCTAGCTATTGGTGTCAAATGACTTTGGTGACCAAATGGTCTTTTTGTTGTTTCCTGTTGCAATTTAATTGTACCTGTATATATCGGTACTGGTATTTTTGTTTTTGTAAATGTGACAAGTTCATTGCAACAAATAAACCTAATTGATTGATTGATTATTGCGCTGCTGAACGTGTGCTTCTATTATTAACACAAATGCTCAAATACATATCGGCGCAGCCAGGAGAGGATTGGGGGCACTAGTCTTCCCCCTCTTTAAAGTACATATTTAAAAAAGTGTTAAACAATAGAATCCCCATTCAAAACATTATTTAACTTCAGGACGATCATTGATTTAATCACCAGAAAAGCAGGGGGAGAGGGAATAATTGGTTGAATGATCAATTGAATTAAATTTTTGCAAACAAACATGAGTTGTAATGAGAGTAATGCTGCTGTGTCAACAACATGCCATATTGTGTTGCTGTTGCATTGAATTGATTGTCTTTAACCACTCCTCAATACTTGACACAACCAAATGCTACGAATGATCAATCACTGTTGCATTTTTTCTGAAAATGCAAATTAGCGCAGTAAAAAACTCTAAACAGCCAGCAGTCTACAAACACTTTTATTGACCAAAAACAAAAGGATGCAAATCATTTGTTTTTCTGTTCAATTTTTGGCTACTTCCTGGAGAAATCAGACCCCAGTTACATAAGAAAGTACCATATACCTTATTAACGAATCCAACGTTTTTCCCCCAAAATATTGTATCCAAGAATTGCATTGAAACTCATTAAAAGAATCACATCAAAACTTGCATGGGGTATATGATAAAAAAGTATACCGTATTTATTCGAGTATAACGTGCAAAATTTTGTACTAATTTTTAATCAAAAATTTAGGGTGTGCGTTATACACGCGAATTTGTTGAAATTATTTTGGATTATCGTAGAATAGTACTATTGCGTGACTATTGCTTATATGGTTTTAGCGAATACGGATGCGTGCGCTCGTGCATGCACACACTAATGGGTCATTCCATACCAAGTGATCCAAAAAAAATGCAAAATTACTTCCACCATCTTGGATTTTTTTGAAACTTGGTGTGTTGTTAGATCTGGTTGAGCTGATTTCAAATAACTAAACTTTTTGAAAATCGGTCAACTATATGCGAAGTTATGACGATCTAAAAATGCTTGATTTTGTAATCACTGAAGCGTGAAATTTTTTCATATTTTTAATATACAAGTTTAAATGTTAATAACTCTGTATGTTTATGCTTAAAAGTATTCATATTCATACCAACGCTTCTTTATGGTTTAAACTTCGATTTAACATAGGCATGAAAGTCCTTCGGTGTTGACTTTGACCTCTGTTTTAGCATCATGGGTTCAAAAAATCACTCATGCATAACAATTTTTTGATCTGTAATAGCTCGAAGTGCACACCAGTTATCCCTACATGTGACACATCATCTGAAAGGTCTTTACGAGGAGAATCTGAACCAGCAATAAAAGTAATGGCTTATTAAACTTTAACTCACAAAATAATAAAAATTCTTCACCCCTCCAAAAATTTGAAAAAACAGTGAAAATGCTCAACGAATGCAAGTAATCTATATGTAGAAAATTATGTGAACAATGCTGTGTACTTGCACACATACATGTAGATATTAGTTCTGGAAGTATACATGCTGATTTTGGCCGGTATTTGTCAGCACTGAAGTGCAATCATTAAATAAAATTTAAATAATTGTAATGAAATGAAGTTTCATAGCTAATTGAACTTTCAGTCACTAATAACTTAATAACTTTCACTTAACAGCAGCACAAGTACAGAAACTTACTGAAATTATGAATGAGTCTTAACAAATTATCACCAAATAGCAATTAATATGGAAGCAATTCTTAACAATAGTTGAGTATTATCAATAATTAATATTGGTATTGTGCAAATGAAAATTTAATTAATGTTCTAGATAATTAAACATTGAGCTACCTAAGTTGCATTTTGAAAGTTTACCTAAAATGATGCTAACAAAGAACAAGATTTCACAAATTAGGTCTGATATCTTTGATGTTCAAAAGTAAACAGGAATTAAACCTCCGAAATTTTTTTTTTATCAACAAAACTTTTGGTTTGTTTCAACATTTTCACCATAGTGGCAGTTTGTTTTAATTGTGGTGCTGTGCATTGTAGCTCAGAAAAATAACTTTTCAGTTTGTTATCAGGCAACAACTACCATCGCCTTGTTACACTTGAGCAAAAAGTTTTTTTTTTAGCCACCAAAATTAAGCATCCCAGAGTAGGATTAAGTTATTGTATTTGAATATGATTTGGAAATGTTATCAGGATTGAAGCTGTTATAAATTAATGTGCTGATAAACTAATATTATAAATTAATATTTAGTGTGTCAAACTTGATAGAATTACGATTGTTTAAAAATATCATGTTTTTCATATTGGCTTAACCTCAGATAAAATATAAACTAGTGTAAAATAAACATTGAACAACATGTCTAGTGTCAAATGCAGTGTGGGTCAGAGGTGGGCATTCCGCAATTTGAAGCGCAAAGCGCTAGTTGCGCAACTTCCGCATGTGCGGAAGTTGCGAAGCGCTTTAACAAATTATTTTTAGCCATTGCGCAAGTTGTGCTGCGCTTCAAGGAAAATAAGTCCTTCTTGCGCTTTATTGCGTTGCGAACTGAAAAAATATATAATAGTGTGCGCATTATTGCGCTGCGAACTGAAAAGAATCTGGTTGCTTGCGCTTTGTTGCGTTGTGCACTGTCGGAAGTTGAAATACTGCGTTGCGCTTTGTGGGATTAATTAAAGCGCAATGTGCTGGAGTAAGCAGTTTTTTGTAACTGTTTTTAATAGAATAGCAGTTCGTTTCTTGATGCGTACAATAGGCCTATAGGTCAATTTATCGTAGCAGAAATTTTCAGCTCATCAGAAATGTGGTACACTAAAGTCTTTTGCTTTTTAAAATAATTGCAAGTGCTTAAAGAGATCATTGAGTGTTGAATAAATCGTATATATTTACTTGTTGTTGTGGAGAACTTCGCCGCATATGCAAATTATGATTTACCGCGATGAGGTGCTTTTAACGGCACGCGACAATGCAACGTGGCGCAGTGGTTTGGAGCGTCGCTTTTACGACCATGATCGCAAGGTTGACGGTTCAACTCCCAACCTAGTCTCGTTGTTGCGTCCTTGGATAAGATGCTTCACATTGATTATCTCTGCTTGGTGAAATCTGGCAAGCGGCAAATTAAATAAGTCAGAAGCAAAATTCTACCGGAAAACTCGGAAACAAAGGCAACTCCTAAGCGAGTCTGGATTCGTCCTAAGCAGCGCCTTTTTCGCTTTCTCGTGATAAGAGGATGAAGATGAAGAAAGCAATCATCAGCAACGCATCTTTTTTCGCTTCTTATTTAATTTTCCTGTTTATTGACCAGGCAAAATCCTGTTACAGTCGCTTGCATTAAAATCGTTGTCGCGTTGTAGACAACTGCGTGCTGTAAAAAAGCACCTATAAAAATAATTCAAGAAAAAATTGCATTGCTTATACATCTACTCGTTGCGCTTTATTAAATTTTTCATTGCGAAAATTGCGTTGCGCTTTTTCTTTTGTATAAACCTCATTGCGGAAGTTGCGTTGCGCTTTAATGCAAAAAAATTATTGATTGCGAAAGTTGCGTTGCGCTTTAATGCGAAAAAATAATTGATTGCGAAAGTTGCGATGCGCTTCAGTCAATTTAAAAATTAGGTTGCGCTAGTTGCGTTGCGTTTCATGACTTGACAAAACTTTTGCGCTTTGTTGCGCTGCGCTTCAACCAATTTTTAAAAAATGCCCACCTCTGGTGTGGGTGAAGTTCTGGAAACTGATTGCAATCGAAAAAAATATGCTTTCCAAAAACAAGCATTGATTTCAACAGAAACTTTAAGTGATAAAGAAAAACAACTCTTACTAATCAGAGTTAGAGCAGATTGCAATTTTGAAGCTAATTTGGATACAGTTTGTTCTTTCCATAAACATCACTATGTTGATGCCTATTCCGAATTTTTTATATCTTTTTTTGAAATTGCAAATTTATCGTTGTGAAGTCATTGTTTTGTTTTAATTACATATCTGGCATCATTCAAGTAAAATATCAGTGTAATAAATAACATCTACCATTCTACTTCATACAATAATTCCAGTTTAATTGTTTAATGTTCTTATCATTAATGATTGTTGAGTGCTTATTTAGGAATCTTAAAAGTTTAAACATTGCCTTCATTTATAGAAAACGCAAACTAAAAGAATGTTTTTGTTCAGAATTTTAGACATCAGAAATTTTAATTCAGTATTTTAGATCAGAATTTTAGATAAGTGTTGCTTTACAAATAATATTAGGAATTAAAACCAGCGTTGCATTCTGCATTTTTGCAAAATAACTGCTTTCTTTGCAATGATTCATAAATACCAGGTTGTTTGTTTAATGCTAACATTGTTAATGTCTTTCATGGTTGAGCCAACATTGTTACACTCAGCATTTTCTTATGTGTATTGTAACTTAAACCTACTGAAATATTTAAAGTAAATTCTGTTCGATTGTTGTACTGCCATGTTGACGAAAATGGCTAAAATGAGCCTATTTGCTTTTAGAACGATTATGATCCTGGGCCATGTGTAGATACACAAGAAATCAAATAATTAAATCAAAAAAAGTATTCTGAAAACTTCTTTTACAATATCCTCTTTGATTTATTTTGTTCTCCTGAACCCAACCCAAGTTTTGTCATTAAATTTTCAATGAGGAAACATACTAAACATTACCCTAAATCGCTCCATGTATATGTACAAGTACATTGCTTATTTAACTTTCTACACATTACTTGCATTTTCATTGTTTTTTCAAATTTTTGGGGGGATGAAGAATTTTTATTATTTTGTGAGCTAAAGTTTAATAAGCCATTACTTTTATTGCTGATTCAGATTCTCCTCGTAAAGACCTTTCAGATGATGTGTCACATGTAGGGATAACTGGTGTGCACTTCGAGCTATTACAGATCAAAAAATTGTTATGCATGAGTGATTTTTTGAACCCATGATGCTAAAACAGAGGTCAAAGTCAACACCGAAGGACTTTCATGCCTATGTTAAATCGAAGTTTAAACCATAAAGAAGCGTTGGTATGAATATGAATACTTTTAAGCATAAACATGCGGAGTTATTAACATTTAAACTTGTACATTAAAAATATGAAAAAATTTTACGCCTCAGTGATTACAAAATCAAGCATTTTTAGATCGTCATAACTTCGCATATAGTTGACCGATTTTCAAAAAGTTTAGTTATTTGAAATCAGCTCAACCAGATCTAACAACACACCAAGTTTTAAAAAAATCCAAGATGGTGGGTGTAAAGGCCTGGATCACTTGACGTGGAATGACACTAATGCGAGACAATTTCAGCAAATGCACATGCGACAGCTGAGCGTGCGTTGGACATTCCCGCTGCGCAGAGAAAAATAACTACGCGTATTGTTCTAGCGTACTTGACAAAACCATTGTTTCTTTATTGTGTTCGTGGAGTACGCGCTCATTGTTGCATACGCCGCAAACAGCAGTTGTTACAATTTTCCTTGGTCTGAGCTGAGAAAAAGTGAAAAAAAATTTTATACCAATTTTAACTCAAAAAATAAGGGTGCGCGTTATACATGAGTGCGCGTTGTACTTGAATAAATACGGTAAGTGTTTTAGGAGATGATACCATTCATGCCATTCTGGTTCTTCGTGCCAACAAGTAATTTTGTGTTTTTGCTAGCACTTTTTGGGCTTTACGTCGTTATTTTAGTTTTTAGTTTTAGTTGCATATTTGTCCCATGACGTGGTAGCGATCAATGCGCTATATGAGCTCGTTTAGGAATTGCCAACTGCTTGTCTACCACATCAAAATGTGGGAATCCCCGCTAGGTGTCTTTCCCAAAGGCACAACAAGTAAACTTGCCGGCTTGCTCTTCACACTGACCCTTTAATGCTGAGTGTCAAGCAGGGAAGCTGTGAATACCAATTTTAAAGTAATTGATTTGACCCGACTTGGAATCTAAATCAATTTTACAGCTCCCAAGGCGGACACTCTTACCATCTGAGCTGTTATCTCGCTTGATGATACTGATCATCTGTAACTAATTTTGTGCAATGTGAGACTTAAAATTGCTCGAAAAAGAAATCGCACAAATAATCGCAAAAGCTCACACAAAAATCGCATCAAAAAAAAGAAAATTAGACAGTCGCGACAAAACTTGCATCCACAACATAATTCACATCGCATCTCAATTAGACGGTCATTGCAAATATTGCTGAACCTATCATATTTGATATGATTGTCATCCCTGATGTTGATTGTCATGATTAATATTTGAATGTCAAAAACAAACAGAAACGCATTTTTAATGTTGAAGAATGCACTCAATTAAGATTTGAAAGTTTTGCTGTAATTTGCAACCGTTTAAAATTTCACACACGTAATATCACGCTGACACGCTGTTAATTCGACAGTCTTTTCCAATTGAAAAGTTTATCTTATTTTTTTATATCAGATCATTGGTCCTTAATGAAAGCAAGCGAAAAAGGTGGAAAGCTAAGCGCAATAACGTCAGCAAGAAAAGCACAAAAAACGCATAATGCCCTAATTCATTTAAAAAAATAGTTGTTTCTTAAAGCTGCGGAATTAATTTTAAAGTGTTTAAAATTTTTCCACTCATTTTGGACAAATGGCTGAAATTTCTCAGCGAAAAAAAACCTAGTTGCAGAGGCATAAAAAAACTTTGGAATTACTTATAAGCTGTAGCGCAACAATGGTATTTAATCACTTATCATATTCTTCAATATAAACCGATAGGCCTGACCTGACTGATACCTCAGAACCAGTCATTCAATGAAAAAAACTGCCCCCCTTTTTATGGCTGGCTGCGCTGGTGCAAATGCACCATAATGTGTCAGGTCTGGTCGGAATTAAGCTGCCTCTTATAGAATGTCCACTTTGAAGCAGGACTTCCTTGCTGACGTCATCACTTAAATGAAGTAATCTGTAACGTTATAACAATGAGAGCGTATTGCTTTATGCAATGACGTGTTATGTGCTGTCTAGACGTGAGCATGTAAGCCTCACTTAAAAATGGACATTCTGTGAGCTGGTAAAAGGCAACTCAATTCATATGGTCAGTGGCAGGCCTACTCAATACTCATTTTGTCCATCTTGTTTTTCAGTTGTTTCCTGATTTTAGCATTACTGTTTTGACGTGTCATTGATCAGTTTTAACTGTGGTGATACTTTGGTATCATTTATGTTGGTGTGGCCATAGGAGGTTTACACTTGTCTATTTTTGTTATTTATACTGTCTCCTACCATCCACTGTTTTAGCGTCTGTGTTGTCTTATGGATTACATTGTGCTATAAGCTACAGCTGTAGTTCAAAGCAAACTATGACTTCAACGTTGATTTCATCTGATGATCATTTTATGGGAAAGCATGCTGATAGTGGAAAGGAACGTAATTTGTCAGCCTCAGATGAATCGCAATCAACTACTTATTACACTGTAAGTTGAAAAATGTTTTCAAAATCAATTTTTCGTATTTCACAAGCCATACTGCATAAGGTGCACTGTCAATACGTTGATTTGATTATTTTTTTTTGGGAGGGTTCATTGTTTTTAATCTGCCTTATATTACAATGGATGCCTTGGATGATTTATTATATAGCGGCAAGTGGGAATTCCCTGATATGTCATCATGTAACCCAGGCACGCATTGGGTTAGAGCAAGAGCATGTCTGCATTGTGCGTGACATTTTGGGGAATTCTTGTCAGCTTTAAAGTAAACCATCCAGTGCTGGGTTACCATATAAAACTAATTCAACAGAAAAGACTTAATATTGTAATAGCAGTGAAGCATAAAGCACTAACTAAACCATGTATCAGGTGTACCGGCATATAAGACTTTTGATGAATTTTTTGAGAAAAAATTGGATTTACAGTGTGCCGTTATTGTCTGTGAAATATAGTACATGCTAAGTAGCTCCCTATTGTTCTATTCACCAAAATTATAATGTGCTTGGTCATCTGGTTTAATAGCCCAAGTTTTTCAAAATTAATATAAAATTGCAATAAAAATTGATTTATATGCAGTATGTGTGACAGTGGTTATTGTAATTCATTATTTCATTGCTTTTAAATGCATTTGTAACATCACTTTCAAAACTTATAGTGATTGCTAGGGCAAGTTTCTGCAACTTTTGCAACGTTTTTTACAGCTTTGGGAAGTTTCCAAAGTAATGAAAATATCCATTACAGCATGTGTGGAGCTGTTTGCCTAATTTTATTTTGCAACTTTTATGGTTTTTAAAGGCAACTTTTTGTTGCAACTTTTATGAAATATTTTTAAAAAATCTCGCAAAAAATATGAACAGCCATGTGTAATTTTACTAATAATTTCCCAGGTGTAAGTAAGTCTGTGTTACGTCTACTTTGTTTTAATGCCAGCAGTAATTGTCACAGAATGCGCGATGAATGAGGTCTTCCAGCGTCATTTATTCTATAGCAATACGTTCGCTATATTTTGTAATTATAAGCTTCTGCGTGCTGGGCAAAGCAGCTGTTAGCTAAAGACCATCACTTTACTCTAGACGACTTTTGAAAATATTTGGCTGTGTACCGGTATTTAAATAAATCATGTTCATGTCGATAGTAGCTGGACACAAACTTTGACAACTGATTTCACCGCTTGTATTCTTTCATGCAGTTTCACAACTTTCGTTAAAAATAATTGCAACTTTACAACTTTTGTTAAAAATAAACGCAAGTTTTTTTAATTTTTTAGTGCAACAAAAACTTACCCTAGTGATTGCTCTGCTATTAAGTTTCCTGTGCAGATATATTTTTTGCATGTACGAAGAAAAAAGTTGGGTTTACGTTTCTTATTCCATTATTGTTTGAAGCAATTATGTTTTGATATAAATAGCATTGTTTTTTTGCATCCAACTCTTAATAAAATTGCAGTCACTATTGATTGTGTTTTTTTTGCTGGGTCTATGGTGGTGTGAAGAAACTAAAACTCAACCAAGACATAGAAAGCGTTGTAAACTGTTTAGCAATTTGAGTCTAATTGTACTTACTGCGCTTCTGTAGTCTTGCAATGTCAAGAGGATAAAATTTTTTGAGAAATTAGTCATCGTGATGACTGATGTATAAATTTTTTTTTAAATTATCTCAGGTTCAAGATCGAGATACATTGCGCAGTATTGCTGTCAATTTCAATACTACAACATCGACTTTGAAAAAACTAAATAAAATGACATCTACAATGATTTTTCCAGGCCAGGTATTGAAATAATGTACATTGTTACTTTTGTCAAGCAATATTGAAAAGTTTTTGGATTTTATAGATGTTTTTCGTAGGATTTAGCAAAATAGAACATGCTTTGCTATTGACTCCAAGAGATAGATTGTGTCATGCAGCCCACAGATAAGCTAATGATGAGTAACTGAATGAGAAGTGTGGGTCTGAACTTGGAAAGACTGAAAAATATGCAAATCTTATGATTTTTAAGTAATTACCAGACTTTCATCAGCCTTACAATTATGATATTTTTACCGTTTTTATTGGTAGCCTACTGATTGGTTTGTGCTTTTAGAGTTTACTGGTTCCAGAAGTTGATGACTTCTTAGCAAATGAAGACTTGCCTACAAAAAGAGCTTCTATTGGAAATGATGGTTATGACTTTCTTAGTTCATTGTCCTCATCTCTTCCTACACAATCAACTACAAAACCTGTAAGAAAAGTTATGTACGTTACTCTTAAAGCCAATGCTCCTACTTCATGTGTTACTGTCACTACAGTAAAATGTTTTTGCTCTAATGTAGCTAATTAGAAATTTTAAGCAAGCCGTACGCATGACGCCTGGTAGAATAACTTTTGTGTTTTTTCCAGCTGCCACTGCATATATATATGCGGTTTATGTAGTGATTGCACCAGCCATATTGAGTCTGTTAAAAGTAGGATTTGCTGTGGACAGCATACAATACATGTATGCTTTGTTGGCAAAATTTACAGACTGCTGAATAATTTACAAAGCATATTGGATGGTCGTGTTTTTTTTTGAGTGTCTTTAATAATTTCGTTCTCCTATGTTTCTATGAATCTTTGTCCGGTACCTACTACATGCCTTAACTACTAATAGTTTTCCATTTATGTTGTTGTGGTACTGGTACATTTTTTAAATTATCTTTTGTTTAGCATATAAGATTACACTGATATTGTTCATATTTTCAGTTTAAAGACTTAATTGTGGTGTCATCAGATCATCATTCTGCTGGTACAAACAGAAACACTTTAAACAGAGTATGTTCTTTATTTTTGATGCATGCTAAATTTCTAGCCCAAAATTATCACTCATTTTTTATGATATTGTGCTCGCATTTTGCCTATTTGGAAGAATAGGGTCAGCAAGCACTTAAAAAACGAAAACCTTTGATCCAAGCTATGATTGCGTGGGGATGGCTTCAGTTGATACACTTTTTTGCGAAAATTTTTTTGCATGTCTTGTTTTCACAGCAGGACGATTTGATTTTGGTCATAAAACCTTTTTGCGGTACAGTGGCTCAAACCCCACAAATGGTATTTTTCTCAGTTAGCTACCCGTGACCTTTTTAATCCATGTGGCTTTAATCTGTGATGTGCTAGTGATCGAAATTGTGACAAAGCCATTTTCACGTAAAGTGCGGTATTGTTTCGGGTGATCAAATTTGTGACAATCTCATGCCCATGTATCAGATTCTATCAACATGTGATTACCACTAGACTTCATCAACACTTGGTTCGGTACTGGTATATAAGAAAAAGATGCTGGAAGCTTGATAAGTTTCAAAATAACAAAACTGGCCCAAATTAAATTAGGTTTCATTCTGCATATTTTTGGCTGTTCATTCAAAATAGTCTTATTCCTAATAGATAAATTTGATTTAAAAAAAAAAAAACTTTTTATTCAGGTTGTGTTAATCAGTGATTTGGTAGGCTTTGGGTAAAGATTGTTTTTAAGTCAGTATTTTTAGTAATAGCAATCATGAAAAACTAAGACTTGCAATAATTTAGGTACGTGAAAACAATAGAGCATGAACTTAGAAGGAATAAACGAAAACACTTCAACGCTGCTTAAATTTTGGCAATTTATTTTTCAGCCTGCTCAGATTTTTTGTAGTATGCTGTATTATTCTGACGCGTTTTGCTTAGTGCTAGTAGGAGTGGTATTATGTCAGAAGAAAGGATTTTGTTTCTATGACATACATTAAAGTGCTAAAACATTTTTTATATTTATCATTCTGTTTTCATTTTACGTTAGCGACCTCTGTTGCAGCTGCCTTCGTCTTCAGACAGACAAAGGTATTCAAGTTCTGATTCAGCACCGTCAGGATTGAAGCAATCAGTGTCAAGTCAAGGTAGGTGAAAAAGGTAACAAGCTAGCGAGACGCACATCATGCCGAGTGATTTCTAGTTATTATCTTAGCTACTTTCTTCGCTACCAAAGCATTTGAATGTGTTTGTAACCAGACGAATGGTGACGTAACGAGTTAAATATGTTGTCATTAATTTTTGCTTTCGGCAAAGCAGTTACGCTTATTACAATTGCTTTTGAAAGCCAAGGTGTTGGCATGTTTTCTCTTTGCAATTACAGAAAAACTGCTTCCATAATACCCATTTAATCCAAGATATTTACGCAATTGGGACTACTTAACGTATAATGTTGCTTGAAATTATGTAACAAACTGCCCTGGTACTGGTGTTGTTTTTGTGCTGTTTTTACCATTTTTAGTGCTTGGTTAGGACGTTAAATCGTAGATTCTTTTATGATTGCACAATGTTTGCACGGTTTCAGTGGGGTTTGAAGTGTCATTCTTTGCTTCTTGTGACAAAAAACAACTTAGGTATGCGTGACTTTGTGTGTTTTGAGTAAATATAATCAAATCTGTACGTCATGTCATAAGACATGCAGAAAAAAATTAAAAATCTGTTTGTGCATAGATAATATTTGGTTACAGTATCGAGACTGGTGGTATAATATTTATATTTTTCACTGCCGTGCATTTTCTCAACTGTGGTTAACACTCTGATGTGTTTGTTTTTCGATGCATGTATGTACTGTGATTTACACTTGCTACCACCGGGGATAAACACAACTTTGCATTAAATGATGTCACTGATTGTTAATCTTTTAATGATTGATAAAAAGATTTCAAAAAATTGTTTCCAGGTAATAGGTAATAAGTTTCCGAAGCACAGGAAAAAGGCCTTAGCGCAAAGTTCATGTAATTGCATTATTGCATGAAATAGTGAAGATTTTTTTTGACGGGGTCGATTTGTGGTTTGAGCCGGTGGCCCAACTTACACCCTATGGCTACTGACTCAAAAGTACGAACTCGCTTTGCATATTCATTTGCACTCTTAATTTTCAGTGTGTTGTTAAAAATGGACTGCATTCATTCGCAACAAATGAACTCGATGGTGAAATGCTTGTGAAAGTCCCTAACTGTGTAGCTGTTCGGGATCGCAAAGTAAAATCGCTCTTTTCGGTGGCGCTGGTTTCACTCATGGTTTTACAGATATGAAAAAGAATTCGCATTTCATTTAATAAATTCGCATTTCATTACCCTGCTGTTTTGTCCTTTGAAGAAGCATTGGTTCGAAACACCCTGAGTGGAATTTAGTTGATCCGTGGCTAGAAACATATTGCTCAAGCAGCAAAAGCTTTCATATTAAATACAGAGCAGCAACGTTTTTATGTGGTTTGTTTATTGTACGCTGTTATTAAACTCGTTTCCAAGCATCTAATTATTTTCATTTGAAAGCCATTTTGAGTACATGTACTTATTACGTTAAGCCCCATTAAAATTGTCGTTCTTATCCGCGATTACATTTAATTAAAATTCGTTGTCAAAGATAAAAGCTTTGACAAATCTGCAATAAAACGTTTAAGAGTAAAATTGTATTTTAAGATACTGATGCTGATGATTGGAATCTGTTGAGGCGCTTCACAGAAAAATAACTAGCCTGCATATTTTGCGAAATGGTTCGCACAGGATATTTTAGTTTTTAATTTTCGAAAACACTTTTCTCTATTAATGAATTATAGGAACTAACGTTATGAAGAGTGCAATGAAAGCCTTGAGCAAAGTCAAACCCAGGTTCCTAGCGAAAACTGTCAAGCATATTGGCTGCTGCAGCTCGCGTTTGTGCCGGTGCAGCATCATTATTGCCGATTAATCATACCGAAAATGCACCCCCATGGCTGCTTAACTTCTGCATTTTAGTTCGATTTGAGGATTGATATTGCTTTGCTTTTTTCCAATTGCTGCAATACCCGAAAGCAAAATACAAAATAAAGGCTTGCGTTAACATGATAGGCATGTACTACACGCTGAAAGTACCTGTTATTTTCTGTCTTTTGCAAGTGATATCCTTTTTATTGTATTGAGTACCCATATGCCAGATTAAGTAATTTTGTAGTGTGGTTTTCGATATGGTCCTCCTTGATTGTTATCACGGATGAGGGACGTATTCCCGAAACAGGATGGCTCAGGTCTTGAATGTGGTTTAATGTTTAAGTAGCTTGAAATTATTTTTACTGACTTACTGCGGTAAATATTACCGTAATGACTTGCGCTGTTAAACGAATTTGCTTGGGTTGATGATTTCCTTTCACGTGTGATATGTGTTTGAAATTTGTCGATTTTTTGTGCTCTGTTGAAGCCCAAGCTAAAGAACTCGTAGATATTGCTAATGTCAGCCTGCAGCAATCGCTAAACTGCATTTTTTTCAGTTGTTAAAACTAGTATTGCAAAATACTGTAAGAAACTAATTACCTTGAGGCCCTGCTTTTTTTGAAGCTGGTTTCTTCAGCATATCATCCTGAAACTTATTTACGTGTAATTTATTTACATTTTAACGTAGTCAACAGCTGTATCGCTTGGAAATAGACCTGCTAGTATTCTACGCAATCAATACAGTATATATAAATGCATCTTCCTAACTTACAATCTAAGAAGTTAAAATGATGTGAATTGCGTTATTTTTGATTCTTTCAGAGTTCAACCTGTCGAAAAACTTAATTTACGGCTGCATAAATACACAGATCTTAGTGGTGAAGTGTAAAAAGCTAATAATAGCCAGTTGCTGTAGCTGTACTAAACCTTCAATGGTTGTAATGCAGAAAAGCAAAGGCTAAAACACTCTAAAAGTACGTTTTTTTTTATCGAGCGCACGTAATTTTGGCGTGACTGACTCCGCGAGGGACAAGTCGGCGTCGGAACATTTAACCTTGCCTCGAACGCACGAACGCAAACATTATCCTCAAACCCTAATCCTTAAGCTCTGTCTTAACACCGTGACCGTCCACCAATAATACTTCAGAAACATTGCTAGCGGTATCTCACGCAGATTACAGATCCTGCGTGACTGGTTCGATTCACGGCTGGAACCGATATCGCATTTGACCTATGTACCCGTTGATTGCTCACTCGAAGAGCGCAAGCTCATTTCGCAGTCTCCCTCAATTACTGTTGAATTTTTTGTTCTATATCCCTATAGTTTGAAAATATCCTCAGTTTTTATTTCCCACGTTTCATCAGCGTCTCTTGAAGGTTTTTCTATAGCTTTGTGTATTACAGATACCTGTTTGGAAAGAAACAGTTCCATTAAACGTTTAGTATCGGTTGATTCTTGCCAGTCCGAACCCCTTGAAGAAAATTTTGTTAAAATGAATGCTGAATATATTACAACTGCTTATGTAAGTATTTTCGCAGCAAAAGTTCAATTTTTGTCATATTCGCTTCATACACTTTCATATTCATGCATTGACACTTTGATTGGGTGTGAATTAGCCTTGGGTATGAATTTTTTTTTTTGCCGAACTAGACTTTGATTGTTCTTATACCAAGATATTTCGTCTTATTTTTAGCTTATAAAATTAGCCCCGTAAGGCTGCGTTTCAAATAATTTGCGATTATAAGAACCGGCTTTCATGCTAATCACCTATTGTTGAGAATTATTCAACATCTATTTTTCATCTTGGTCGATGAAAATACGGCTCCATTAACAGCGTCGTACCGAAAAAAATTTGTTGAGTTGTCGTATATTATGTGCGTACTGTGTGTAAAAATAGAGTTGTATGATCACACAAATTGCGCTGTGCCATGTAATTACTATCATTCATAATAGTTCTGATCTCTTTAAGGTAGTTTAAACTATTCTGTCTTGTTCTATCTGGACCATCAATTAAAACTTTAAATTGATGTAGCAATATTCGTCGTAACACTAACCGGTTTATAGGCCTACTTCGATTTTTGATATGATGCTAACTTCGGGTGACTGATGACTCAAAGAGCGCACGCTCACTTGGCATTCTCCCTCTGTCATCGTTAGTTTTTAGTTCACTAATTTGAAAATAACGTCATATATTTATGAATTTGTCAAATCAACTCCGTGTTTTATCCTCCAGGAGCTTGTTCATGGTGTCTTTCTCACCACTCCCACCTCCATAATGTTTGATCCGGATCTGAATTGTCGTTTGGTTAAAGAACAAGGCTGTGAAAAATTTGGAATCATGTGCGATCTTAGCAATGTAATAAGCATAGCTGTTTACAAAGATACAAGAAATTTGGCAAAGCATAAAAGGTGAGAGGATTGTCATCCATGGACTGGTTTCTACTTCAGCTCGAGACATTAGCTTCAGCCTGTGTAGGACTCAATTACAATTGTCTATTTTGTGACGCGCTGGTTGATTAATTTTTTCCATTTAAGTAAAACTAAAACCTATATCTTGAGAAGGTGATCAACTGAGTTACTGTAATAATGTTACGCTTTAAACTGTAAGCCGACCTACCCTGAAAGTGCCTTGCTTTTTGTTTCGGAAGTTGAGCTGTTTGGCAGGAGTGAACATTTTTTGTTTTGTGGTATGTACCACAAGCAGATAGTTCTTAAAAGAAAGCAGTCGCAAAATTTGCCATGCAATGTCTCAATCGGCTATAAAATGTTTTGCATTTGTGTTAAACTGTTTTGTAACTGGTTTGTTTACTTCATTATAATCCTTTTCAAAACCGCTTTCTGATGTTTATCAGCTTGCCATGAATAAAGCTTACGGTTTTTGAGTAGGTTGGGACGCGTTTTACGTACGTAAACACTGCTAATAATAGAACTAGAAACTTTCCACAGAATTTTCAAGCGGCACGATATGCAGTAGAAAGAACTCGAACTCAAATCTTTATTATGCTCACCGTGTTACACCTGAGTGTGCAACAAGTGGTGGGGCCCATCTCCGGGGCGGAGCCTGGGCAACTCAGCTCCGAAAAAACGTCGCAGCGGTAGCCAGACGTTGGTGACTCTGTGTTCGATTCGACCGACCCGGTATTCGAGTCCTAGACCTCCCACACCGATGGCAATGTCTTAACCAGTCACCAGTCAGTTGATATGATAACGATTTGAAAAATGGTAGTACTTAATAGGTGGTTATCTAAACGCAACTGAAAAGATGTTTTTTTGAGAATACATTGTACCGAACTTTTAACTTGTGAAGTAAACACTGCGGTTTATGGTTTTCAAAGTGCGTAAGAATTTCAATTGCTTGACCTAATAATACAATGGAGCCATTTTTTTTTGGTAATATCTTCGGTAAGCAATCTGTAGGCTTTAGATAAACAATGCTAACGCGAATGTATGCATAATTGCACTTTATTGAATTCAGTCTATCAGTTAAGATAAACCGATAACAAGATCTACTAAATCTGTGAACAGTTTTGCATGGGTTGAAGTTAAAAAAATCAAATCTTCATTATGCTCAACGGTGGGGTATTACGCCGAAGCGTGTAATGGGTAGCTGGGCCCATCTACGGATTAGCGCCTGGGCGGCAGCTCGAAGAAACGTCGCTGTGCTGGCGAGCCGTTGGCAACACTGTGTCGATTTGACCAACCCGGGATTTAACTCCAGACCTCCCGCACGGATAGCAATGTCTTATTAACTTGGCAGCTTAATTGATGAAAAAATCGACACCGCCGTGAGAAATGGTATTTTTTTGCGACTAGTTTACTTTTAAGCTATTTCTTGTTTTGAATTAGTTGCACTAGTAGACTTTCAATGGGTTAATAAATTCCTGACAGTTGATTGATTTTTGTGAGGCCTACTTCTAGTTTTCTTACGAACCTTTTAAGCATGCTTTTTAAACCTAGCGTGCAGATCATGCACTCAAGTGTAATTTCTGCGAAGGAGTTACCCACTTGTAACTTTTCACGTGTATGGTAGCTGTTGTCAATTATAGCTGGAAATTTGTCTCTGTTCGTTTCAGTAAAGGTAAAGTTTGACTTTGAATCGTGTATCTGTGAAGGTACTGTACACTACAAAATGTACGTAATTGCTCGGTTGCAGCAATTGTCGGAAAAAAAGTTATTGCCTCGATCAGAAAAGCACCAATATATCACCGCTTAGCATAGTGGTTAAATACTTCTCTCTGGATACTGGGATTCTATTCCCCGGCCTTTCAATCGTACGCAGTATTAGCAAAGGCTCGCCACCGTTGCTACGTTTTTTAGAGCTGTGTTGCCCAGGCACTAAGTGAGGAGGTGGTCCGACCAAGTGACCGCTCGTTACACGCTTCGACGTAATATTGCTGGCATAGTGACGGAGATTTGATTTTTTGTATTGCACCTTTTTACCGGCGCAAGTTCGCTTGCTGTCGTACACACGAAACTGACTGCTGAGAGTTTAAAATCGATTTAGTTAGTCACGCATTGCAGTTATTTCATTGATTTTGACTTGATTTATTTCAGCCTTAACTTCAGTAATTATACTCTAGCAAATCAATTCAAAAACTTAATTTCCTCAATTGTAGCTGCAGCAAATTGAGATAGAAGTATTGGGGACATTAAACTTTTCGGATTTCTGCGAGTAATAGCTTTGATTCATTATTGCATCCGGTTGGTATTTGTCACAAAAGCAGCAATATTTTGAAACTTGGAGATTTACTGCACTATTTTGCGCAGTAATTGCTTATGCATAGCACCTATTTTTGCGTTGTCGGAGATATGATTGGTACTGTATTCATTGCAATGTGTTGTGCCGTTAAGCATATATTATGTTTGATTGTAAAGTACCTTGTTAACCATATTGCATTTGGGATTTTTGGGAATAGCTCTTGTATGAGCTGTCAATAACTCCTTGACTGCCATTACGACTAATTATGTAGTAAATTGTTAACGGGTCAATATGCGTTGTGTACTTATGTTGATGATATGACCTTCTGTCTTATGAATCAATGCGATGTTTTCGTAATATTGCTGTGTTGCTAAGCTGAATACATACCTTCTTTTCTACGAGAGATTCGTAAGCGATACGGTGTAGTTTTGAGCTATTTTGCAATTTAATTGTGATCGCCAGTTACAATTAAATTCTCATCTAAATTTCGCTTTCCAACCTTGATGCTTCATTACGTGGTTTGCAGATACAGATAATTATGTCAGGCATAGCGTATTCGTGACTTTTTTTGGGAAAAACATCAAATCTTAAACGTTTTGCAGTTAATACAGTGCATAAAGGTTCTTTTTTGGGTGTAGAAAATTTGCGGCCTACTTGTATGCGAGTCGCAGTGAACAAGAAGAAAAAACGCTGGAGATTTTTTTATGTCCTGGTGTGCTGTCTAACTCGATATTAAGCTAGATGACTTGTTGCCAAATGCTCTTCCAGTTTCTGTTAACATTTATGCGTTTAGTGGCTCTAAATTACTTTTAATTCTTTTTCAGTGCTGGCTCTAACTAGTTGATACGCGTTTACGGTGAATTAGAAGTGATTTTGCCAGTATGTTTTTTGCTGTGGATTGTTTAGAGCAAACGCACTTAGTTCCTTCGTTCGAAGTTTGAGTGTGATGCGGCTCAGTATTACTGCTTACATGTTGTATTAGTAAAGTACATCATTGCATGTATAACCTGCCGGCTGGCATAGTGGATAAAGACGTAGCTATCGGCCCGTAAGGTCTTGAATTCGATTCCCGCCTGATCAAATCGAACGCAATGTCGCCAACCGTGGCTTGCCACCGCTGCGACGTTTCTTCGGAGTTGTGTTGCCCATGAGCTAAACCGCAGAGACGATGGGCTCCGCCACTCTTTACACGCTTTTAACTAGTACCACGAGTATAATGAGATTTTGCTTGATTTTATATCAAATGCTTTAATCACTTAGGCAATATTTCAGTCTTAGCCAAAGCTTACGTGACGATGTTTATTTAATTTCTGTTTTATTCAGTGTCGAACTGTCAGCTACGTCATCACAAACGTCTATTGGCGAGAAACATAGTGACAAAGAAGAGAAGACAACGGAAAAATCTGACGATGTAGCCAATGAGGTAGAAAATGATCAAAATAAGGAAACAGAAGACAAGGATACTAATAATTCTGACGACAATAAATTAATGTTTGAATTCCCGTTCTTACATTCTCTCGTCAAAACAGTTGAAGGTAATTGGAAAAGATTGAAATATCCTGATTCTGAATTTCTCTTCTCTGTCTACTGTGTCTTCAATTAACGGCGAAACTAGCCGTAGAACTGGTTTTGCAGCGTTTGTTTTGTCAGTCTTTTAAGGCTTCCATAATATCTCTTTACATTTTAATAAAAATATTGTAGCCACTGTATTTGCAATCATTTAACAAACGTTTGGGTAAAAACTTATACCATCATCAGCGTAAAACTACAGAAGCGTTAAGCTAGAATAGTTTTACACTAATGATGGTATAAGATTTTATCGAAACCTTTGTAAAATGATTGCAGATATACTGTCCGTAGCATTTTTTTATTAAAGCTGAGTTCCAAAGTCCATCTTAATGCTTCTGGTTTTCAAGCGAGGTCGAAGTATTTTTTGCTGGGGGTCCCACTTCGATGACTCAAGGTGTAAACAGACCAGCGACTAGTATTTTGAGTTGGAATCGCTGATACATGCATCTCCCTTGTGCATTAAGCACAAAAATGGATGAACTTCCGTTACGCATCAACTTGGTCTAGCTAGTTCTTTAATTCAAGTTCGTGCAGGTGCTAATAGTGTGCTGCTTCATTTTGCCTCGTGCAAACAGCATGGATAGGTAGCACTGCTGATCGGTTTTTCCGTTTCCGCTTATTCATTCCTTGCTATTGTCATGTATTTTGGATGACTGCTACCTCAACGAACTCGTCGAAGCCTGTTTCGTGGCCTCCTAGCCCTATTTTTGACTTTTACTTCAATGAAGATGGGAAGATCATCACTTTTTAGAGTGGTACCGGAACATTACAGCAGCGTAATCTCCTTTTAAGGTTGGCGAAAAAAACTAACTTTGAAAAGTAACCTATGAGGTGTAAATCATCTCTTGGAATTATTTTTTTAATGTTTAGTAATGTCATTGACTGTTTTACGTTTAGATTATCTCCCTGGGCTTGCTCATTTGATAGATGACAAACCAACATCACCTTCAGAAAATCAAAAGTAAGAAAAAATGTTATATAATTTCTCGAGATTGGTCGTAACACTTACTACTGCTTTCTGTTTTAATTGTATCAGCCAATTGTGTAAATGTAAGTATAACTGGCGTTTTGACGTCGCGGTAACAACACCGCTATCTGTGCGGTAAGTCTGAGCCCGATTACCGGCGAGTCAAATCGACCGCAGTGTCGCCAGCAGCTCACCACCTCTGCGTCGTCTCTTCAGAGCTACTTAGTTACCTTGGAGCTAAGCCGCGGAGATTAGTTTTTAGCCCCACTTTGTTTGAAAATTTGAGTGCATTTGCCAGATGAAAGTGTAACGTTATAAATACTGTACTGTTAGTTTCTTTTTAAAAATCTGCCAATTACTTACTAAATTGGTCGAGAACACACAGTTATTCCAAGTCGAATTTGATTTTGGTTTAGATTTTTCGAGTTTTGCGAGAATCTAGCTTCTAAAGTAACGTTCTATTATGTTTTTCCACTGCAATTTTGCAAATAGGCTAAGCGCTAGGTGACGTAATTTCCGGTGTATTGTTTAAAAACATGGGTCAACTGTTTCAGGATATGGCTTATCGTATGTCTGCTTAAATAAACAACCGTTTAATGGATGGTTTAAGTGGGCAAGAACAAGTGGCAAAAATGCTTTTACTATAAATGGAATGAAGTTTAATTGGCATGAGACGAGACAGTGTTGATTTTAAGTGATTTAAGTGCTTTTGATGTTGAATTTTTGGCTCATTTTTGCATATTAATGGTAAAAATGTATTTCTAAAAGCTAAAATGTGACAGTTGATTCGTTACAGTCTGCTAATAACTGAGCAAAGTCTACTCGCAACTACCTCATGGTGTCTGGCACTTACGATTGCTATACGCGTATTCTTCGTAATTTTTGTGTTGATTGTGATGTTGAATGGTGCGCATGGTAAAAAGCTAGAAAATCAAACCGTGTAGCTGCGAAGAGTATGCTTATGTGCTATTTTTCTACCGCTAAAGGGCGTCATCTTCACGTTAGTTTTCAAGCAATGCATATTGCGTTGCTTCAGAGAATAATACGATTTGCACTTTGGTCTTCGAAGTCACAGAATGACTAACTTTAGTTTACAATGACTCACTGCATATGTAGGTGCAATGTGCTTTTTAAACAATCCGTGTAATTCCGGTGTCGGATTCCGCTCGCATTTCAGTGACAGATCTTACCTAACTTTTGGCCGTGATTCTTCTATCTTTTCTGAAGTAAAATGGCTTTCAAAGTTATTTGCACTGTACACATGTCCGGTTTAAGTGGCTGCAAAGGCCCACGGGAATTTTGTTTCACGATTGAATTCTTGATGTCATAATCAGTTGTGTTATTGCAGCATCAATAAATTGATTATGATGCAGAAAGCCCTTAGGCTTTGGAACCACTGTTTGTTTATTTAGTAATCACGAAAAAGCTATCAAACGCTATAACAAGCTCGTTTAGGAATTGCCACCCTTGCCAGCGATCTGTTCACCACACCAAGATAGGGTAATCCCCCGATAAGTGCCTTTCCCAATGGCGCAATAAGTACACTTGCCGGCTTGTGCTCTACACTTTACCTTTAGTGCTGAGCGTCTAGCGGGGAAGCTGTGAATAGCAGTTTGGAAGTCACTGATTTGACCCGATTCGGAATCGAACCCAAGTCTACAGCGCCAGAGGCGGAAGCCCTTACCACTCGGCCATCTGAGCTGTTAACGTTAAACTAGGCATTACTTAAACTGGACATGGAGACTGGGTAATTATGCATCTCTTCTTCCATACGTGGGAGCTATGTGGGCATTAACTGGTATTGAACTCAACAGTACATTGACTTGTACGTGCGGTTTGGCCACCTAGCTCATTTAGGATAGAGGTGTAGTTCGTCGGCGTGGTAAAAGCCGATTGGCTCTCGTTTCAGCGTAAATTTAGCTTACATTTCCCAAATTGGGTGAGCATTTACCCGAATAATTTTGTCATTTTGCTCCATGAATCTTCAAGTTATGCCGTTTTCGGTAAGACTATGAACTCACTTAGAACATTTAGCTCAGAGATATACCACCGGTGATATGGGCACACGACTATTTTTATGGTATGGGTTTATAATGTCGTACCGCAGAATTTCTATTCTAAAACAACTGACTTTTCTCTATTGTCTCATTGCATATGCAAGTACAGTATAAACCTGTCCACTCTCTTTTTTTTCATTTTTTTGTGCTTCATTTTTTTAATCAGCTGTAATTTTTTCATTTTTTTAAATTAATAATAACTTAGATGGCGTAAAGAAGTCGCGGATTTCTGATAAACCACCTCATGAATTGTGCTTCATTGGACATCTGCAAGCGTGATGACCTTTTTTGCTCTTCACTTGATTTTGCGTGGAAAATTATTGATTAAACAGATACTATTTATAGAGCGCCATTTTCAAATGCGCATTTGTTCAAGGCGCTCATAAAATAACGACACATAAATACACAGGAAAACTGGACATCTCCGTTTTTTTTTTCTTTTTTTTTTAGTGAATGTGTGATTTTTTTCATTTTTTCCAGCAAATTGCCGTAATTTTTTTTTCATTTTTTTGATAGCTAGCTGGGCAGCCTGTATAAGCGGTGTGCATACACTTCATTTTGCCTCCCATCAAAAATGATTTTTTATTGCGATAGATTTTCTATTTTTCATCATAGAAAGTATGTACTTGAAGTCTTGGCAACGTTTGCAGAGTCGGCAAAGATGATTTAATGTTCGGAAAAGCTGTTTAGTATTCTCCGAACGGCTGTGAAATTCTCTTGCAATGTCAATTCAGTGTTTCATTTGTCTGTATTGTGCAATCATTTTATAACATTCATTAATAGGCTTTTAAAAATGACTGTCTGGCATGCATTCAATCCATTAAAATGCCGCTACCACGTGGTTAGCCGCGATTATTGACACAAATTACGTATTTTTCTGTGAAATACCCTTGAGGTCATGTTAACTAGGCTTAATATGGTTTTTCAAATCTGCAAGAAATTGTGCTCTATCCCATTTAGAAATTGCTATTTCATGAAATTGATATAAAAATTACTCATTATTCGTTGTAACGAATGACGATGTATAATGATAGAAACTTGGAGATGAAAAGATATATATTACTTTCTCAATCTCCTGGCAGCTACTGTTTCGACCGTGCTAGGCCTCGTCAGAGAAACTCAAAGTGATCTGAAAAATTCATGCTCTGTTTTGGGGGAGGTGTATTAGAGTTAGTGGCGACATAGTGCTTTTTTTAATCAAAAGATAGAAGCACTGAATCGTTTAGCTATTTGTAACAACGTAGGATGCCGGCGTCTGCTCTTGTTCAAAAATAAGATAGTAGCCTAATACTGTATTTTGAAGTTGGCTTGCGGTCGCAACAGATTAGCATATTAGAAGTAGATAAATAGTAACCCGTCAAAACGTCTACTTTGTAGCCTTGAGATGAAGTTCCAAAATTAAGTGCGCGGCTATACGACCTACGACAACGTGGCGTATCGGGCACACGGTAACGCCGAGTAGTCGCACATTCTGGCCCTTCTAATGGGTATCACATTTAACATGTGATGATTACTTTATATGCCGGCCCATAATTTGTATCTGTCACTTTAAAGGTGAGATGGGCGCTTATGGAGATAATTTATCTACGGTAATTCATTACCGATATCGCTTTTGTAATATATTTTGTTATCATAAATATTAACGCAATAAGCGATTCTTTATGCACAGTTGCACACAGCGTTCAAAGTTACTGAGTTGACGCTGTGGAAAAAATACACGGTGTCCATAAACTCTTGCTGCGATTTAAAAAAAATCTTTGTTTTATTTAATGCGATGTCAAAGTCCGTGGACTGCTCTACTCTCTTTTCTTGAAAAACCTAGAAAAACACTTTTACAATTTGACTTACAATAAAAAACTTCGTGTAACACATTGACAATTTACCGCAACATTTATCGGAAAAATTTATCGGCGATAATTTATCGGTTACCGATATCGCTTTAAGAAATTGAAATTTATCGATTATCGCCATCGCCCAGGGCTTTTTTGAAATTATCGGTTATCATTATCGCTTTACTACAGAAAGGTTTATCGTGCACATCACTGGATGTCCCAATTCCGATTTGTTTCATCGTCAAATTGTTCCACGCCCGACTCGGTCACGTCGAATAGTCTTTCCGTCAAAAATGTTATTTACTGCTGCTCTGCTTATGGCGCTGCGTACAGATTTTGAAGTGAAGAAGTAAAACTGTTTTTTTAATTTGTGTTCTGTATAATCTAAGTAAAGCGGCGAAACTAGTGTATTGCCAAAATAATATAATAATAGTATGGAAAGCAAACCTATAGCAGTGATTTCCACTGCGCCACTGCCAAATAAACAGTGGTTTCGCTTTGTGACTTGTTTTCAAAAGCATGCTTTGCTGAGGGCAAATTTCTTTTTTGACCCAAGTATGGAAATCTCAAATAGAGTAGGGCATTGACCCATAAATTCGCGACCTGGAGTGGCTTCTATGGTAGTGAATTTAAAAATGATTTAGCTTGATATTCTTCAATGTTCAACATTTTGCGAATGTTGTTACTGTCAGTTGCTTTTAAGCGTGTATTAGTCCATATTAAAATGTAAAAATGCTTTTTTTTTGTCAATGAAAAGCTTGCATCATTTGGTCGGGTGAAAAGTACGCCGGTTTGGCTCAGTTGTTGAGACATTGCTATCGGTGCGGGAGGTCTGGGTTTCAATTCCGTACCGGTCAAACCGAACAATGTTGCCAACGGCTCACTGCCGCTGTGACGTTTCTTCGGAGCTGTGTTGCCCAGGCACTAAGTCACGCAGATGGGCCCCGCCACTCGTTACACGCTCTGACATAGTACGGCGAGTATAATGAAGATTTGATTTTTGAAAAGTACATGACTGTCGACGTTGACGTCGTGTTTAGTGCCTTATGATTATTACCTCGTGTGTAAAATTGTGGTACAGGCATGTGCCCTGATTTAGAGAATTTATGTTTGGAAATTTTGCGACTATATTTACAATTACAAGTACGCAAGCACATGCAAAAACATGTGTCATATATCTGATATGACTGACAGCTCACACCTAAATGCATTGTCCTCTTCCTTGGATTGTTGAAATTTAGGTTTGCTTATAATAGATCTCAGAGTATGTTGAAATTTTAACACGTGTCAATACTGTTGGTAACCTGTCTCAACTATTGCGATACTTGCCCGTTTAGTATGTTTTTCTTCAGGCTAAAACTTTCGCTTAGGTTTTCTACAAGCTTTTATAAATGAAACTTTCCCATCGCAAGGCTGTATTTACCCTGTTCGCACGTCTACGGCTTTCTGCATCACAAGCAATTTTTTGATGTCATGATTACTTTTTTCATTTATGACACTAAAACCTGGATTATGATGGTGAAAGGCCGTGGGCTTTTGGCCTACTTGATCTGGACGTGTAGACACTGGACAGGGGAGTAGTTGGCAATGACTTACGTTGAAAGAGTGAAACAGTCCTAATTGATAAGGAAATTTAATCGTGGCTATGTGTTTGAAGTAGCATTTTAACTCGAACCGTGACGCCTTTTCGGTGTTAAAACATGCAGTGTGTGTGCTTGAGATTCAGAAACTCGACTTATATATCCGATCAGAATCGCATTACAATCGCACTCTGTTCCTACATTTTTGTCAGTGATATTTTGCAGTTTTGCCCACGCTTTGCGGTCAATGCTTGCTATAAAACTTAGCAATGCCGGCTGCTAGCTGCTCACTTACATTTTTGCTATCTGCATTGCAACAAAATGCTCTCTTTGCATTGGTATTTTTTGTCGATGAAATGACTAAGCTTTGAAAATGACGGTCAAGTCACAAAAATTGCATTTTTAACTTTGTTTCAGAATTATAGCTGATATGTTGCCACGTCTTGTACCTTAAAGTTTCATACGTAAAATGTAACAGCAAGTGCACAGCCAAAGTTATAGCGAACACAGTTCAAAACTTTGCGACATTCTAAATTCAAATCTGGTGGTGAATGCAAAAATTATGCGGCATATATAAATCTTAATACGTTGCGGTGAAAAGGTTTAGAAAGCAAAGATGCCGAATATTAAATAATCTTAATACGTTGCGGTGAAAAGGTTTAGAAAGCAAAGATGCCGAATATTAAATAATCTTAATACGTTGCGGTGAAAAGGTTTAGAAAGCAAAGATGCCGAATATTCCTCCTGCAAAAAGCTCCCAGCTGCTCGCGTCTCTTGCCCGATTAGCATGAATTTTCCTATAAATTCCTGGGTAGTTGAACTTTTTTTTAACTTTTAACAGATTCGTAATTTTTAGTTATATCAATTCTTATTTTAAGAATTGATTATATAGGCAGCTGTTCAGTTGAAGGTAGTTTTTGGCTTTGCAGAAAGTAATGCGCAACTGTTCAGCATAATCAGCTCGCCGAGGAGCAGTTCAGCGTTGAAGCGTCCAAACCCGACCCTAACCCGAATACTAACCCCTTACTTAGTCTACCCCCCCCCTCTAAACTAAATCTAACACGAACCCTGAAACTTGTATTCACGTCAATTTGGCCCACGCCCTAAGTTCATTTTCAAGAAAAGTATCTTTATTAGTTCACAAATGAAAAATTTTGTCCAATGTATGTTTGTTACAAGCGTTCAAATCCTTGCGTTGCGTTGCTAGCAATGATTTTTTGACATTTAAATTTCGCAATTGAAAAGCGATTGCTTCATCGACAGTCCACATGTTAAATTTTTACTGCACCGGCTTTTGATCGTTACTTTTTGCGATGTCTGCAATCTGCAAAGCTGCAATTGCTCAATCTATAGCGAATTTCGACATCGTGATTCGTCATATTGTGTATTGCGGTGCATGTGAAATTTTCATGTTCTCTCAAATTTGCTCCGTTAAAGGAGTTTTTAAGAATTGTAAATGGGCCCAATTTTGGGGGGCCTGAAATCGTTATGAATTCAGGACTTTATTTTGCCATTACTAGTTTTTCAAATTTAGTTTTGAATCTGACGGCTTCGGAAAAAGAAAATCAAATCACATTCTAAAAATCGATTCCAGTCATCTTGACGCGATAACCTAACGGTTTTTCGGTGCTTCCTGCCATTGTGCACAAATCATTGTATTGTGTGTAACAGTGCTATTACTACTGTATGTGTAATCGTTTTTTTTTTTTTTTCTGTGACACATGTACTGGCAAAAAAATAACCTCTCTCTCTCATCATTTTAGGATGTTTTTTTTTGGGGGGGGAGGCTGGTCTAATTGCTAACCTTTGGCTGGTTCGGGATATCACGACGGTTTATTATAATCCGCGCTTTTGCAGCATTAAAAGTTGGCCGGACGAAAATCATAAAAAGGAATAAATTCTCGGTTGTTTTATGGCATTCGTTATTATTGAACTGAAAATTAAGCAGTAATTGAGGGAGATTGGGAAGTGAGTTTGCGCTCTTTGAAGTCAGCAGCCACCTAAATGCGTAAAATGCGTCGGTTCCAGCCGTGATTCGAACCCTTCTCGTGTAATCTTTTAACCTGCGTTCAGTACTCTTTGGCTATACCGCTGAAACTTTGCTTTTCGCTATTGTAAGATTTCTGGTAATTGTTGTCATACGTTTTTCATGGTATGATTCGTCGCTTTTGTTTATAGAAAACAGTACGCCAGCACATGTGGCTTGGTATTAATTTCACACGTTTTTGTTGATATTAGCTCACATTTGTAGGCTGTTGCAAAGCTCGTGAAAAATTCCTGTTCTTCATTTTCTACATGTAAAGTGGTTTTGCTAATCGGACCATATCAGAACCGTGGTGTTATAGCTGTTAGAAGTTGGTTTAGCTCATATTTTTTAGGCGAGGATAACATAAACTACTGTAGCTCAAATTAATGAGCAATCATGTTAAAACATCAGTTTATCGAAGGTTTTCTGAATTGAAAGTATGATAATTACTGAAAATTGAATGCAAAATCCAAGCAAAGTGAAGCGAATTTCTCTTCAATGAGTTGTTATTCTGCATGTTTTTTGGATAAGGGCCAAGTACTAGACAGTGAAATCGAGTTTTTGGAATACTACAGCCCCTTCTGGCTAGACTGCCAATGCCTCCATACGGTAGGAATTTATTGTAGGAATTGCGTACCAGGCGTTATCTTCTTGGGGAAAAAATAGTTAATTTGTAGCCAAAGGTAGAGAATTGGACCATGTGCTCAACAAGGCCATGCGTGCACAGCGCGTGGTTTGGTGTATTTAATGTGTTTTCTGCACAATTGGCCTCATTAGCTTTGTTAGCTGTGCTTTCACTGGCTCTTTCTTTTAATGATTGAGCAATGAATTAGCTATTGCGCAAACATCGGCAAAAATTATCGTTATCCCGATTTGAAACGTCGTTATACCGGCAAGTGCCGCCGATTGCCCGTACACAGTCTTGCATGACGTCTGCTGTGCAATACTGATGATATTTTGATGATGACGCAGTTATGTAGGCAAAATATTTCGCAAGTGCTTTTCTCATAGCGCAAAATTTGGCAAGCGTAGACTAGCTTCGCAATCAGAAACAATTAACAAACCATTGCATGCCCAATTCGTTAATTTTTAATCTTTAAAAGTTTCGAAATAAAAAGCAGTACCGGTATATATAAAGCTTAGTGAGGAATTTATTCTTATGTGTGAGAACGTAGTGGAGCATTTACGAAGTCGGAAAAGAGTTGTGTTAGTTTAAAATATGTCAAAAAGCTGAGCATACTCGAGCTTTATAATGAAAAAAAAGTTAAAATATTAAATTAAAAGAAATAGATTTTTCAAGTTAGCTGGTCGCGAGATTATGTCAAATGTAATCGGCTTGGGCCGTGAAACGATTTTTATGGACCTACAATTTGTCTCAGTTTGGTGATTATCGTAAAGTAAAACCGTTCTAATTGAATAATTTTATTATTGTAGAACGCTTTTTAAACTTTTTTTTACATATTTTGATTCGTTTGGGCTGCATTTTTCTGATAATGGTAAACGTTTATCAACTTTATTGTTCGAAAACATCGGTAGAACTTAAATTTTGTAATCATCGAACATTTTTTCAGAGTTTTATATCTGTGTATTATATCACAAACTGCAATGATGCGGACTTTCTCTGTCCTCACCGCCATCAGCGACCAACCTGACAAAGTAGAAAAACGAGAAAATGAGGTTAAAGAAGCTTGGTTTCAAATCCCAGCGGACAGGTGAGAAATTTTGATCTGTTGATCATGTAATTACTTCGCACAAGCAATATTTCGCTACTGCATATATGGTCGCAAAACTCAGCGTACACGAGAAAGAAGCTGATGGTAAAAATTCACCTATGACAAAAAATAAATTTTGAAATACAGTAAATATGGGACGAAAATAGCTTAAAAAGAAAAAATAAAGGCGCAGTATTTAATATAACTGAACGTTTTGACAGCAAATTCAGCTGCCATCATCAGCAGTGTAAGCAAGGCAGTACAGAATAATGATGATGACAGCTGAATCTACTGTATGTTGTCAAAATATCCAGTTATAAGAATTACTGTGGCTTTGATTGAAGTTTGATCTTACGCTTGGAGATTTATCAAGCTTGATCGTTTTGTCATGCGTTATAATAAATTTAAGAGTCCTTAACGCCATCATACTTTGAGCTCCAGTGAATCTTGAGAGACTTATTTATTTTTGGCACATTATGTATATGCACCAGGCTGACTTTTTTGTCTCGTTATGTTTACTGATATTAAGGTGGTCTTGCATCCAATTGATAGCTTTGTAAATATTTTTGTGTGTTCATTGCTAAGCATTTCTTGACTTAAAGCTGGTTGCAATTGCAGCAGGCTTGCATTTTGTCTTTGCAAAGCCCAATGATGATTTATTTTTGTTGCGATAACTTCTCTTTTGCAAACTGGCCGGTTAGCTCATTTGGTAAGGCATTTTTACCGGTACAGCAGGTTTGGGGTTCGAATCCCGGGCCAGTCATTTCGGACACAGTGTCGCTAACGGCTCGCCACTGCTTCGGCGTTTCTTTGGAGCTGTGTTGCCCAAGCGCTAAGCCGCGGAAATAAGCCCCGTCACTCGTTACACGCTTCGGCGTAATAACGCGAGTATAGTGACGATTTGATTTGACTACTCTCATGCATCAAGAATTTTTTGTTAGCTCCGGTAATTTCCAACAGCAAGCTCAACGGAAAGTTTGTAGGTTTTGGCGAGAATACAAACGTTTTGCCCCATAAAAAATAAGCTCCTTGGGAACTAGATCACTAATTCAACTCAAGTCAGATCGTTAAAATGTTGTTTAAAACCGATTTGGGGTCCGAAGTTTTTACAACTCTTAATGGCCACAGCTGCCAAACCACTTTCAAATAACCCTTTAAAATGCATCGTTTATTTGTGGCCGAAAAAAAGCCATCCACTGGTTCAAAAAACAAATTTGTCGACAAATTTCGGGCAAAATTTAGTTTTTAAAAAAAGGTTGTTAAATGTAAATTTGTTTTTAAAGCGATAAATGAAATAAATTACCGCATTTGTTCTGTCAGTTTGAACGAATCCAAGCAATGTGAAATCTCCTTTTGAGTGAGTTTTTTTTTTTTTTGCCCAGCGACATGTGAATTAAAATAAATGCCACTGTATTGAGTATTTAGAACTACAAAAGACATTTTTTACATTTTTTTTTACATCGCCTTAATTTATTTTTTCTGTATCAGTTACAACCCCGAATAATAGTTTCGTGTAAACCCTCAACCTCTCTGCGCAATAGCTTTTGTTGTACTGGCTAGAAAGCGTAGGAATTAGAAGTATATATAAGATGGGCTTTGGAACTCAACTTTACTAAAAAGATTATGGCCAGTATATTAATAATCGTTTACAAACGTATCGCTAAGAACTGATATCATCATCAGTGTGAAATACCATCGTCAGTGTAATACTGCATAGGCACAGGGCTGGAATCACTACACGCTCCGGCGTGCGCTATTCTAGCCGTGGGAATTAGTCGTGCATTTAGAGAACTTTATGCATTTGTGACAGTTCTAGCTGATACTAGATGCCGAAAATACTTTATTGTTGATGTCTTCTTGTTAAACACGTGGTTTTATTTCAATGGGATAGAATGGTGGAATAAGTAGCGCTTATATAAGTCGGTATGTATGAATGTACAAAGCGATATTATGGTCGGTTTTGAAAGACTCACCAAATGAGCACTGCGGTTCATTTACTAAGTCCTTTTCCCATAATATCTCTTTGTATCTATGGTAGTAGGTGATAGAGTGATTCTTTACAGTGGTGGACCTTAAATGACTTACTAAATGAACATTGGTTTTGCAGCGTTGATTTATTTATCCTTTTGCGACCTTACATACTATCTATTTACATTAGAGGTACTGTAAAATAGTAGTAGAGCCAGAGGTAAACAGCGGAGTTTTTCTGCAATGGTAGGTAGCTATTTCAGTTTTTTTACACCAAAATAGGTTTTAATTATAGCATATAGCATTTGACGTTTTGCAGTCAGCGTTAACTACGAAATACAGCGTTTTCTCTACTTTGTTTTGCATAATGACCGTATTCAGTTGTTTTTTAAAACAGATTTGAGAGCTTAGTATTGAAATTCTTTCAATATTGCTGAAAATATATTTCCGGACAGGCGTGTAGGCAAAAAATTTGAGGGTGTGAGGAATGAGTTGTCGTTTTTGATGAATTTAAATCAAATCTTCATTGTACTCGCAGCACTACGCTGAAGCGTGGAACTAGTGGCGAGGTCCGTCTCCGCCGCCTAAAGCCTAGCAAACTCTGCTCCTAAGAAACGTTGCAGCGGTGGCGAGCTGTTGGCGATGACGTCCAATTTGACCGGTTCGAGAATCAAAACCAAGCCCCTCTACGCCGACAGTGATGTCTTGCCACGAGTTAGCAGTATTATGCGTTTGTATGCTGAAACTTGAAAAAAAAATTTGAACGGTTGGTTTCTACCTGGGGCGTGGTCAGCAGAACATGGGGGAGCAGATTACAGTGGGCGGTAGGCCAAAGATTATTTAAGGCATTTTATGAAGAATGTTTACACCACTTCAGATTAGGTAAATGGGAGCAGTGAGCACTGGTTGCACCACTGTCCTTTGAGCTGTGCTAATATTTTTGTTGCAAAATTGTTTAGTTTTTCCATTTGATTTTTTTCCCTTTTTGTAGATCAGACCAGTTGTTTGCATTCTTTATGCAGTGGAGCCCTGATTCTTACGCCTTGGATTTTGCCGAAGAAAACGGTTTTATTGACGCTTCAACAATAGAAGAAAAGACAGAAAAGCGAAAAAGTAATTTTGCCATTTCAAAGTGTAATTTCCAAATAATTTCCATCAGCAATGTTTTTCGAGCTTTGTGACATTTAGATTTTGCAACATTACGATTTTTCCACGTGACCTCGATGACGTAATGATGACGTCACGAACGTTAACACAAAGTGCGAATGTCGCAAACGATTAATAATGTTGGTAATCATTAAGCAATCTTTATTTCATGTTTTAGTGGAAATTGGTGAAATAATAAGATTTTCGCAATTTTCTATCGTGAATTGTTTTCGCTTTTGAAGCAATTGTTTTTCTCTTTGCAGTGATATTGATTTGCAATTTAAAATATTACAAACTGAACCAGTAAAACTGGCATTTTGTTGTTGCCTATAGCTGTTAAAAGTTACAAAAATTAAAAAAAAAATCAAATCTTCGTTGTAATCGTGATCTCACAGGGTGGTTGCTTGACGCGATTGTATTCGCGTCTTCCCTGTCGCATTTCGTGCATTTTTTTCCTTGTCTTGTGTCTATTTTTATTTATTTCCCGTAGTATTTTAATCGTGTTAGTCAACAAGCGTTATAAATAAATATGTTCTGTTCTTTTCTATCACGCCGAAGTGTGTAACGAGTGGCGGGGCCCACCTACGTGCCTTAGCACTTGGGCAACACAACTCTCTAGAAACGTCGCAGCGGTGGCGAGCCGTTGGCGACACTGTGTCGTTTTGACTGGCCCAAGAATCGAACCAAAGACCTCCCGCACCGCTAGTTCTGTTCGTTCTTATTATAGGTCTCTGCATACTACTAAATTCGTAAGTAAGATAACAGAGCTTGGCAGCACCAAAGCAGTCTACTAGGATTGAAATTCAGTAACTTAGCTGCGAAGTACAAAGCATTATTGAGCTTGTGCTTTCTGCTTTCAGCAAGCATTGTTAAAGAAGAAGTTCGGAGTCGTTCATCTACAAATTCGTCTTTGGAGTTCATAGAAGATTATTTCGGTGAAGCTGAAATTCAAAAAGAATGGGAAGTGAGTGTTATCGGTGCTTAGCGTTTGGGCTCGTTTCTGTGCTAAGTCGTTTTTTAAATTGATTTGAAGATAAATTTTACTATTGGGGTTGGATTTAAAAGAGAGGTAGGCCGAAAATTTAATCGAATTTCGGAATTTTTAACGTACAGTTCATATAAAGCTTATCCTATTTCGGCCTGAAATGTTATGGCTAGTGTCTGAATGGCAGATACACAGAGACATTGAAACCGTGGTATATAAGCAATTAAATTGGCTATTGCTATATTGTAGAATTTCATTTTTTTTCCTGTGTTTCGTGTTTCGTCTTGCTTTTATGATAGAAATTACTTGCTGTAACTCAATGGTACTTCATACACTATTTTTCCATTGAGCCATTTTTTTTGAAATGGCGAAATATTGGCCGATAAAAAGAGGCATTTGCTGCCGGGAACTGTAACATATAACTTTTCTGTAAATATTTATTGTGGAAGTTTATGAGCAGTTTTGTTGGCTGTGGGTTGTTCCTTTATAATTTGGTGCAATCAGTTTGCCAACTTTGCCAGATTTTTTTGTCGGTTCCTGTTATGCTTAAACAGTTTCATTCGCGGTGGTTCACGGAAATCACTACAAAAAATTTGTTTTTTATCGCGCTGCGTTCTATTTTTTGTTTTGTTTGTCGCATCTCGCTTTATTGTGACCAGTTCTAGTAATATAAAGCAGTATTTCTTGACAGTTCCATTCGCACGATTTCTATTCCAGAATACAGAACTGCAGACAGTGAACACTGTTTCGACTTATCAGGTCTCATCAGTGCAGTTGCTGTGACCGACATGTGCTCAAGGCAATATAGGAATTTTTTGCTTGCGACCATAGCGCTGACATTCACTGTTGTCTGCGCTGCATGCTCAGACACAGTGCCTGCCTTGTTCCCTGCTTTTTCACGGGCGAACGGGTTGGGCAGAGAGTTTTTTTTTGCAGATTTTGGTTACTGGTAAAGTTATAACCACAAGCAAAAAATTCCTCCTCAAATATACATTGCTTCAGTAAATGTTGGTCACACCAATTGCACTGATGAGACCTGGTAGGTCGAAGGGTTCACTGTCTGCAGTTCTGTATACACACTTGCGCATGTGCATTTGTATGCTAGAATAGCTTTGAAAAAAGATGTGTATGCATTAGGCTTGTAGCTTAATGCATTAAAAGAAGCTTTTTTTTCCAAAGCCATTCTTAAGTTCTGTCCCGTCAATCAACTATTAGATTCCTATTCTTACAGATGATGGCTTGAGGACCTTTTGTCTGCGCAACTGACGAAGAATGTCGTAGTTAAAGATGACCTTGTATATACAATTTTCGCATTCTTTCTAGGGGACTCTCAGATTTTTCATTTTAGATCAAGTTAAGAACCCCTGATTTAAAGTGAAGCAACTCTAGATTGAACCTGATCATAACTTTTATGTCGTTATGTTTCTTTCTGCAGCGGGTTGAAATAAAGACAGATTTTCTTCTGACTACGTTGAAGCTTCAGTGTGGAAGCGTGTATGCGCATTGCGTCTCTTACGTTTTGCGTTAGCGTCACGACGTAAAAATCACGTGTCACGTTGTTAAGAGTCGTTTAACCGGAACGCCTATTACGACTTGCGTGCTGTTCACTTGTCTGCTGAAAAGACCTGCGGCTTTTGCTTACGAGTTTTGTTAGCAGTTTAGTGTTGATTGAATGCGACAAGTTAAGTTTTGAGTGAAGCGTTTTGTGTAGAACTTGTTTGACATAATGTGCAGCAAATAGCTAAAAAGTCGCTGGGAACGTTTTGACTGCGTACTTGGACTGTTTTCATCAGGATTTGTTGCAGTAATCAGTTATTTCATTTGAGTTTTTTTATCTCTGACTATGTCTGCTAGTTGCTTGATATTGGAAAAATTCTGGTTGTATCTCACTATTTCAGTACTTCTATGTAAATGAAGGATGTACTACAGTGTAGTCATTCGTGTAAAGTTGGTTAATGCAGTGTGCAATTGTATAAAAGATAGTATTTAGAGAACCGTACCTGTTTCCATGGTCAAAAGCTACTGCGCCTGACTGCTTGCTAGTACCTTAGCAAGACATTGGTATCACGCTGGTGTGATGTCATTAGCAGCAACTTGAAATGTAACAGTTAGGGTTATTAAAGTTTAGCTAGGGGTGGGGCGATTGGGATAGGGTTAGAGGCGTAATGTTACTGCTGGGATTGGGGTGTACAAAGAGCAATTTCAAAAGAAAAAGGCTGCCGGTGTTTTAAGACACTACGTGTAAAAAGTTTTTTTTTTTTTTTGTGTAGAATTTTAAACTGTTCTATAAGTTTGAGGTTTGTGAATATGTTTTCAACCAAGCCAAAAGATCTTTTCACGTTCTGGCATGTGGTCATATGCCTGCTGGCTCTGTCACTTCTACACAGAAGAGTTCGTCAAAAAGTTCGAAATTTTTTTGGTCTTCTGAGGCTTCTGATTCAAAGATGGTTACGTCATATTTTCACGCATGAGCGCGTTGGAGCACAACCAACAAAATATGTAAAATGGACGAAACCAAAAGCACGGCAAAACGAAAAAATCATATCGTCTATCAATGCTCTCAAATCTTCAACCATTCATTACAGTTCTGTATCAGAACAAGATGGCCGAAAATTATCACAACCGAAGCCAGTAAATAAAACTTTTAGCTCAGCTTCAGCATTGTTGTAATGGTTTGGCCTATACATGCTCAACAGCTATTGATTTTTTGTACTCCAATTAACTTGTAAACACCATGGAATTACTTTTATCGTTGGCTTACGTGGTATAGACGCACAATGGAGTCTAGGCCCTACATAGGGGCTTGTGGGACTATTTTCTAATTTTTAGTTTGGCCGTATCTTTGTCGAATGGTGATTGCGCGTCGTGTGGGGAAATTTTGTGAGAAGAGCCAGTAGTTTCAAGTAAAAAAACAAAAATTAGAATTATAAAGACATCGAGAGATTTTTTGCTTGTATTGCCAATCACAAGCAAAAGATTTTCATCTATGCCGAAGTGTTCAAATCACTGAGCAATCAGCTTTGCGCAATGCAAGGTCAGAGGGCTCCACATAAGAGAGCTAAACCGAGCACAAAGCAGGATGCAATACCAAGCTATGTAATTCACTGTGCTCAGTTGCGAGCTCGGTGTTAATCCTTACTTTATTTTCAGTTAGTGAGCGTGAAAGAGGCGGGAAGAAGAGCAAAATTAAACGCGAATGAACTTGCAAACGACGACACTTCTCTGCTGCCTGAAATGTTGCAAACAAGCAACCTTATAAAAGATACTGAGCTTTTAGAAGTAAGATGCTACGTCATTGAAGAGATTATTGTCATTTCTTCAGTCACAATCTATTATTTCAAGTCACTAGCATAAAAATTGCCTGGTTTCGCATAAGCTACGCACTCCATTTACAAGTCTCTCGTTAGACTGGTGCACCACGACGTGTAGAATGCATAAACATGGTTGCTGCAATTATTGGTTTCATTGAAGTGGTTTCATGAATCTCGGAATTTCTCGTTATTACCAATGACTAGAGCAAGGATACGGCGTTGGCTGGAGCGTTTACTCTAAAAAGGAGTTTGATTCCGAATCGGTTCAAATCTGAGCACATCTTTTTAAAATTCGTTAATGCCACTATAATGCTGGAAAAATAGTTATTAGTTAGCGACGTGGCCTAGCGGTACCGCACAGGTTACAGATCCTGCGTCACCGGTTCGATTCTCAGCTGTAGCCGACCGCAATGGATATGTTTCGGCTGGCTGCTGATTCGGAGGACGTAAGTTCATTTCGCAGTTTCCCTCAGTTACTGCTTGTTTTCTGTTCAATTTTTGAAAATAACCTCAGTAGTTTAGTTTAGTTTATTTATGTTGGTGTTGTTATAACCTCAGTAGTTTAGTTTATTTATGTTGGTGTTGTTTTATTGTTTATTTTCAGCTATGTCGCCACATTCCAGCTCGGTGTGTCGGATGTCCATGGCGGCTCCTCTACAGTACATTTGAACATGGCATGAGCCTGCGGACTTTATATAGAAAAATGAGCGAAATAATGGAGGATACTCCTGCTGTGCTGGTGATTCAAGATAATGACAATCATGTGAGTAATTTAGGACCAGCTGGTGTTTTAGTGATGCTTTTTGTTAATGGCGAAATGAGTGACCAAAGGAAGGCCCACAACTCTAGTAGCTACCCATATGCAAGACTAGAGGCGGAACTTTACCCCACATCGCTTTACCGACCTCAACAAATACAATTTGTATCTTATTGGGAACTGTTCGTTGTTAATGGTTCTTTAGAAGGTTTTATATTTCAATTATCTCTGAACTAAACCCGATTCTATAGCTTCAACAACGAAGCTAGAAAAAACGACTTTATAGTTTTCGGTGCTTTTGTAAAGCAAATAAAAACATTTTTTTCAGATTTTTGGGGCTTTTTGTTCCACGCGTCCCCACGTAAGCGACCACTTTTACGGCAGTGGCGAGTCCTTTCTCTTTACATTGGAACCAAACTTGGAATTTTTTGAATGGAGCGGAGAAAATACTTTCTTTATCAAAGGAGACACTGATGCCTTAATGTTCGGTGGTGGAGAGTAAGTGGTTTTGTTAAATTGTTTTATGAGCCTGTAGTAGTTGCTGTGTGTCAGAGAAATTTCAAAAATTTTGCTCTTTAAGCTGGATCCAAGGGGATACGTTGACCAAAATACAGATAGCATATGAATAATTACTGGTACAAATATTAGTATTGGTCGTTATGTACAGGATAACATTGTAACATTTAAGCTTTTCCTCCTGAAGCGCTTTTCCTCCGAAACAACCTCATGATTTTTTGAACTTTGATTTTAAATGATTCCATGTTTTGGGAAGTTCTGAGCTGGGGTTTTATGAACTAGATCTCACTTTTCGTAAAAAGGTAGCCTCATGATGCCAAAATAAGCAATAAGAAGCGACATGCGTAGGTGCGCGAAACGAGTGTTATAAAACATTGAGGAGATATTATGGTAGGTTTTAGAAGACTGCCAAATGCTGCCAGCTAAGCTAACTATTCAATGCTAAAGCCTGCAGTTGCAGGAGCTTTGGTTGTGAAGCTAAAATTGGATCCATAACGCTGTAAGCCCGGGGGCCGAGTGGTTAGAGAGGTTGACTTTCATTCACATGGTCGTGGGTTCAAACCTGAGTCAGCCAGATGAGCGTTCCAACCGCGAGGCTAGTCGTGGCATTGGTTTTTGCAACGTTTATTTAGTAGGTCTTCCAAGGCCTATCATAATATCTCTTTGTATGTAGAGATTTACATCGGCTCCTCAAGAGTCCTCGTATTTCAATACGGAAAATTGAGTACATTTTTCTTTTTCAGTGGCACAGCTGGCTTGTGGCTTGATGGTGATCTTCGACATGGGCGTAGTCGTCCTTGTTATACCTTTAACAATTCGTTGCTTTCTCGTACTGAAGATTTTTTTATACATGGCGTTGAAGTATGGGGATTTGAGGACAGCTAAAGCTACTTTGCTACAACCAAAGCTACTTGAGGTGCTCGTATGCGATGGTCTCTAAAACCGTGTTGGAGTTAAGGCCAAGACGGCGTTTGTGGTTTGCGGTACGGCTGCGAAACTGCATGCAATACATCTCTCGCTTTTTCATTTAATTTTCTATTACCGCTGCTTAATGCTTATTGTTATTTATTCAACTCTCTTTTGAAATGGGTCTGCCAGCGCTTTGAAGTTTCGAAAATTCTGAAAATATCAAGTTAAAAATTTCACTGGATTGTGTAAAGAACTTTATTGAACTATCATGAAGTCATTCTAAAATGAATCTAAATAATAAATTTTTTGGTTAACAAGCTGTAGTAGTTCAACATTTTCAATCAAAATATATTCATTTAAGCTACCTAAAATTGAGACTATATAATTCACAATTCTTTACATGGTAGTGGTAGGCCTAGGCTGCAAATCTGAACTTGTCTTTGGTATCTGGCATTGCTCTTCAAGTTTGGAAGGTCATGCTAACGTCACTATGTGCATTGTAATGGGTTAAAAAAGTGTCATGTGAACTGGTCTGGTTTTGCTCAGGCGTTTCGCTGATCTATCATTAAACTGTACATTTCGTCCACTATCAAGACTGGCTACCCCTTTGTTTTTGTGTATCACTGTGTGAAATGTACATTAAGTTCCAATGTAAGATGCTGTTTAACTGTTTAGTTATTATACTGCTATGTTAAAGTCACTGAGAGCTTTTCTTCTGTGTTCAGTCAATCATTCGGTTTGGCAGCTGTAATCTTATTCAGTTCAGTTGCGAATCTGTTTCATAGTTTCGTTTTCTTTTTGCGTTTCATTTTTTTTTGTGTTAAGTTTTCTCATTAAGTTTTTGGGTTCCAATGGGCCGTTACTCTAACCCGCTTCAAAATGGTGTGGCCGAAAAGTTGTCTGCTCAGGGCGAGCCAAAAAGTGGGGGGCAAAAAAATGGAAAAATGCTTTTCCTGCGTTTAGAAGTATTAAACTACTGATGTATTTACGTGAAGACTACTAAATATAGTTGGGCTCAAGCTCTCTTTAAGACGCTAGATCCACCAATGCAGCTTTACAGTTTAGTTGCTATTGCGAGTGCTCGAGTCCATTAAACAGTTAAAAATTTAGGTTAATGGCAGGTTTTGTATCGCTGATGCGCCTGCTTTGTTGGAAGTGAAAGCATTTACTAGAATTTTCAGTTCTAGAGTCAATAGGTGCTTAAACGTAACTCTATGTTGTCCATTATATTAATGTTTGGGTACATGTGTTTTGAAGTGGGATCATTGCCTGCTATGTTCGAAGGTTGTGTTATAATTTTTTAATGAATTTGAATGGGTGCTTTAATTGTCCTGTGTAAGGAATTGGGCCTACAAATTTTCTGCGTGAAAATAAACATGAAACGACTAATTGCATTGCCATTTGTATTTTCATCACTATCGTAATTGTCGAAACTCGTATCAGCAGTACCTTGGTGCAAATGCTTAGTGCTGGGATTCAAATTTTTTGTCAGCCGGTTCCACTACAAAGTTATATTTTCAGCCGGTCCTGTTTCAACTAATGGTACCAGCATAAACAGCAATGTTGGTCCGCTCTGTGATCTGTAAAACCGTAAAATACCGTGAGACTGTTCTATAGAACCGGTTGAGTACCATCACTGCCCTTGCCCTAACAGGATTGCAAATTGAATCTTGTTTGGTGTGCCGGTTTCAGTTAACACTAATTTTTACAGCGGCTTTTCAGCTTTTATTTGTGCGGAAGCTGCTTTTACAAAAAGCTCTACGTGTTTCTAATATGGCTCGGCACTTGCCCTCATACAATTAGTATTGTAATGGAATCGATTTGTTGCTCTACACTTACTACTCTTTGCATAGTCTATTATGTACTGTCATTTTCGTGCAATGTTCTTTCGTGTAATAAAGGTTAATATTCACGTAAAACGAGTCTTTTTTCATGGTGAGAAATGTAGCCTTAACTTTACAGCATTCGATCGTTCTTTTGAGGCAAATGAGCGGCTGGAGTGAGGTTGCAAAGCAAACACACCATTTTTGAGCATGCAGTAGGCTACATGCTCCAAGTCCAAACCATGAACTTGCTTTTACATTCGCGGTATTGCACAATGTTCTCAAACTTTCGCGCTTTTAAATTATATCATCCAGCCGGACTTTCAAAAACAAACCCTCTAGGATGCATAAACTTGGAAAAAAATGCTTAAACAGGAAGAAAAACGAACCGCAGTGACATCTTCTTCATTATAACTACGTATACTCCATGACAAAATGGATAGAGTACAAAGCAACGACTGTCATCGTCAGTAGACTGCTGATGAGGGGGATGCCCCCCCCCCCCCGGAAAACAACATCGTTCCCCTTTGAAACATTTTAGCGTAGGCCATTCCCGTATAAATAATGGCCATCCCTCCTTTAAGTCTGCGTGAAATGGATTGCACCACCCCCCTCCCCATAAGTGTTTTTACAACTCGAGCGCTGGTCATCGTGCGATTACGTGACTCCGCGCAAACTGCTCCCATATACGGTACACCCAAGTTGAGTGAAGACGAGCATCGTACGAAACCGGTCCTGCTCTGTAGCATAGGCCTGCGCAATGAAACTGCAGTGCGCGCGCATTCTCACGTTAAAGCTTTAATCGCTTAAACGTCCTTTAGCGTTAGTAAACTTTGTTAACATCTAAGACAAAGAACAAAGCGTTAAGACGTTTGCCAAAAAAATTACTTAGCCTACTATTTAGCATGTAATCCTAGTTACGATTAAGCTAAAATTTTTTTGTTGCTTTTTGCTGCTACAGTCTCGTTTGTTTTTCAGATTTTGGTAGGTTTTCTTTGCTCACTTAAGTTCTATTTTAGGTAACCAAAATAGCAGGCTGGTTTTATTTCTTCTATGTCTTTGCATGCTACTAAAATCTCTCCAATGTGTGTCTCTCACAGGGGCGGATTAAAAAATCGCGGGGCCCGGGGCAGATGAGAGTGAAGTCCAAAATCAAATGGAGAGCGAAAAAAAGGTTAAACGCCCTCAGATGTCCAATTTTCCGCCCAAAACCTAGCGAACACCATGATTAGAGATTCCTCTCGCGTGTAATTTATTGTAATTTAAAAATGTTTCGGTTGGGAGGGCAGTTTTTGCTCGGGCTTCGCTGTCTTCAGTTTTCAAGACAGGGAAAACTGCCCCTTTTATAGAAGAACATGTTTTATTCGGCAGGTAGAAAATATAGCACACAGTAACACATCACACGTTAAAAGTGCGCTACATAATCTAAAGCCGTGGAATGCAGCGCAAGAGCAAAGCTCACCGAGGCAACTGCCACCACAAACCTTGAAATCACAATGTGCTATCTTCAAAAATTATCAACGAAAACGAAAAAAACAAAAGCAAAATGCAAAATCATTGAGCAAAATGAGATTACTTATACGTTGAAGCAAACTATTCACAAAAATATATACAAAATACACTCCTAAGTTTGGTTTGAACAGAAAGCAATTGTCCAGGGGTTAAACATACTGGTAACGTGAAATGGTTTAATATATATATATTTATTTTTTTTTAATCATACTTGTTAATTAGAATCTGTCTACATTCTTTTTTATATCGATAAAATGTGTAAGATTTGATTGTAGGGGGAATCTGATTCCACATTTTGACTCCAAGAAATTTTATGGATTTTTTTCCACTGTTTTTTCTTACGGAATTAAGATAGTAATTTTGATTAGATTTACTTCTAGTATTATAGTGATGAGCTTGTTCGATGGGCAAAAAATAAGGGTCAAATATTTCGGGAAGAGATTGTGTGTGGTACAAGTACATAAATTTGCTTAATTCGAAGTTATAAATATCAGCAATTTTTAAAATGTTTAAGCTTTTATGCAAAGCATTAATAGTAACGCGATCTTTCCATGTGGGTTTGTTAATTATTCGCAGAACTTTGTTTTGAAGAATTTGAATAGGTTTAATTTCAGTTTCTGAAATGCTGCTCCAACCTATAATTCCGTATAAAATATGTGAATAGAAAAAATGTGTAATATAAAGCTATAAGATTTTGTTTGTTTAGGTAATTTTTCATTTTCGCTATTATGCCAACTCCTTGCGATAGTTTCTTACGTAAATTAGATATGTGTGGTTTCCAACTTAAATCTTCGTCCAAGAGTATTCCTAAATATTTAATTGAGTAACATCTGTCGATTTTAACTCCTTTGATTTTAACATCAAAATCGAAGGATTCAACGCATTTATTTTTGAACGGTTTTATAAGCAAATACTTTGTTTTAGTGTAATTTAATGATAGTTTATTTGCATTTAACCAGTGTTCTACTTTCACCAATTCTCTGTTAACATTTTCATTTAATTCATTGATTTTCACTTCACTTAACATCAAAGCTGTGTCATCTGCGTAGAGTCTAATTTCAAATTTTGATGCTTTTGGTAAATCGTTGATGTAAATTGAAAAAAGTAATGAGAGCATATTAAATGTTTTCATCAAAGTTTATATGTGTTGTTTATATCAATGTTGGTTCTTGAAAAGATTTTTTTGGAGGGAAGCAATACCTGTGTAACACCCCTGGCTACACCCTGTTTGTGACGTTGCGAAAGCTAGATTACTGAAGTCAGTTAACCTTCATATAGCCCAAAAATGAAGTTGACTAAAATTTTTTGGTAAATTTTTAACCACGAATTGACAGCTTGAGTTTTTGTGAAACCTTTTCGCTCCTAAATGAAGCGCAAAGAATCAAGCAAAAGTGTGAAATATCTGGATTGTTTTCTTCGTTATGGCATTATAATAGCTGCGACGTCACTGAAACTTACGTCATCACGTGATGTCACTGAAACCCCCCCATTGAATAATCTTGCGTACGCAACTGCGCTGAGTACATTGCTGAGTAGATGCACGCGAAGCGCAGTAAATCATTGCTGAGTAGAAATGTAACCGCTCATCTTGTCAAAAATAGTTAAATGCAATTTGATTACTCAAGCTTTATAATTATTAATAATTCACTACTACAACCGACCAACCGTTTTCTTAATACTAGGCTATATACATAACTTGTTTAAGCTTTAACGGTTTAGCTCCATAGCAATTTCACGTGCATCTTCGATCTTCTGTTCAGCAGTTTCCACACTGTCCAGACTCCAGAGTTCACCTTCGGATTCTATTCGAAGGGCCATCGCAAATTAGGCAGGCTTATTAAAATAGGTATTAATTTCGCTCTTTATGTGGAGTATGAGCAGTGCGTAGCCAGCCCAAAATTTCGGGGGGGGGGGCAAAACTTCATAGACTTGTCCTGTGGCGCACCCAGGATTCGGCAAAGAGGGTGATAAAACCGGGGGTCTGTGGGCAGAGCCCCAAGTCGCCACGGATTTTTAGGGATTTTAGGCTACAAGAAAAACACTCATTTAGCGTAGTTTTTTGTCGAAAAAGAACACATGAGTACCCCCGAGTGGTCCTAATCCGCTTTTGCTTGCGTTGTTAGCACACTTACGTTATAGCGTTAGTTTATTTGTTCGTAGGCTAGTGGTAACTGAAAATATTTCGGGGGAGGGGCAATTGCCTGGCTACAACCCTGAGGGTGAGTGGGCTCTGATGTCATTGTTGTTTAATATCGATTTGTGATTTGTTTGCTTATTTCCTTTTGGTTCTTTTCCGTGGTGTCCAGGGCGTGCGTACATTGTCATTATTTTTTCTCTCTCGATTTTTCTTTCTTTCTCAAGTTTTACCGGGTCTTCCGCTGGGTCTTGTCTTCCTTTTCTTGAATCTTTTCTCTCAGACGCTGTTGCTTTATAAGTAATATTTGCATTTTCAAGAATAAAAAAGCTTTGATTGGTTGAACTCCTATACGTGCTCCTTCCTCCCTTAGAAAATTTTCTTATACGCCCTTGGTCTCGCTAAATATCCAACACTCAAATAAGACATTGTTTTGTCACAAGCAACTGGATGAGTTAAATGAACCTAAATGATGTGAAGGAGCAAAGAATTGTAAATGACTGACTGGTAGGTAGCCATGACAAGGTGTTGGTAGTTTACTGATTGTGTCTGTGGCTTAAAGCGTGGTAAAAATTTAACTCAAAGTGCAAGAATGAAACCAGCCGCAATATTTAAATATACCAACGTTTTTTTTGCTTACAATGCTACTTTTTGTTACTTACTGGCAGCGACCCCCATCTCTCATTGGTATGATTTTGACACTGGACACTACGGTATATGGAGAGAATGCAACAGAGGATGCAGATTTGAAGGTAAAAACCAAAAGTATACACTTGATAGTTTATGATATAAATTAAAATGCAAACTCTTGGAAGTCCCCTACGTAATCTGCCTGTACCGGTAGAGCTGAAGAACCAAATCTTCATTATGCTCGCTGTAACTAGAAGCTAAATACGCGAAAAATCTTTTTCAACAAAATCGCTACAGCGTTTTTGACAATCACGTGATGCATAAGAAAACTGCGTATAATAACAACATGGGTGTGAATACAAAAGTTTTGCGATGAATTGGCAACTGCGGCGTGGTGTAGGGTATAGTATGCTTGACTGACTGAGGCACAACATGAATTCGACACCGTTCTATTTTTTTTTTCTCTACATAATTTATTTATTTTTGTGGGCCAACAGAAATTTTTTTGTTTATTCGGGATGAGAAAGAGTGGGGGTAATAGAATAAACAAAAAATTCTCTGTTAACCCACCAGGCATTTCTGGACTGGATCGGTTTGTTATTATCAGGGCCCGCTAAAGTCAATAAAGTCAAAAATTTTTCAGGACCTTGTTACATTGATCAAATGCTTTGTGTACCATCGTTTGTTTCAGGTGTGCAGGAGTCTGTTTTGGTAGAATTTTTAAGTCAAAATGAAGTCAAAATTTTGCGTAAAGTCAAAATTTGTCAAAATTGTCTTTATCAAAAATTTTCTTACAAAAATGAACAAATTTATATTTTATAAATATTTTTTTGAATTTTTGAGCTGCTAGGCCTATTAAAATTTTATGCGCAGTTTTATTTGATTTTAAACTTTTGAAATAGTTGCAATATTTGCACTATCGTCACAATAATACGTGCGGTAATTGAGAAGGAAATAGCACTTATTATGCATGAAATGTCATTGTTGATGCATAAATACATAATTGTTAGACATTAATCTAATTTTATAAAACCCTTGCGCTCTTTACACGTGGTCTTTTAAGTTGTAAGCAACACCAAGGAAAATTGGAGACGAAGAGCAAATCTCAAAGTAAGCAAACCTTTTTACATTTCGATCAAGTAAACTTCAAGGAACAGGTTGTTTCTTCATTCTTAGCTGCAGATATCCCACTTCATAAACTGAACCATCCTTCTTTAAAGTCTCTGTTTGCTAGAATGGGAAAAGTATTGCCTTCGGAGACTACAGCCCGGGCATGTGTTGCTAAATTGGCATCCCAAAAAGAGGAACAAATTCAAGAATTACTTCGCGACAAAAATTTTTTTTTGATTGTGGATGAAGCAGAGGTACTAAACAAAAGTATATTAGTGTGCTTGTGGGCAGCTTAGATGCTCCAAATCAGACATTCCTCGTTAATTGCCATCCACTTGGCAGCGGTCGCAATGTTAATAGCAGTATTATTCTGCACACTGTGGATGACATATTGCGACAACTTGAAATAAAACGCGTGAATTTTTCATTGTTCTTGACTGATGCTGCTCGATACATGTCTTCGGCTGGAAAGACATTAAAGAAATTATACCCTTCTTTGATGCATGTCACCTGCGTTGCGCACTTGCTACATAACTGCGCTATGCGTGTACGCGCTCATTTTAAAAATATTGATGAAGTAATAGCAACGATCAAGGCAGCAACAATCAAAAACAAAGATCGCAAGGAAGATTTTCATGATGCTGGTCTGCCATCTTCTCCTGACCCTGTAATTACAAGATGGGCAACTTGGCTTAGAGCTGCCATATATTATAGTGAGAACCTTCCAGCTGTTCGTACCACTGTCAACATTTGGGCAAGTGCAGGCCTCTTAGTCAGCAGAGCAAAAGACGCTATCAATGTGGAAGGTTTAGTGTCGGACTTGGTTAAAATAAATCAATACCGGACTCTAGCAGCCAACGTAGAGTTCTTCGAAGGAAGTGCCTGCACAATAACCAAAGCATACGGACTGCTGAAGAACAGGCAATTCGATGATGATCCTTGCGCAATTAAAGACTGCATTAACAAACGACTATCCAACTCTGATTTAGAAACAATAGTAAACTGTACGAACTTGAGAATTAACCCAACAAGCTACGCACTATTGCAAAAAGCCCAGCCAACCTCTGCTGCTGTTGAGATGTCGTTTTCTATGCTCAATAAATTACTGAGAAAAGACAGAAATTTTGATGTTAAGAACCTAAAAAAATGTATGATGCTGTATTACAATAAAACGTCCTTGTAATTATACTGCGTGGCTTTCGTTAAAAAAATCATAGACATACTGTTAGTGTTCAGTGCAGTTGCGATAGCAACGCAATTTTTGTATTACACACTAATTGATACCGGTACACACAATGGCTCGTTATCCTAGGCTTTACCGTCATGCGTCGCTTTGTTGCATTAGCTTCAACACTAAGTAATTGAGAAAATGTTCGAAGTAGGCTACCTTTTTCTGTAAAAATTTATGTAAATTGCAGATTATAAAATATATTTCATTAATAAAGTGCCACAAGACATAAATAATGCGCGGAAGCGGTTAAGTCAAAATAAAGTCAAAGTTTTACTAAAATAAAGTCAAAAATATATTTTTTTAGGTCAAAAAAAAAAATGGCCCTAGTTATTATAGTTAAAAACTGCCGCCAGTAAGCACAAAATCGCTGTAGCGGTTTTGTTGAAAATGGTTTTTCGCGTATTTAGCCACTCGTCTCGCTGTATTACGTCGAAACGAGTGGCGGGGTCCGTCTCCCCGGCTTAGCGCCTGAACAACACAGCTCCGAAGAAACATCGCAGCGGAAGTAAGCCGTTAGCGACACTGTCGCGATTGGACCGGCCCGTGGAATCGAATCCCGGACCTTCAACTGTTCACTCTATTTGCAGTATGTTTTTTTGTATAGGCCTACATTTAAAATATATATAGCCTACCAACCCAAAAACATACAGCAGAACGCAAAAGCCAAGGTGCACTAAGCGTTAGTGTACACCCGGCCCATGTCGTGCTTGCATTGCTCGGTGTCGCAAACAATCACTATGGTTAGCTCCCTGGAAGGAGAGGAGGTGAGCATCCTTCGAGAATGTGGGACAATGCACCACTCGCCGCCTTCCTCGTTGAGCACTTTGCTGTGTTGTCTAATTCAGAGTACAATGTTTATTCTCTGCGACTTGAGTCCACAGCTATTCGCCTGATGAGTTTCTCGTGCATTGAACTATTGGTGGCCACGTTGGTTAATGTCGCCAGCGGTTAAAACGTCATGACAATGGCGGTCAAAAACAGTGAGACCGGCTCGCTTCGCCTCACTGGGCTGAACCTACTTTTATAGGAGGTTCTTGTGCCTTTCTGTTTCCATACGTTCATGCCTATGAAACGAAACATGAGCTTTGCTGGTTTTCGATTATCCCGGGCAGTTTTTGGCCTTTGTTACGTAATTTTGGTCTTGGTTGATAATTAATAGTTAACACCATGGTTGTTAAAATAATGGTCTTTGGCTTCGTTGATTGCTTCCCAAGTTGCTGTAATTTGTTAAACTTTATTCACGAGTTTCTATGGCGCTTCGTAGATAATTTTGACTTCGGTTTCTGCAGTTAACTAAATTTCCTTTTTTAAGCGACGTACTGTTGGCCTTGTTTGATAGTTAATACTACGGTTGAAAATTACAATAGTGTGTTCTTTAGCTTCGTTTTTTGCTTCCCAAATTATTTTGTTGAACTTAATTCACGAGTTTGTATGGTGCTTTGTAGGTGCACTAAGCGTTAGTATACACCCGGTCCATGTCGAGCTTGCATTGCTCGGTGTCGCAAACAATCACTGTGATCAAACTCAAAAATAAATGATCAAACTCAAAAATATATGATCAAATGCAAAAATAAAGAATCAAACGCAAAAATAAAGAATCAAACGCAAAAATTAAGAATCTAACGCGAAAACAAATGATCAAACACAAAAATAAACACTCAAACGCAAAAATAAACAATTAAAACGTTTGTGCATGTGGTTCAGTCCCATTTTTTTTCTTCAAATAGTCAAACGCAAAAGTAAATAGTCAAACGCAAAATAATTAATCAAAAAGATTGAACAGTTTTGTATATTTAATGCTTGGTTGGTCAATGGTCTATGTATGTTGTGTTGCCATTTTTTAAATTTTTGTTTACATTTACTTTACGACCGTCAGTTAGTGTATCTACAGTATATTACCAACACTGGAACCAGAGTTCTCTTTAGGGTTAGAGAACTCTGGTGGAACCACTCTCTGAGCTCAGTCAGTGTGCAGAACGAAAATTAGAGCTTATAGATGTTGGGTTATCATTTTTTATTTTTGTTCTTACATTTTTTTATAAAATTTACAAGGAGTTTCTCGAACGCTTAATTAATTTGGCAATAAATGACAACTAATAGTGAGGAATTTTGGTGTGGGGTAAATGCAGTGATGGAGTACTTGAGTACTGTACTCGTACTCGAGTACAGCTTTTCTGAGTAGGCCTACTCATGCTCGAAACTTTTAAATCTCAAGAAGTACTCGTACTCGAACCTGAAAGTACTCGGACTCGGTCTAAATATCAGTCCAATGCACGATTATTTTGATTTTTATCATACTTATAACAGAAACTGTCGTCGAAACCTGCTCAAAAGTTATGTAAAAATTAATGTCGACTTCTCAAGGCAAGTACGCGATACTTGTACTCGAGGTTGAGTACTCAACTCCATCACTGGGTAAATGATTAAGCAACAATGGAGAGTACGGGGGGATGATGCATGGGGAAGAATGGGGTAGTATAGAAAATTTGGGAGGGTTTGGAAAGAGTATGGATGGAGGAGGAATTGGGACATTTTTGGTAGTTTGGGGAGTTGGGTTAAGTATGGGGGGGGGAATATAGAAGGAGTTGGGAAATGTGGGAGAAGGATTTCCACACCCTAACACACTTCCCCACACCCCCCACATACTTCTCCACACTCCAACACATTTCTGCACTTCCCCCCACTCTCCTTGCATATTACCCATACTTGACCGAACTCTCTCCATTTACAGAAATTATCCAATTCCCAACCATTATTACTCCTCCAAAATCCCCCGAATTCTCTATACTCCCCCATTCTTCCTTATAATTCGCCCCCCTGTACTCCCCATAGTTACTTTATATCATTTACAACATACCAAAATTTCTCACTTTTCTCATTTATTGCCAAATTAGTCCTGCGATCAAGTGCACTGGAAACTCCTTGCAACTTTTATAAAAAAAAAATTAAAAACAGAAAGAAAAAATAGCAGCACGACATCTAAGCTCTGAATGTTGTTCCGGACTCTGACTGAGCACAGAGAGTGGTTCCACATGGTTCCATTGTTAGTAGTATACTGTAGATACACCGTGTGACGGTCGTAAAGTAAATGTAAACAAAAATTTAAAAAATGGCAACACAACATAAACTAAACCACGTGACCATTGACCAACCAAGCATTAAATATACAAAACTGTATGATCTTCTTGATTATTTATTTTGCGTTTGACTATTTATTTTTGCGTTTGATTCTTTGAAGAAAAAATGGGACTGAACCAAAAGCAGAAACGTTTTGATTGTTTATTTTTACGTTGACTATTTTTACGTTTGATTATTATCATTTGTTTTTGCGTTAGATTCTTAATTTTTGCATTTGATTCTTTACTTTTGCGTTTGATCATTTATTTTTGCGTTTGATTATTTATTATTGCGTTTGATTATTCATTATTGCGTTTGATCATTCAATTTTGCGTTTAATCATTTACTTTTGCGTTACCTTATTTGCTTTTGCGTTCGGCTGCATGCCTTTGCGTTGGTAGGCCTATAAACATATAAAAAACATATTGCAAATAGAGTGAACAGCTAGCGTCTCATAGGACCTCCCGCACAGATAGTGTGTGTTTAAAAACTAAGCCATTATATCACTGAAATTTTGCTTTTAAAAAGCTAAACCCCTTCTCTCCCGAAGAAACTTTAAAATACTTGTGCCGGCGTCCTTGTATAAAGTTGGTGGATCAAGTGCTTTTCTACAGAAACCGCTATATTTTCTCTGCCACTGTACCCCATTCGGACTAGTAGGCCTATCGAGGATTCTGTTTAAGGGGTGATTTACCGGTAGCCTACTCATGCATACGATTGAAAAAGTAAGCAAATTTTCGCTAGAAACTACCGTATAGTTTTTGTTACTTTTATCCCAGTGTTTTGACCTTATTTATTGCTGTATTTTCGACGTCAAAGTTAACGAATAAGATTAATGCAAGCATTAACTAAAGTTAACAAGCATTATATAGGATACGCGTTAACTTAATGGACAATTTAAGTGGAGTTAATTTAGTCCGTTAAGATTAATAACTTCTGAACGAACTAGCTAGTTAATGCAAAACTTAGCGTCGATGTCAACGAAATTATACCCACTTATGCTATCAGTTAGCCAATTTCAACGAGCGGGTTTGATCATGCTGGTTACACGCTTCAGTTTCACTTTAGGAGATTTTTTTAGTTTAACCTGCTATTCTTGGAACGCACTTTTCAGCGGGTTGGTTGTTTGAACCTACTTGTTGCAAGAGAGTATTTAATTTCTAACCCGCTATGCTTACTCAAGCAGAACGATGTAAGCGGGTTGGATTTTCCGTATTAACTCGCTTAAATCAGGGTTGGCGAGTCGGAGACGTAGGAGCCGAGGTTTTTCTTGGGAGTCGGAGTCAGACTCGGAATCAAAAAATTGTGCTAGCCAGAGTGGAGAGTCGAAATCGAAAAATAATGCTCAATTCTGACTCTCAATCTTTCGCACGAATGGAAGGCTTTTTATGCCATGAACAAATTACCAAAGTATGTTGGTCTAAGTAAAAGTAGGCCCGCTAGTGTTTTACAAATCATTTGAGGTGAGCTAGCTTTTCTAACCAGCAAATGTAGTAAGCAGTCGTCAACATAGCATGACTAAAGCTATTACTTTCGTTTAACAATCATTTTTTCCCGTTTGATTGAGCCGTAATATCTCAAACAACTTTTTCTTGTTTGCAAAATTTAAAAAGTCGAAATTTAATTACAAAAATGTGAATAAAATTTAAATAAGAATTTGAAGGAGTCGGAGTCAAAATCGAAACTTCACTTTTTGTTGGAGTCGAGAGTCGGAGTCGAACAAACAAAAAAAAAACGGAGTCGGAATTGGATAGTCAGAGTCGTATCGATTTTACTACGACTCGCCAACCCTGGCTTAAATTGTGCATGCAAATTGGCTTATTGCTTGTACCAATTTAGAATGTTAGTTACCATTATAGGCTTATCGCATACTTTACAACTCCCATGGCCCAGTGGCAAGAGCGTCCGCCTCGGGAGCGGTAGACTCGGGTTTGATTCAGAGTCGGGTAAAACCAAAGACTTCAAAACTGGTATTGCCAGCTCTCCTGCTTGTGGCTTGACCCTCACCATTAAAGGGACAGTGTGGAGAACAAGTCAAAAACTTACTTGTTGTGCCGTTGGTAAAAGCACTTTAAGGGATTCCCCCTTCTTGGTGTAGTAGACGGATGGCTGGAAACTCCTAAGCGAGCTTATCGCTTTCTCGTGATCGCAGGATAAATACAAAAAAAATACGAATACTTTTTAACGTATGGATGATGCGAAAATAAAAAACACTAGATAGCTTTTTGCATTTACTGTAGGTTGGAGTCAGTCCACCGAACTGTATCGAGCTCAAACTATTCCGAGAATCCTGATGTTGGTTGCTCTTCTTTTTCTTCTGGTTTCTTTTGGGTTGACGATTGCTGGTTTCAAAAACCATAATGCAACAGTTCAATTGTTGGTTAGCGGGCAGACTCAATTTATCGGAGGTATTTTGATTTGTCTAGCAGCCGCGAATACTAAAATATGGTTGAGTGACTGTTAAAACATCTGAGTGCGTAGACAGTGCAATAAAAACACAGTGGTGGGCAAGTTATTTTAAAAAGGAACTAGTTACAGTTACAAGTTACTTTGCAAAAAAGTAACTTAGTTACAGTTGCAAATTTAAAAAAGTAACTAGTTTCAAGTTACATTTACTTTTGTGCATGCCGCAAAACCAAAAAACCACCATCAAATCTTAACATGTAGAGCTCCATGGTGTGTATTCAAACCAAAGTCATTCATCTTTATATTGAAACCTAACAAAAGTACGATTTTGATACGATAAATCAATGGTTCTCAAACTGTGCGGTCGTTTTAATTTTCAAGGGGCGTCGCAAAATAATTTGGAATACACGACGGGACTAAATTTTAACCACAATTTTGTATTATTTTTCGCAAAAATGAACGGCTTTAATTAATTTCACAAGAGTTTACAACTTTTTGCTTTTTTCCGAATATTGTTTTTTTTAAGCTCATCAGTAATTTATATTTTATGCGCTACAACCCTATTGTCATACAGTAATAATTTAACTTTCAGTGGCATTTAATGCTGCTGTATATTTTTCGTTCTATAACGCGCGGGTTGGTATAGCGGTAACGACATCGCTTTTGGTGTAGGAGGTAAGGGTTTGACTTCCAAGTCGGTCAAATCGCACCAGACAGTGTCACCCACAGATCACCACCGCTGCGACGTTTCTTCGTGCTCTGTTGCCCACTGCGCTGCCCAGGTGCTAAACCGCTCAATAATGAACTCCGCCATTCGTTACACGCTTCGACGGATTATCCTGAGTATAGAAAAGCGACAGCTTTGTTATCGGAGAACATTAGCACCAGCTTTGATATCAAATTGTGCAGGCGTGGTTTCGCTGCGCAGCTTGTGACCTTCAGTTTACAAACATCTATTTTTTAAATGATCTCCGTTTATAGATCGAGTTTCAGCAAATGCACCCACTTGACAAAAACGGAAAATGCCAAGTAAGTACATATCCACACGCTTTTATCGTTCTAAGAAAACGATTCTGTGGAAGATTTTGTTTAAAGCAGAGGCCTCATAGCTTGCGATAAGTTAGTGTTCCAGTTTTTACTTTGTAGTTGAGGGACTGGGTTCGCGACTTGGTCAAGCGATACCAAAAATTTAAATGATGGTATCCCCAGCAACGACTGTAAAGTAGAGCACCACAGTATGATATCCTGTGAAGTCCGTAAAATTAAGAAAAAGTAACGGAGTAGTCGTCTTGCAATTACAATGCGACAAACTTCAAACACAATATTTTGCTTCAAAAAATTTTACATTAACATGGTTACACCAGTGCGTCGCGAGAATAAAAATTCTTTGAGTCTGCGTCGCGACAAAAAAAAAATTTGAGAACCACTGCAATAAACGCTACAATAACAACAATTTAATTGTCTTTTAAAAGCGATAACATTTCAAAGTGGTTATCACTAAACCCACAGCGCTTGAGAATGTCTTTTCCAATGCTAAAAGTTGTTCAACTGCAGCATTAAAAGCAGTGGCGTGGCGAGAAATTTTGAAGGGGGGGGGGAAGGGGGCAATACTTCCACATTTTTTCAAGCGTATTTTTTATGGCAGAACTAATTTAAAGCTGATTGCAAAAAAAAAGACTTTGGGGGAGGGGTCCCGGGGCATGCTTCCCCGGAAAAAAATTTAAAATTGCATGCTGTAATGGTTATTTTAGTGCTTTTTGAATAGTTTTCACGCAAATTTTGCTTAAATATTTTGACCTTATTTCCGAGTGCTTCACCAAATATGATGCATTTTGTTCGCACATTTTCGATTATGCGTGCTTAAAGCCTATTGTTATCGAAAAGGTTCGAAAATATAAAAAATTGTATTTATCAAAAACATTTTGAAAATCCTACACCGCTGGATCTGCCCCTAGCCAGAAGCTACGAAAGCCATCAAAAAATTCTGGCACATTTCAGTCACTTGGCACCATTAATTTTGTTCTTTTTTATTAAAAGACAAAGTCAGGGGGGGGGACGTGGCACAATGCCTCCCAAATACGCTTCTGACTAAAAGGAAGAGCAGTATTGTAATTAAATAAAAGTTCCATAAGTTTTTCATGCAACAACAGTTTGTGAGGGCGGATTGAAAAGTAACTCCTCTACTTCATCGACACTGCTAAGATCATCGTCGCTTTGATTGTGCGAACAAACAGCCAAAAAAACTGTCACTTGAGTTTGCATGACGGTCGTTGTCTGTGTCACTACTTGTCAAAGAATCTAGAGCATTGTCGGTTGCCTTATTTAGTCCACTGTTCATTTTTCTTTTCAATTCGGCCTCAGTTTCAATGGGCTCGACAAAGAACCAAGCTCGTTATCATGAATGGTGTGAAATTAAAATTTTTCGTTGTTTTTTTAGCGGACAAAAAATGCCCCATAAAAGTAACTGTAACTTTTGAGGTTCTAAAGTGGTAGTAACTAGTTACAAATTTTGTTACTTTTGTAGAAAAGTAACTTAGTTATAGTTACAGCTACTAAAAGTAACTAGTCACAACTAGTAACTACTACGAAAAAAGTAACAAGTCACAGTAACTAGTTACAAAAGTAACTAGTTACTTTTGTAAATAAAAGTAACTAGTTACTTTTGTAAATAGTCACTTTTTGTAACAATAGTTACTTTTGTAACTAGTTACTTTTGTAACGAGTTACTGTTACTTGTTACTTTAAAGTAACTAGTTACTTTTGTAACTGCCCACCACTGTAAAAACATATATGAATAGTATTATTCAGAAGCGATATTCATCATGTTGCTGGTCTGAGTCTTATTGCATCTTAACCTGGTTTTCTCCTGAGTAAATTCGAATCAGAAGTTCTAAAAACTTGTCTTCAGCCTTGACAAGTGAAGTTTTCTTGTTTATCCTGAAATAGTTGAGTACACTTTAACAGCTCAGATGGCCGAGAGTGAGAGCGTCCGCCTCGAAAGCTGAAAACTTGGGTTTGATTCGGAGTCGGGCCAAACCAATGGCTTTAATATTTAACGACTAAAAAGCAATGTCCTTCCAGGCCTACCGGACGGGAAGTCATGACGACTTCCTCTTGTCGGGTCAGAGGCTATATCAGCACTCGCTCACCGACAGTGAAAAGCACTGCAGTAAATCGTACCGTAGAGCGAATAGTACCGCAGTAAATCGTACCGTAGTAGAGTATATTGTACCGTACATTGTAGTAGTAGTACCGTAGAAGAGTAGTAGAGTATATAGTACCATAGTACTATAGTGAATAGTACGGTAATAGAGCGAGTAGTACCGTAGAGCGAATAGTAAATCATACCGTAGTAGTCCGGTAGGCCAGGAAGGACATTGCTTTTTAGTAACTGTTGTTGCTCTTCACCCTGGCCACGTAAAGAGTTTGACTGGAATGGTGACGTGGACACACGAGTGGCTATGCGTACCACAAAAGTTAAATTCTTTAAGAAATACTTATCTGAAGGGATGAGTGATCCTGACAAGATCAGGATGAATGATCCTAGGAGAATAAATATGCAACTATGCAACTAAATAAATTAACAAATACAAAATAGTCACGAATTACACAACAGTTTTTAACATAAAAATGACAAAAAAGGTTATTCTCATTACTAACCATGCAGTAGTAAACTTGGCAAGGCAAAACCGTTTCAGTGTCATCTGAGCCAAGCTTCCCAAATGAAGCCAAAACCTCTAAAAATCCGTTGCAGTCCCAACCTCTCAATAAAGTTCTTTGTCAATTTTTAGCAAGGTTGTATCTTGTGATAAAAAATTGCCTCCTTATGAAAAAGAACCGTTCAAGTGTAAGGGCCGGTTCCTGAAATATCTTTATGGGGAAAGGGGCTTGATGCTCAAAGTGCTTATCTTGCATTTTTGTAGGTTTACATGTATCGAAGTGCTAATTATGAATATCTAAAACTTTAAGGGGGTACATACCCCCTTAGACCCCATGAATTGGTATGTAGCTGCCTGTTTGCCACGAACGTGGAATTCTGTCGAGTAATTTTCCTAGGAACATACGTCCTTGAACTTGTCCACTTTTCGTCAACGAGGCAAAGCAGTGTCGAATTGAGTCTAACTTTAAGTCTGTAACTGCATAATCAGTTACTGATCAGTGAGTTACTTCTCATAATTTACCAAACTTGTGTATTTCTAGCTATCTTCATTTTCGCAGCATGGCTTACTGCTTATTTTCACCGTCCTACGAGTTTTTACAACAGCACAAAGTATGAAATAGGACTTTCTTCCATAGCAGCTTTGGTTTCTGGCATATTCTTCTGTGCTTCTGGTCTGATTTTGATGATGGCTTTTTGTTATCAGAAGTGGCAAGAATCTCGCCGCACACGTGTGATTGCAGTTGATGCTGCTGCTACTGACGGTGAAGTCGTGGTAGCAGAAAAGTATGAAGACTAAGAAAAATAATTTAAATTACGGTATGAAGCTTACTTGATGTGTAGGCCTATAAATTTAAAAGCTTTTTCCGAAATAAAACATGTAAATACTGCTTATTTGTATGTGTGCGAGACGTACCTAAAGAGTTAGTTGTAGTCGATATGACCACGTTCCCGGGCGCTTATTTTAAAATTAGCCCTGCCCAAGGGTTGACAACCTTCTGCAGCTATTTAGCCAAACCAAATTATCCCAAAATACTAAATACGGCAAAGCCATTTTCACACTAAAAAATCGGGAAAAAGCAGGAAGCTTCTCAGGAGGCGTAGGCCTACTCTAAAAAACAAAGGTCATCTAGACTAGAGAAACCTCCAAATGAGCCACAACGTAAGGGTCAAAAAGACGCACCTACGGGGCTGTAGGTTACCGACCTATGGCCCATTAACCCAATTCTTTGCATCACAAGCCAAAGTGGCATGTGATGAGAATAAAATCAATGTCTGGAGCAGTGTCAAACCCTTGTGCATTCCTATAACTCCCCCTTCTTAATTTTTTCGCTGTCTACCCCTTGTGTTAAAGCTATGCGAAATTGCGGTCTTGTTCATTTACCTGACTCGACAAGAATATCGAACATCGGTTGTAGATTGGTGCCCACAACAGGGCTGAAAAAGAAGGTTGCCGGTTGGAACACGCGAAAAAACGGATTCACAATTTCATGTAATTGTTGTAAAAGATTGGAAGCCCTAAGAGCATTAAGATGGGTTTTCAAACTCAACTTCAATAAAAAGAAAGTAGCCAGTATATTTGCAATCATACTCACTAACGTTTCGGTAAAAACTTATACCATCATCAGAGTGAAACTACTTAGGCACTAGGCTAGAATAAACGTTTGTGAGCATGATTGCAAATATACTGGCTATTTAATTATCTTTTTATTGAAATTGGAAGCCCTGTCAAAAGTTATATTGTTTCGTCACAGTGTAGTCATTGACGAAAATATTAGGCAACATAAAATGCTGAGAAGTTCCAAGCAGGCGTACAACAATTTAATCAAGCTAAAACCGGAATAAGGCCAAATAATGAATTGAATTTGAACTATATGCAATGGAATTGGTAAAACTCATCGTATGGATGATTAGATACCAGGCAATTGTCTGTTTTGCCATTGCTTTTCGGTCTCGAAATTGGATCGAATATAACTTTACTGGCGATTACATCACCAATGGGCTTTTCATAGCCTGTGTTAGACTCACTTGTGGTCCAGTCTGTAAGTATGCCTTTGTTGTAATACACTTACCAACCAATAAGGTGATCAAGTAGATGATCAAGTGTTTCTCTGAAGAGAGACTGAGGGTTCGATTCCGAGTCGATCATACTTTTGGCCAAACATGTCTATTGGGTTCGGGCTTTTTGGGTCAAGTCGGGTTTGGGCCGTAAGCCGGAGCGAAATCGAGATTTTCTGTGAGCGATAGGGTTTTCGCGATTGCTGGAATAAAGCAAAGAGTACACCTTGTATAAATATTGCTAATTGGTAAGATTGTGGATGGATGGAAATCAATTTCTTTTCTATCAAAACTTCTTCTAAATTTAAAGTGATGTTTTTGATTTCGGGTTTAAGTCGTGCTCAGACTGGCTCATAAATTAAGATTCGGGTTCGGTCGTGCTTAACATCTTCGGCCCTTTGACAACTCTGCTATTGACCCCAAAAATGGTACTCACAGTTTCCATGTCGAACTTTCTGTGTTCAAAAAAGAACAAGCCGCCAAGTTCTCTCGTTTTTTTGGTAAAATTACTTACAAGAATTCTCCAATTTTGAGTTTGACAAATTACTGGATGTTTCAAAAATTAGTAACATTTTGCATTGAAAAACAACTTGGCCGTTTCTCGTTTAAATTACTTTAACTTGCTTAGTCAAAATTTTTAATTTAAATAGAAGGATTAAGGTTTTTAAACTTAACTTTAATAGCAAGGTTTTAGCCAGTATGTTAATAATCATTTTACATATTTTACACTGATGATTGTATAAGTTTTTACCGAAACGTTAGTAAAATGATAACTAATACGCAGCCTATAAGGCGCGTTTACCGATACTCGGCAACGCGCTACGCGTCAACGCGACCAAAATTATAATGTAAGTAAATGTAGAAGGATTTTGCAGGTTTTCGCGTGATCAGTGAACAGTAAAATAAAACAAACAAGGTGCGAAAATTTTTTGTCGCACGCCGCGTGTCGCGTATCAGTAAACGCACCTATTTTTGTTTGGTGTGCGTGTCGTAATACGTGTAAAAATTTTTCACTATTTATTTAAATGAATCGGCCGGTAAAAACTCAGTTGTTAAGCACTTTACTATCAGTGCGGGAGGTCTGGGGTTCGATTTCCGGGCCGGTCAAATCGGACATAGTAGTGTCCAGCTGCTTGCCATCGCTGCGACGTTTCGGAACTATGTTGCCCAGGCACAAAGCCGCGGAGATGAGCCCCGCCACTCGTCATATCCTTAGGCGCAACACTGCGAGCATCGTGAAGATTTGTGTTTTGGAAATCTAAAGGATGTTGACAAGCAAAAAGACATCCTCTGTGAGTCTGTATTAGAGTATGCTCGGACGAACTCGAAAATTGTTGTGCAAAGTATTTTTGCGCAGAATTCTCTAAAAAAGACTGGGTTCATAAAATTTAAAGACACACACTGCCTGTGATCTAAGCCTTAGATTCTAACAGAGATGGGCAGTAGCGCGCTACGGTAGTGAGCTATCTTTTTTAGTAGCGATAGCGTCGCTCCTTTTAAAGATTAGTAGAGTGCAGCGGTAGCGTCGCTACTTTTAAAGAAGCATAGCGGTAACGTCGCTACTTTTGTAATACGTGTGTATGCCGCTACCGCTACTTAAATTGGCCTGTAGGATTTTATGAATTAAGGAAAGCCGTGGTTTAAACTTTTTCAGACATAGATTAGGTAAGAAGTAAGTTTAGAAGTTACCGTATTAAATTGAAACTACGGCGCAAATTTGGCGCAATATGAGTGTGTAAATTAGTCGTATCTTGGAGATATTCACTTTTCAAGAAAAAAGAAAAGGAAGCTAAGCCTAAAGAGCAAGCAATACGCTTTAATTATTGTGCAGCGAAAAGCCTGCGCAAATTAGTTCCAAAATGCTTTTCCAGCAAATGCTTGAAACCGTCCCGATGTCTTTCTCTGCATTAAACGGATGTAGATTTGAGCACAAGTTACTGCTATTTTTCATATTACTTTCAAAAATTTCAATGAGCATATACTGTAGGCTATGCGGACAATCAATAGGTTTGCATTTGCTTGTATTTACTTTATCGTGTTTATGTCTCTCTTTGTGATTTAGGCAGTTGAAACTACCACATTTTTATTACTATCCCAGGCTGGCGACATCGACCAGTCGACAGAAAAGCCTACTGTTACGTTTTTTGTTCAGAAGTACAGTAGCGGTAGCGAATACGGTAGCGCCGCCACTTTTTTTATCAAGTAGCGGTAGCAAGCAACAAATCTAGTAGAGTAGCGATGGCATCGCCATTATTTTGAGCTAGTAGCGGTAACGTCGCTACTTTTGTAGTAGCGGGTGATCACCTTTGGATTCTAAGACTTGCAAACATGTTTCGGAGAAGCTAGGCCCGGGGTTCTTGACCGTGGACCACGACACATTAACTAGGAGGCCTCAAGCGCAGGGACTACGCTACAATGGTAATTAAGCACTTAAAGCCGGCGTACGGCTGTAGTTACTATATGAATGAAATACCGACAAAAAGTTTTTACTGAGCAGGAGGCCACAGCCAGGGCCGGGTTAAAGCGTGGGCTAATGCGGCTGCAGCCCCGAGCCCACCGAAAAAATAGGCTTTTTGATTGCAACGTATTATGAACAACTTAGTGATTTTTTCATCGATCAACTGTTTTGTTTTAAAGTTGAATACGAATTACCAATCTTTATTAAATAGGCCTAATCTATCCAGTTTAAGTAAAGGCTCGCAGAGTGATTCAGGATTGCATCAATGTCAGAAATTTCAACGAATTTAGACCTACTCTTAGCTTGAATCTAAATAACAAGATTTGCGGCAATTAAACGAAACAAAAAAGACTGATAACGAGTTTGTGGGATTCAAACCTACTCCGAGTTGCGAGATTCGGACCAGTTGCGTTATCAGCCTAATGGCTGAGGCATTCATAGGCGCAGGAAACAGGGTTCAGAAGCTACCTTTAAAATTACTCGATCTCCTCTTAACCAATCAAATCTCTCTGCGTAATGGGTCAAAATTGCAGAAAGCGAAAAAATGCCAAAAAATGTAGCCTACGTGAAAACATTTTGACGCAACATGATTGTTCTACAGTAGGCTATAAACTTGTATCGTACAACAATTTTGACGGTTTTCGAAACAGAATTTATACTGGATAAATAAAATGATTATTGATATAATGTTCATTACTGTGTAAATTTTGCAATAAATCACTATCACATGCTATCGACATCCTAACATCGGTTACGGTGTGTTGTGTAACGTTCTATCCCGTAACTAAAGGAAAATAAACCAATTCTTCATCGACTCAAGATTACGCCAAAGCGTGATGCGAGTGGCGGGTACATCTAGGTTGGCATAGCTCCTGCTGGGCAACACAGCTCCGGAGAAACGTCGCCGTTTCACGAATTATTGAAATTTATGATTGCTTTGTTGTAGGCTAATAATTCATAGACAGTAGCGTAAGTTAAAGATAAACACAAATGCCGTGCGATTTTTTGTACCGATACGCAAAGGAACGTTAGGATACGAAACAGAGGCTATGAAAAAGGTCAACGTAAACTTGCATGGTTTGGGGGGAACTAATCGTGGAATCATTTACAAAGCAACAAATAGAAAGCATGTTTGCAGAAATTGGGTTTCTGCAGTATGACATCTTCTAAAAACTTTGTACGTGCAAAATAAGGCGATCTGTTTTAATTCAGAAAATATGTTTTTTGATTGTGTTCAATGGTATGTAGGCGACATACATCAGCAGGTCTTCAACTGACGGGAGCAAAATAGGCCCCTGACCACCAGACAGCTCCAGGCCTCAGAAACATTAATCCTGCTCTGGCCACACATGTTAAGAACTTCTAGAAGGGGGCACAAACCGTATAAAGGTTGAGAACCACTTTGCCAAACTATCAACTTGATGATTTGTGTGCCGTGTCACCGGAGAAGCGCATAACGATATTGAACGTTTGTAAAACTTTGTAAACAGAACGTTTGTGAAATTGAACGTTTGTAAAATTTGTTTGTAAAACTCTTCGCGAAAATTTTTAGAAAAGAAGTCTTTCGAAAATTCCGTCAAAAAATTTTATGTTGGTTCTCTAAAACTCTGTGTTGTGTGTAGCTTCATAGAATTTGAACCCGCCGTTTTTGCAATAATTAACGGTAAAATGATATCAATTTGAAACACCTTGTATGATAAACAGTAGGGGGGGGGGACTAAACTTTAAAAATCTTATGCAATACTTTAAAAGGCATACCAGCAAAGTTATGTAACATATTAAAATAAGCTCAGGAGGCACAAAATAATTGGGCTGCCGGTTATAGTTGATGGCAAATCCGTTAACGATAACAATCAACAAAATTTAGAGCTCATACATAAACCTTTTAGGCGTCGTGCTGAGGTTGCTGCAAGCTCATTGATTTTATGCTGCATGCAGAACTGCGAATTCGCACGCATTTGTAATCGGGACAAGTTCGAGTTCTGCAAAAAAGACCGAGTTTAACTGCGCAAACCAAAAAGTGCCGTGTGTTGACGAGGAGTGAGATTGCGAGAAGCAAGATGTTTGATTGCTGCTGTACCTTACATTTCACTGAAAAAGCAATTGAAGTTGAAACTGAAAAACAAAATTTTGAATTGTTTTCAATCAAATTGTAGTTTAAAGAGGAAAATAAAGCAACAGTAATTTTAAAAACTGGATCTTTTGACTACATAGATTCAGGTGTCGTCATCAGCAGTGTAAGCAAGGCAAAACACACTGCTGATGAGGACAGCGAAAAAAAATTATCTCTCAAGTTTTGTACTGCCTTGCTTTAGTGTTTTTCTAGTTGCATATTTATTCTTCTATCCCGAGAGAGCGATCAATGCGCTAACACGAGCTTGCATAGGAATTGCCAGCCATCTATCCGCCACACCAAGATGCGGAATCCCTCTGAGTGCCGTTCCCAACGGCACAACAAGTAAACTTGCCGGCTTGTTCTTCACACTGTCCCTTTAATACTGAGCGTCAAACAAGTAAGCTGTGAATACCAATTTTAAAGTCACTGGTTTGCCCTGACCTGGAATCAAACCCGAGTCTATAGCTCCGTGGGGGACGCTCTTACCACTCGGCCATCTGAGCAGTTACTTGCACTGCTGATGATGACAGCTGAATCTACGTTGTCGAAACGAGCAGTTTTAACAGTTAGGGGAGACTGGGGAGATATGTTACAGTTTTTGGTAAAACGGTCTTTTCTGCCTCTCTATTGCGCGTACGAGTTAACTTTCCTTTTTGTAGCTTCATGATTCCCTTAGGAAGCAATCAGAAATGGTTATACTTTTTCATTTCCTTATCTTAGGGGCCTCAAAGATGAATTAACGAAAGGTCTATTGTAACATTTCACCCCACAACAGGGGGGTAAGTTGTTATACCTGATAAAGCGCTGTGTTACCTTTGTTAAAAAGTCATTTAGAAGGTGTAAAACAGTTAAAAAATCTCAAAAAAGTTGAATAACGAAGCAAAATAAGCGTGATCGGTCACTCATCGAATAATTTGAGCTTACAAACGCAATTCGTACTTCGCATTGAACACCATATTTACAGAAGACTCAAAACGAAGCAAAAAACGGTTTACATATCGGAAGTCTCGCACACGTAATTGATATTATAGGCCTACAATCAGCACATTCAGCATGCGACCACTCTAAGCGTGTACACCCTAACTCTAATTTTATTAAAAACCAAATGGGGCAATATGTTACACTGTGTAACATTTTACCCCTTCATAAAATATGGACTTGAATGAAATTTTTCATAATTACGTCGCCCTTCAAATGAGAAAAGCTTGATAGGCTCTTAAACTAAAATACTGTCACTTATCAAAAAGCTATAAGTTTTACCCTTAACCTCAATTCTCTGCTAGTTATTTAATTTTTTAAAAATAATGAAAATTTTACTTTTACAGCTCAATATAATTTTTTTCCAATACTATTTGCTAAATCAAACCCACAAGTCTAGCATTTTTTTGTTGGAACCCTTTGTCCAGTTGGTTATAAGAAAACTTAAATCTAGCTGTTTATAAGCAGCATTTAAAAAATTAAAGGGACTGTAACAACTTATCCCTGTAACATATCTCCCCAGTCTCCCCTATTATGGCTTTTTTCCTCCTTAGCTATTTTTGTCCCATAATTGTGTTCCGACATGATAGTATGTTGTGGTACCATTGTTTAGTTGAATTCTGAACTTTGCATTTTTGCACAAAACCTAAAATTTTGGAACATCTTATATTTCTATACCAAGTTTTAAGATTTGAAGTTTAAGACCAAGACCGAGGCTATGAAAATTGTGTTTTGAGATTAGAGGTTTGTCCAGAAAACTCCATCACTTGCCATTCATAACGATATTGTTGCACTGCACATTTATATGCATTGGACATAGAACTTATTTATTAAAAGTGCAGTAAAAACACCATCACGCTAAGCAAGTATTTATCGAAGCTTCGGATTTACCTGTTTTTGTTTAGGATGCATTGAGGGGGAGGCATGGCCTCTGTGGCCCTCTTCTCGCTACGCCTTTGACTGAAGCGTGATAGTTTGATTGTTCATTGGTAAGTTGCATTGCAGGGTTGCAAGCTCGAAGCGCTTTTAATCAATGATGGGATTCCACCGGTTCGCTTCGGTTCTATAGAATCACTTCACAGACTTTTATTAGATCAGCAAACCGACCAGCATTGCTGTTTATACTTGCACCATTAAGATCCCTGCGCCTAATAAGGCCCATTACTTGAATCTTCTTTCCAAGAGCAAATAGAAATTTCGTTTTGTGTACTAAATACTAAAAGCTACTATAAAATCACTGTGGCTTACCACATTTCAACGTTTTCTATTAAACCGTTATTTCTGTAGAGCTAACAGGAATTTTTTAAAAATGGGGTTAGCGCTGGAAACAAAATTTGTAAAAGCTCAAATTTTAATTTTAGCTGTTGGAGGCGATTTTTTTATGATTTAAAAGTCTTGCATAAAAATACACTTACTAGAGAATAAAAAATGCGGTTTAATGCAAAAAAAATTTAGACGTAATAAAAAACTAAGCATTTTGATGGGCAAGGTAGATGTTCCTAATAAGGCCCACGTGCGTGATCAATCTTGCTAGAGTATCAAGGTGCAGTTGTAGTCAGGTTACAGCAGCAATTCAGCTAAATGATGTCAAGACTTGGTATTAGGTATAGATTGTTGAATTTAAAGCTGATTTGTGATTATCTAAACTTGGGAAAGCAAATTTTAAAGTGTTTGTTTTGATCCGAAACAAAATTCAAAACCCAAGCTTCTGGTTCAATATTTTCTGTGTGTAGTTTACAGGAGCAGCGTATTTAGGGGGGGGGGGGAGGTGGCGTTGGACCATACCCTCCCTCCTTTTGACTTTGCCTTTTAGTAAAAAAGAACAACTAATTGTGCCAAGTGACAGAAATAAGCCAGAACCTTTTAATGATTGCTGCAGCTTATGGCCAGGGGTGGGTCCAGGGGGTAGGATGAGAGTTATGCATCATCCAACCGGCCTTTTTCAAAAATTTTTTGATGTATACAACATTTATATAATTTCGAACCTCTTCGATAGCGATAAGCCTTGTTATGAGGACTTGAGGAGGCGCAGACTTGGCGACCATGAAGCTTTCGGCTGCAGAATAATGGTCTTTCGCACTACACCTCGACGCCAGTGTTTTTTGTTTCATAGGCCTAATAGCTAAATTGAAGTGTGTGAGGCAGCTCAGATGGCCGAGTGGTATGGAGCGTCTGTCTCTTGAGCTGTAGACTTGGGTTTGATTCCGAGTCGGGTCAAACCAATGACTCTAAAATTGGTATTCACAGCTTCCCTGCTTGACGCTCAGCATTAAAGGAACAGTGTGAAGAACAAGCCGGCAAGTTTACTTGTTGTGCCGTTGGGAAAGGCACTTAGCAGGATTCCCCCATCTTGGTGTGGTAGACAGATGGCTGGCAACTTCTAAGCAAGCTCGTATAGCGCATTGATCGTTTTTTGGTGATAGGAGGATAAATATGCGACCAAATAAAAAAATAAATGTGTCTTGCCGGCGTCTACTAAAAATGTTCTGCATGTTCTTACGTCTTAAACACGCATTGCCTAATCGAAAATTTGCGCACGAAAAGCATCATACTGCATTTGGCGAAGCACTCAGAATTAGGGTCAAAAAATTTAAACAAACTTTGCCTGAAAATTATTCAGAAAGCACTAAAATAGCCGTTACAGCATGTAAATTTTCAAAGATTTTCCGGGTAGCACGCCCCCGGACCCCCCTAGAGCTTTTTTTTTTTCTTAATCAGCTTCAAATTTGTTCTTTCGAAAAAAAATTACGCTTGCAAAAAATGTGGAAATAAAGCCCCCTCCCCTTGTTTTTTAAATTCTCGCTACGCCACTGGTAGTCTGTTATTTCAAATTCTTAAGGCTTTATGAGCGTACCTTGGTAATTAGGCCACTGCTTAATTGCAGTGTTTTAGTGGTGAATTTTAATAGAAGAACGATGGGCTTTATTAGCAACACATGTTCCCGATAAGGCCCATTTTTGTAATTTTTTGTTTTGCTGATAAAAGTCAAGTAACCGAACACTTCGCCAGCATATGCTTTCATTGTGTGATGACCATGGACCCCTACTAATAAAACACCAGCTTTCAAGCAGTGGTTGAGTTAGAGCAAAAATTGTGTTAGCGGGTCTTATTAGGTAGGCCTACATCTATGTAACTTAGTTGAAACTGAACCGTCTGAAAACACAACTTTTGCAATAGAACAGGAAGACAAAAAAATTTGAATCCCACCACTGCTTTTAATCCATATCAAGTTCACTAAAAAATTTCAAGTTCTAGTACAGTAATTTTTATCAATTTGACTTTAAGTTTTAATAATTTCAATCCATTTTAGGCCAAGTTCAAGCAGTTTTTTGTCGAATTTAGGCTCAGTTTTAAACTCAGTTATCAATTTTTAAATTCACTGAGTTTTGGAGTTTTTCATTTTCGAGTTCCGCCAAAAAAAATTGGGCTCGAGCAGTGCCGTAGCAGCTCAACTTAGCCCCCCCTCAAACCCTCACCCCAATTTCAAGGGCCCCCATACTAAGCTTTCGACATAAATTGTTTTAAGTGTTTCCAGGGGAAACAGCTCATGCGAATACTGTAGTAAAACATAGGTCTTCGCGTTATCACTGTGAAAAAATAAAAGGTGAAATTTTAACACAAGTAGGTTGCACCCATTTATCCATTACCATTAAAATGGCTTAGCTAGAATGCACTTTTTCGTTCGCAGATCCTCTTATGACAATTGACGGCATCATAATCTGGCGATCGGGCGTATTAATTTTCAATTGACAACATGGCTAGTGAAAAACCAACATGGCCGCATTAATTTTCGATTGACAACATGGCCAGTGAAAAACCAATTTGGCAGCGACATGGCCTAGAGGTACCTCTCGCAGGTGACAGATCCTACGTGACGGGTTCCATTCGAGACTAGATCCGATCGCATTTGACATATGTAACGGGTGGCTGCTGACTCGAAGAGCGCAAGCTTACTTTGCGGTCTCCCTCAATTACTGTTGAATTTTCAGTTCAAAATAATTTGAAAAATGCTTCAGTTATTTAAATTTATAATCGGATATCCGAGTGGATAGAGCTTCTTTTACTGGATCAGTAGACTCGGGGTTCGATTCCCCGTCGAGTCAAACCAATGACTTAAAAAAGATATTTACAGCTTTGATCCTTAGTAAACATTCAACATTGAAGGGTAGTGTTAAGAAAGCTGTCGAGTTTGCTTGTCGTGCCGTTGGGAAAGGTACTTAACGGGATTTCCCTCATCTAAGTGTGGTAGGCAGATGGCCAGCAACTCCTAAGCAAGCTCGTGTAGCGCTCTATTGCTTTCTGGGATAGGTGGATAAAAATGCCAATAAATGAAAAATAAAAAGATAATCTGCGATTTGCCGTATTAGATCTATTAAGCGTTTTAATAAGTTTCAGTTTTCTGAAGCTTTGTTCAGCACTGATAATAGTAACAACGCATTTTGTAAATTCGAGGAGCAAGGCAAGCGAGCACTTATTACTAAGTTCAATGGCATTGAAGGGAGACTGCCAAACGAGCTTGTGCCGTACTGATCAGCATCCATCCGGTATATACTGTATATCAAATGTAATAGACTCCAGCCGTGCCCGTAAATCGAACCCGTCGAACAGGATCTGAACCTGCGTGCGGTACTGCCAGATCATATTGTTAACAATGGCTGTTCATGCACGTAGCTGCTGGGTGTAAACAGCAATGAAAAGACAGAAGCGACTTGACATGTCAGCTTAAAACTTTCTATTATCGACATAATAACCTGGTCTACCAATTGCTTAGAAAAGCTTGCTTTGAATCTCTTTCTCAGAAGCTACATGTTTAACATTTGCGTCGTGAATAAACATTTTTTTTTTCTATTTTCTTTCTCTTTTTTTATATTTCTTAGTGGAGGAAGACAAAACCAATGTTCAATTTCTGCTCTATTTCAAAAGCACACGTTGTTGAACTAGCAAAACCTCTTTTAATGGACTTATGTGTTCGGTGTCAGATTATGGTTACTCACACAGGACTAGGTTAGGATTGAATATAATTTACCGAGTTGGATGGCCGAGTGGATAGAGCGTCTGCTTCTGGATTGGTAGAGTCCGGGGTTCAATTCCAAGTCCGGTCAAACTAATGACTTTAAAATTGGTATTCACAGCTTTTTTGCTTGACGTTCAGCATTGAAGGGACAGTGTGGAGCTAGCCGGCAACTTCGTTTGCTTGACGTTCAGCATTGAAGGGATAGTGTGAAGCTAGTAGGCAACTTCGCTTATTGTGCCGTTGAGAAAGGCACCAAACGGGATTACCCCATCTAAGTGTGGTAGACAGATGGTTAACAACTACTAAACGAGCTCGCATAGCGCCCAGTCGCTTTCTCGTGATAGGAAGATAAAAATGTAAATAAATAAGAAAATAAACACATGAAATTTTAAATCCATGGTGTTAATGAATTTGAATGTAATTTTTTCAAAAATAATGAATTTGAATTTAAAAATGATTAGATCTAACTCTGCATCGGCCTCCTTTTTCAGGTCCTATGCGCACTCTTACACACAGTATATTGATATTCCTTATGACATCATAACGGAGTTTATGACGCTATTTAAAAGGAAACGATAGCAAAGAATTTCAAAACTGAAATATAGAATCTGAGCGCAAAAATCCCATTCCACGCGAATCGCAAAGCAAAATTTCGTTTTTGAATTGATGCAACTTTGGGTTTTTAAGACAATTCGGGGCCCCTTTTTGCAGTGTGGGCCCCCCCAATTGGGAGGTTTGGGGGGCGGCTGCTACGGCTTTGGGCTCGAGTTCATAGCTCATTGTTTTTTCATCTTTTTAGCCACGGAAAAAGATCAAGGATTCTACTACTCTGCGTATGTTCCTCGCATTCTCATGATTGTAGCAATCGTTCTAATTTCGTTGGCATTGGCAATATCAGCTCTGGAAACCGTACTGGACATACACCCTGCTCAAGCACTGGTTATAACAATCGTCTTCTCAACGTTCGAGTTACTTGGAGGTAAAAAAAAATGCAGTAAGTTCTTCCCTCAGCCAAAACTGTCAGCCGTAGAGCGCCTGTCCGCCTGCTATCACCTTCCATCCTATGCGGCTCTGTTACACCGATTTGTCCAGCCTATTCATTTTTGGCCTCCCTTTAGCTAGTCATTCGGAAACTTCAGTGCAATAGCACAATCCGTCCATTAAGAGCCAGTGTTCCTTAGCAAGTTGTGCGCATGTGCGCGCGCTAGAAATGGCATGGGCCGCTACAAGAAACCCGCCAACAAGCCGTTAACCGGTCTTTTTGCTGGTCCGCTAACGGCCCGGTGCTATCTTTGTTTATTACTGGGCCGCTGACGAGCCGCTAACACTTTTTAAATTCCTTATAAGTTTAATTAATAACAGCTCAGATGGCCGAGTGATATGGAGGATCTGTCTTTTGAGTTGTAGACTTGGGTTTGATTCCGAGTCGGGTCAAACCAATGATTCTAAAATTGGTATTCACAGCTTCCCTGCTTGAAGCTCAGCAGTAAAGGGACAGTGTGGAGAACAAGCCGACAAGTTTACTTGTTGTGCCGTTGGGAAGGGCACTTAGCGGGATTCCCCCATCTTGGTGTGGTAGACAGATGGCTGGCAACTCCTAAGCGAGCTCGTACAGCGCATTGATCGCTTTCTGGTGATAGGAGGATTATGTGCAACTAAATAAAATAAACAATTAATGTTAAAGGTTTATAAAAAGAATGTGCTTTGGGCGGGCTGGGCTTTATTTTTGGAATGAGTTGCTGGGTCGGTTACGGTTCCTGGGCTAAAGGTTCCGGGCCGTGGGCGGTCCGGGCTTCAAAAAAGTCAGCTCGAGCCATATCTAGTTCGCGCACACAGCAGCTTTTCAGAGACTGTGCACACACAAATTTGCTGCGCACAGATACATTATGATGTAACAATGCTTTCGGTTAAGAAAATTTTTTGTTCTTGGACTTGTTAAAAGAATTCATTTCTTTGTAGGTTAAAGGCCAGTTCATAGTTGTACTTATGCGTTTAAGTAAAAGTAAGGCACAAAATTTACTTTTTTTTCTGTGCCTTATAGTCACGCATTTTTGACGCAACTTGCATTAAGGTTACGCACTGTCCACGCTTTGCTCACGCATTTTACTTATTACTAGGGCGTTTTTTTATGACCTATAAAATCGAAAAATACGACTTTATTTTTCAAAACATAAGGCTTTACACGACTTTATTTTTAAAACAGCAAATTTATGCAGTTTTCCGTGATTAACATCTCATATGTAAGTCTAAACATGCACTTTGAACAAGAACATACTCAAAAAAACGAAGAATTCACTTGAAAATCAGTAAAAAAAATTCAAATGTGCATCTTACAACAAGTAAGATATTCAACTGTTGAACACAATTTTATGATAGAATGCGACGTGTGCATCGTTAAAATTTCGGTTTTCACGAATCATGGACTTTAACATCGAAAATGACCATTCTACAGCAGATGCTGATGTAGGCTAGCTGGTATGTTAACAAATTGGCACGCAATTCTGGAGAAATATCTGGTCTACTCGTCTCCACAATGGTTTTTGCACAACTTTTTCTAAACTGATAATGATAATAAAAAAGTCGCTTCAAATGCTTCGTGAAAGTCGGCATGAACACTTAAAAATTCTCATTGCCCCTCTTAGAGTATAAAGTTATCAAATTTTTTAAAGTCTATAGGAACTTTATCTGCGGGGGTACTGGGGTTTAACAATTTGTACTTCATAACAAAAATCAATGGCCATCTTTTATGACCTAAAAAAGAAAATATGACTTTTTATGACTTTATAACTCTCTAAATTGACCTCGTATCAACGTTGTTTTTTCGCGATTATCGGTTTCATCAGTTTTTGCGCTACTAAAAAAAATATAACTTTAATGAATTTTATACCCCTACTTATTACTTAATGGCAAAATTAAATGCCTTCAAGTATTAAGTAAACGCTATTAAGGCAAATGTTGGTGAAACGGAATTTGCATCAAGGCAAAACTGCACGATTTTTGAGAGTTGAAAATGCTTTTACTTTTGACGTTTCCCTGCCTTAAATGCTTCCAGCGATATAAAGATAGAGAATGTTGATGCAAGACTAGCGGAGGAAGTACACAAGTATAAGCTTTTATTTGATTTAAGTTTAAGGGAATAGAGAGTAAAGATTCAGTAAGAACAAACCACAGTTGGCAAAAAATTGCAGAAAATTTAGGAAGTAGAGTTTTGCAACAAAATAACGATGGAAATACCAGAGAAAATCGTTTGGCAGAGCCAAAATATGAAGGGAAAAAGTTGCGACTGGTATGACGGAGATAAATTATATAGATACTCAGGGATATTAGATTGAATGTCTCCATTTATCAAACTGAGAGAGACCGTAAGCTTATTGCGTGAGTAGCATGGACGTTTTCTCTTTACTTTGGAGCTAAAATCTTGTGATAGCTTTTGATAAATTTAGGTTATAGGTCTTCCTGGGAATAGGTTCCGCTGCAGAAGCGAAAAGGACAATGGCGCAAGGGGCTCTTTTGCAAGCAAAATATTGAATGTGAGCAAATCCAACTGTCCATTGAACTATTACCTTCCGATGCAAGATTTTGCTGATATTCCTCCATCCCTTTCCCAACCAAAAGACCCAATGTCTGCCGTTGCAAATCGGTATGTTGTTTCCACAACAGCCACTAAAACAATTGACCTAAAACCCATTTAATTAAAGTAAATCGCTGCCAGTGTTTGGGTGTGTTTTAATAGCGATGTGCTTGCCATTAATTGCATTTGAACATTGTGGGTGTGGGTAGTTCCGAAAATTGCCGAAATCATTAAAAACATTTTTCCGTAGAAGGAACCCTCACAAAATTAGACTGAGCTTATCTCATATGACATCGCATTTTTTTCGAATTACTTCATTTTACTGCGGATTTTCCCATGCACGCGAAATTCGATGACGATGATTTGAATCACCGTAAGCTAAGTAGCGTAGTGTGGCTGTTAAACTTTTTCCTGAAGATAGAGGGTAGGCCTTACCTGTGGTTGATGAGAAAAGTCGATTAGACACTCAGCATGCTGAGGAGGTCGTCAAATCAGTTTTTGACATCCTAACATACATACGATGTCGTTTCTCATCAAAATTTCGCAAATCTCGCACCAAAGGTCGATATTCATCCGCAATTTGCCTCAATCTATTTATCGTTCTCATGTAGCCTATTCTCTTCTGACCTGTTTCTTTCGTTTGCGATGATGCAGAAGCAACACTAGAACTTTCTTCCTCAAAGTCATCCTAAACTAGAACTGTTTAATAAAATCAAAATCTTCGCAGCCACTGACAGCATACAATAATTTATTTACAACCGGTGGTGGGCACGTAACTTTCTAAAAGTAACTTAGTTACAGTTACTCGGAAAAAAGGAAACTAAGTTATAGTTGCCGTTTTGAAAAAGTACGGTAACTAGTTAGTATAGTTACCGTTGCAGTTACTTTCAATAAACAAAAATTTGACCCTAATAAATTAAGTTTTTATCTCTTGTGCCTACATCCATCACTTATGCTAAACTCTTTATGTAAACAACAACATTGCGTCAACTTATTTATTTACCAAAAATTAACCTTTCAAGAAAACAAGCATCTCAAAATGCTCGTCGGTCAGCTTTTTTTAGTTTTAAAATATCTTTTACTAAGCTGAACAGCCTTTCCACAACTGCGCTTGACGGCAGGGCAGCATTGAACTTGATGCGTGTGTCGAAACGTGGTCCAGCATGCGTGTGCCGTCACTAAAAAAAGTAACTGTAACTAAGTTAGTAACTTTCACCGGTCTAATTTTGTAGCTAGTTATACCAATTTCGTTACAGTTTCAAAAAGGTTTCCGTTACACTTACTCAAAAAGTAAGAAGTTACTGCCAGGGGTTCCGGAACGTCGTAAGAGCAAGGTGGGGGGGGGCAGCTTTTTCAAAGTGCACTTTTAATATTAACGCAGTTGTGTAGCAATAAATTAAAAAAGGGGGGTGACATAATTATGGTCATTGAGAAACAAGAAAGACTGTAGGGTCATGCTCCCCCGGAAAATTTTGAAAATTTGCATGCTGTAATGGCAATTTTAGTGCTTTTGGAATTAATTTTACGCAAATTTTGTTTACATTTTTTTACTTTCATTGTGAGTGCTTCGCCGAATATAATACATTTTATTCGCACGATTTCGATTACGCGTACTTAAGGCGTAAGGCTTACATTGCTGTCGAAGAGATTCGAAATTGTAAAAAAAGTGTAGCCTACACATGAAAAATATTTAAAAAATGGCTGGTGAGAGGATGCTTAAGCTACCCCTTATCCTACTCCCCCGGCCCATAAGCTTCAAAAATCATCAAAAGAGTCTAGAATATTTCAGTCGCTTGTCGCCATTAATTTTGTTCTTGTTTACTACAAGGTAGAGTCAAAAAGGGGGGCCCATGGCGCAATGCCCCACCCCTAAATACGCTCCTACGCTCCTGCGAACTAATTAAGTTGTGCATTTTGTCTCGTGCCTTTTTTTGACGTACGATTAACGGACGAATTATATCAGACGAGAATGTGGATTCTTTGATTTCGCCGTTCTTTACTTTTACTCTTACAGTACCATGGTAACACCTTCACAGGCGCTACTCGCCTGCTTGAAACAGCGGGTGAGAAGCGATGAAAGTGACGTAATAAAAACTTAGTAGGCTATCACTAAAAGCACGAAAAGTTACGTTTCTATGCTACTAACTACTTATACTGAATTTGTCATACCGGTACATTGAAGAACTAAAATCTTCACCATCAGGTCTACTCGCATTATTTTTTTCACAACTCAAAGTCCAAGTCAGTAAAAAAAAAGATGTGAGTTCATGCTGTAGCGTATTTAAGGGGGGCATTGAGCTAAGCCTCCCTTTTGACTTCGCCTTTTAGCAAACAGAACAAAATTAATGGTGCCAAGTGACTGAAATATGCCCGACTCTTTTGATGGTTTCTATAGCTTATGGTCGGGGACGGATAGGCTACAGGGAGGTAAGATGACGTGTATGCATCCTCCCACCAGCCATTTTCAAAAACGTTTTTGATGTATACCATTTTTCCAGAATTTCGAACCTTGTTGATAGCAATAAGCCTTACGCCTTAAGCATGCATGAACGAAAATGTGCGAACAAAATGCAATATATTTGGCGAAGCATTCAGAATTAAAGTCAAAATTTGTATGAAATTTATTCAACAAGCACTTAAATAGCCATTCCAGCTCGTAAATTTTAAAAGATTTTCCGGGGGAGCATGCCCCGGACCCCCTAGAGCATTTCCATTAAGAGCCCCCCGTTCCGACACCCCTGGTTACTGCCCACCTCTGTTTACAGCTTCAAGTAAATTACGTTGTGATACTACGGCTTTGAGGCATTTTCGTTATACTTTTACTTAAACGTAGAGATGACATGGGCCAACTATGAACCGACCTTAAGACGGCACCGTGTGCTGAGACGATACCAGCAGAAACATTACTAAGACAAAGTACTAGGCTACTTGTTTTTAATTGCTACCGTAGCCTAGCTGCTGGATTATTTCTAAAAAAGTGCGTTTGCAGACTACTCAAAATAAAAGAAACATTGCTATGTATGAACACAACTGCAAACGCAACCCAGGCTGACTATACGAGAACCGGCAGAGGAGCTGAGAGAGGCTGTGACCCTTATGAAAATTGACGCGTTTTTGCATACCGGTACAGTAAAGCATAAGATGATAAATTATGATTTTTCTAGTTGAGCCTTATTCTGAGAAAAAAAAACTTGCGTGAAGGCCTTTTTCTGGGTTAAGTTGATTTTCAACTGTAGACGGTGAAATATTCAGACGAGTTTCTAAAGCAGGTTAATAGGTTTGATTCTTCAAAAAGTCTTTCTACCGGTAAACATATATGTTTTTGAGTAGGTTTATTCATTGAATAAAATCTTTAACAACCACTACAGCCTGTTTCGCCTTTGTCGGCTCTTCATGTGGTGTAGCCTAATGTAATTATTCAAATAGAATGGAGATTCTTATTCAAATAGAAATAGAATAATTATTCAAATAGAATAAGATACTTCGATGGGAAACTCTATTTGAATAAGCTACTTTATTTTTCCATACCTTCTGAAGAGCCTTCACAGGCGAAACAAGCTATAGAGGTTTTTACGTATTTTATGGTGATTATATTCAGATACAATACAGCTTTAGTTAGCCATAGTTATTGAGCACCCTGCCAGAGAAAATTGAGCTCACTCAGATATTCATTATAGTGTGTAGGCTTATGTTCAGAGCAGGGATGTGGAAGCGGTGGAAGCGGTCATATTTTAATGGAAGCGGAAGCGCGAAAGATATAGCGCTTCCACTTCCACATCATTCAAAAAAGCATACTGTGAATAACTTATTAGATATTATGATTTCTTCAATTTATTTGACATTATTTTTCAGTGCTAGCTTCGCATGGATGACAAATGTCACCATAGGCCATTACTTTTCGCTTGACTTTCAGATAGTACTAACGTAATATCGCTTTTTGTTCGAGTTTTCTTAAGTTTTAAAATAAAGCAACTAATTTATCAACAGCGCTAAAAGCAATAGTTGACGCTTTTCCATTTACAGTATAATCATGTCACGAAATAGATGGAGTGCTTTTCGGAGCGTATTGAAGGGGCTTAGGAGGGGGCGTTGTGCCATCGTACCATCTCCCACCCCCCGGTCTTCTCTTGACTCTGCGTTTTAGTAAAAAAGAACAAAATTTATGATGCCAAGTGACTGAAGTATGTCAGACTCTTTTAATAGTTTTATTGCGTATGGTCAGGGGCGGATCCAGGGGGTAGGATGAAGGGTATGCAGGGCCAGCGCTAAGAGGGGGCCAGGGGGCAAGGCCCCCCAATCGACATGCTTGGCTCCCCCAATTGCAAGCTTTTTCTTTTGAAGGCAGCGGCTTTTGAGCTAAATTTCAAATTTTGCCCCCCCCCCCCCAATAAACGCTTGGCCCCTCTAAGTCGATTGTTTTGGCGCCGGCTCAGGGGGTATGTCTTCTCCCACCAGCCATTTTCAAAAACGTTTTTGATGTATATACAATTTTTTCATAATTTTGAGCCTCTTCGATAGCAATAAGCCTTACGCCATAAGCACGCATAATCAAAAATGTGCGAACAAAATGCATCACATTTGGCGAAGCACTTAGAATTAGGGTCAAAAATTTTAAACAAAATTTGGCTAAAAATTATTCAAAAGGCACTAAAATAGCCATTAGAGCATGTACGTTTTTAAAATTTTTCTGAGGGAGCGTGCCCCCGGACCTCCCTAGAGCCTTCCTTGTTTCTCAATCAGCTTCAAATTAGTTCAGTTGGGAAAAAACGCTTGAAAAGAATGTGGAAATTTTGCCCCCCCTCCTTTCAAAATTCTTGCAATGCCACTGAGGGCTGTGTATAAACATTTTCCCAATGAAAGGAGTAAGTTTTGCACTAAAGTTGTAATGAGACTCCCAGGATTGTGACTCAATCGTTCCTTTACATTTTTGTTTGCTTTTTGAAAATTATTATCTTAAAAAAAACGCTTCGTGTTTTTTTTTTGCCTTTTTACTGTTTCTTAAGTTTGTTAGAAAGTTCAAAATTTGTAAATTGTTTGTTTACTATAGCCTAAACAATTTTAATGAAATTGTCTTTGCAGGTTTGTTAACTTTTACATCTTTCTTCCTCGCGATTTTTTATGGTTCTGGCCTAGATCCTCCTTCCCTAGTATCTGCAAACTCCATTGGTGTTGGTGCTTTCTTAGCCGTTTTTGCTGCGGCGTTATTCATAATTTCAGCCGTATTGTCGGTTATCTGGTTTTGTTGTTGCCGAAAAATTACTCCAGTAATTGCGGCTAACGCATCCGGTACCGCTATAGTGCCGGTAGTTCGTTCTTAAGTTTTGCGACAATAATGTTTTTTGAGCTGTCAAAACATGTAAATTATCGCAAAGCGTCTGAAAAAAGCAGCAAATAATGTTGAATTTATCGATTAAAACATCGAATAAAAGCTGTCTTCGTTGCTTGCAAAGTTTTTTGTTAAACCGTATTGCGGCTCTCCATTTGATGCGAGACACCCTAATCTATTTGGAAAGTGCAGATGATTTGTGATGTGACCAAAATAGAAATTTTTTCTAGACCGACAAAGGGAGGAAATTTTACAATCTGGGTGTTGTAATTATGCCCACTCTTGTATTAAATCGCAGAATACAAGAGTGGCATGGTTTAACAGCTCAGATGGCCGAGTGGTAAGAGCGTCCGCCCCTGGAGCTGTAGACTAGGATTTGATTCCGAGTCGGATCAAACCAATGACTTTAAAATTGGTACAGACAGCTTCCCTGCTTGACGTTCAGCAATAAAGGGGCAGTGTGGAGAACAAGCCGGCAAGTTTACTTGTTGTTGCCGTTGGGAAGAGCACTTAACGGGATTTTCCCATCTTGGTGTGGTAGACAGGTGGTCTGCAACTCCAAAGCGAGCTCGTTGTAGCGCTTTGATGGTTTTCTCGCGATAGAACAAATATGCAACCAATATATTATATCTTCTTCCTTACCTTTATGCCGTAGCGTTAATCGTTTTGTAGCCTCTTTTCTTGAACCATGTTATATTTCCTTAATCTTACCGCATTCTATATCGTGTTGACAGTGCGTAAATAAACGATACTACTTATTACCACGAAAGAAAGAGCGGATACTGAAATACCTTCAGGGAGTGGCTCAGAATCGAAAAAATGCTTTCTTATGCGATTTCAGGCATTTAGAAGTATCGAAGTACTTAGCATTAAAAATTTTGAAAATGCATTAAAAAACTTAAGTACGTTGGGTGAAAGCAATCGCATCACTATTGCTTAAACGCCAGGCCAATAGACAATGTCTCTTCGCACACTTCTGTCATTGAATTTATGGGGCGTCGTTGTGAAAATAACGATTTAGCAAATTTTGTACGAATTTTCAGCAACATTTACGCAATTTCACAGCTATTTAGTTAAAGTGAGGTGAACTGCAGCTTCAAAAAATGCTCTAACAGCCAAAGTGTAGCGACATTTAATAAATGGCAGCGATATTTATTAAATAGCGCCGATAATTAATAAATAACGCGACATTCATTAAATAGCGCCGATATTTAATAAACAGAAGCTGCATTTAATAAATAGCAGCGCCGTTTAATAAATAGCAGCGACGTTTAGCTAAAGTGCAGCAAAAAATTAAAGTACTGCGGTAATATGCTAAAGAGATCAACAGTGTTTCCATTTTTCCATTTTTCGTAACACGAAGTCGCAGTTGTCTGTAAAGTACAGCTACAGTGTACTTATATTCTTTCAGTGGATCCACTCAACAAAAATGTATTGTTACAATTGTCCACAACAACGCTAAACTTTTTAAGAAGCTTGAATGTTGTGTTGTCACTTTTTATTTTCGTTTTTAAAATTTTTTGTGAAAGTTACAAGGAGTTTATAGTGCAGGCCTACTTGATGGCTAGACTAAATTTGGCAATAAATGAGCAAAGTGAAAAAATTTGGCATGGGATTCATAATAAAGCAAGCATGGGGGAGTGTGGGAAAGAATTGGGGGAGAATGGGGGCTATAAAGAATTTGGGAGAGTTATGGATGGTGGGGGAATCAGGGAATTTTTGGTAGTTTAAGGAGTTGGGTCAAGAATGAGGGGTATATGGAAGGAGTGAGAAAATACGGGGAAGAAGTGGGAAGTATGTTGGGGAGGTGTCGGGAATGGGTGGGAGCCAACACACTCTTCTAGACCTCTCCCGGCATCTCTTCCCACGCCCCCCATCTTACCTAACACCTCTTCCCCATACTCACCTGGTGCGTCCCTCCTCACTTTCTCACACTTACCTCCCACCTCCCCACACTCTCTCACACTTCCCCACACCCCTCACACCTGTCTCCACACATTTTCTCACCTCTGCCCACACCCCACCATACACTCATCTCACCTGACATCTTTCCCAACACTTCCTCACACTCATTACCCATACTTCCTCACAACTTCCACGCCTCCTCCAACACTTCCCCATACTTTCCATACTTTATTATTTACCCCACATCAAAATTTCTCTTTTCTCATTTATTGCCAAATTAGTCTAACAATAAAGTAGACTAGAAACTCCTAGTAAATTTCATTAAAAACTTTGAAAACAAAAAAGAATTGGCAACACAACATCTAAGCTGTAATTTTCGTTCCAGACACTGAGCATGGAGAATGGTTCTATTATTACTTATATGGATACACTGTGCCGATAGTAATTCAAATTTAGATAAATAAATATTAAAATTTTCAAAATCGATTTCAAGATTACACTAAATGGAAACACTGCCGATCTCATTAGCATAATTACCGCAGCACTTTAATTTTTCGCTTCAGTTTAGCAAAAACGTCGCTGCTATTTATTAAACCATAACGTCGCTGCTATTTATTAAATGTTGCTGCTCTTCATTAAATGTCGCTGCTATTTATTAAATGCAGCTGCTATTTATTAAATACCGCCGCTATTTAATGAATGTCACGTTATTTATTAAATATAGGCGGTATTTAATAAATATCACTGCTATTTATTAAATGTCGTTGCTATTTATTAAATGTGTATGAAATAAATATCGCTGCTATTTATTAAATGTCGTTACACTTTGGCTGTTGGTGCATTTTTTGAAGCTGCAGTTCACCTCGCTTCAACCAAATAGCTGTGAAATTGCGTAAATGTTGCTGAAAATTCGTACAAAATTTGCTAAATCATTATTTTCACAACGGCGCCCCATAATAACCTCAGTTTTTCTCTTTTATAGGCCTACGTAGTATTTCCGCCTTTGACCTTTTTGATTTGGGTATATGGTCAATTGCATACGCCGTTTGGAAAATGTCTGGATTTGTTGATCATCTGCCTGAGCTCCCCTGCTATGCATAGGTATTAAACTACTATAATATTTCATGCATGTGAGCAATGACTCAAATGAACATTTAGTTAGCTAGTTAGCTAGTTGCATATTTATCCTCCTATCACCAGAAAGCGATCAATGCGCTATACGAGCTCGCTTAGGAGTTGCCAGCCATCTGTCTACCACACCAAGATGGGGGAATCCCGCGAAGTGCCTTTCCCAACGGCACAACAAGTGAACTTGCCGGCTTGTTCTCCACACTGTCCCTTTAATGCTGAGCGTCAAGCAGGGAAGCTGTGAATACCAATTTTAAATGAATATTGAAAGGGATTTCAAAAATTGGTAGCGGCTCGTTAGCGGCCCAGTTAAAAACAAAAGACAGCGACATGGCCTAGTGGTTCCACGCGCAGGGGGCAGATCCTATGTGACGGGTTCAATTCGCGGCTAAAGCCGATCACATTTGACATATGTAACGAGTGGCTAGTGACTCGAAGAGCGCAAGCTTACTTTGCGGTCTCCCTCACTTACCCTTGAATTTTCAGTTCAACATAATTTGAAAATATCCTCAGTTTGTTGTTATTATTATTATATTACAATGGGCCGTTAGCGGCCCACAGTAATATTGCAAAGATGGTTAACGGACCAATGACCAATGAAAAGACCGGTTAACGGCTCGTTAGCGGGTCTCTTAGCGGCCCATGCCATCTCTACTCTCAATACAAAACCATTATTTCGATCATATATAATTCTGTTCGGCAATCTGCCAAGATGTTTCAATTTTTGCGGTTGTGGTATTTAGGTGAACAATTGTAAACCAAACCCAGATATGCTTAAGCCAATAGTCACGTCATGCTAGTTCCTAATTGCATCAAAGTACATTACGTCGTTTAGCACTTATATTCTTACCACATTTCCAAAAAACGCTTCCAGCACATCTTGGCTGAAAGTTTTGAAGCAAACCTTCAGGGGTTCTCAAACTATTTGAGGTGCTGAGCCTTTTGTCAAATTTGAGATTTTGCGCGGAGCCCTAGCAACGCACTGTGTTGGGGGCGATATCTTACAGCTGGCGCAAAATGACTTGAGACCTAAAACAAACTTTGCATTGTTAGGCATGCTATAAGGCCCAACCTTAATGACTTTTTTATACAATTCTAATTTATTAACAACGATAGGTCAATGTGAAAATGGTAGAACAAGTGTGTCGGACCGCTCGAAGAATGCAATGGATATTCTTATATTTTGACTGCGGTGGATGGGTTTGCTCGATGGCCTGAGGCAATTCCATTGACTGATATACTGTAACTGCTAAAAGCTGTGCCAATGCATTTCTGTTGCATTGGGTGTCGCGGTATGGTTGTCCGGCCGATAGAGGACGTCAATTTACTTCCCTGGTATGGAGTGAGTTTTGCAGGTTCCTTGGATGCAAACACTCTACTACAACCGCTTATCACCCTGTAAGCAATGGACTTGTAGAACGCTTCAACAAGAGCCTAAAAGTTGCTTTGAGAACCCAAGATTACCCTGCCGACTGGTATACAAACCTTGGACTTGTTATGTTGGGTCTGCGATCTGCCTATAAAGAAGATTTGTCATGTTCTGCAGTTGAGCTAACTCTTGGAACCACTGTACGTCTACCAGGTGAATACTTTGACCACAAGGCTTCAGACACAGACACCTTGTATCTTTCAAACTATGCTAAAGCTCTAGCAAGTTTTGTTGAATCAAAGACATATGTCAAGCCTCGACATCCATCTAAAAGAGCAACTTTCATTCCGGGATATTTGAATACGTGTTCGCATGTTTTCATTAGGAACGATGCTGTACGTACACCACTTTAACGTCCCTATTCTGGGCCTTTTAATGTGTTGCAAAGAAGTGAAAAATGCTTTATTCTGAACGCGAAAGGAAAAGCTGATTCTGTCAGCGTGGACAGATCAAAGCCTGCGTACTTGTTAAATGAGTCTAATATTTTTGATGATTGTGAGCAGATTGAGACAATTCATGACAATTGCGTTTCTGAGCGTGACTTGTCTGACTCACCTTTTGTCTTTGAGTATGACAATGATGTTGATGCTGCACCGGACGAATTCCGGTTGCCGAAGTGTACACACGAGCAGGCAGAACTGTCCGTTTACCAGCTCGTTACCGAGACAGAGTTTTTGTGTGTGTGTGTGTGTGACATGTCTAACATTTCTTTCTGTATACAGTAACACTCTGCACATACGGCGATTCATTAGGCAATTTAACGGATATGAAATTTTCTGCAAGTTTAATGGCACATATGTTGATTGAGTTGCATAGAGAATTCTCCTCACATCTTAGTGCATTAGTATAAGCTGGACCAGATGTAGTCATTTCTTATACGGCTGATTGGTTTGATTCTTCCAATCTGCACATATTTGAACCCTCACGTGTGTTTCTTTTTTATTTTTGCATGGATGATACGTTCTTGTTACTTGAAACTAGCACCCTGCAACCTTATGCATGAATCATTGTGTTAACTGTTTAGACTGTGATTCAGTTGTGCTACGAAGTTTACATGTTCTGAGCTGCGCACTCTGCTTTTGATAACAATGAACCTTGTGGCCTTGTGGAACATTTTTTTTTCTTCCGACATCACTTTGTTAACGACGAGTGAGAAGCATAATTGTGTGGAGTCGTCATACGTCTGCTATCTGGACATTGCATCTTGGTAATCTATTGTGATGGACTTTCTATACATTTTTCATGCTACACATTTTTTGCCTGCTCATGCAACCATTGGTTGATTGTTATGTCTCATGTGATAATTTCTTGCTCATTTTTTGCCTGCTCATGCAACCATCGGTTGATTGTTATGTCTCATGTGATAATTTCTTGCTCATGCAACCATCGGTTGATTATTACGCGATGATTTCTTGCTCATGCAACCATCGGTTGATTGTTATGTCTCATGTGATGATTTTTTACTCATGCAACCATCGGTTGATTGTTTCGTGATGGTTTCTTGCTCGTACAACCATAGGTTGATCAAAATAAATAATTTTTCATTTCTACTTGTCGTACCTTCGATAGTGCTATTATTGACTAGCATTGCATATTAAACCCACATCACGGTTAGGTTTGTAACCCCGTTACAAACCTGTGTAGAGGGGAGAGTACTGCAGGGATCAGGATCACCTGCTTCGTAATTGTGTTTTCTAGACGGATAATTTTGTCCGCCCGACTTCGTGATAAGCGAGATCAGTCGAGCGTAACCTAACCATGTGCTTAGTATGTTCAGTAATAATATTGTGAAAAGTGCAGGAGTATAATATTGTGTATATTTCTGCTCATATTGACTAGCAGTGAGTGTTTAGTTTTGACTATATTATGCAAGTGCTGTTTAGTTTAGTTAAGAATTAAGACTTAGTTGCAAAGCGTGTAGGGCTTTCTGTTAGAGCTGTTTCTATTGTATTAAGGCCAGTTAGGTACCGGTATTAAGGTCTGTTATGCTTGTGTCTAATGAAAGAGTGCTCGAATATTGTAACGCAATCTTTGTGTTTTTATTCACAATTCTATTTGAATAAGATTGTGTAAAGTGATGATAAGTGATGCGTTTGGACCTACGTTTTAGTGTGGATTTTATGCTATTCCCTTACAAAGAACCCTTTTGTGTCTCGATCGAGACATGAAAAAATTTTGGATTTGAAACAGCATTCAGGTCTTTGATACGGAAGCAACGATGGTACTTACCCGGTGTATTCAAAGTAAAACATTGTGCGTGATTTCGCATTTTGCAGAAACATTTGGCTACATTTTGTTTAGACCATTTTGCTTTGTTGTTCAGGCCTGCAGAATTGCAGGCTTTTGCTTTCTTTTTATGAGCAGCGTATATGAAAACTGGTCTATTTCAACCACTAAGCACATGCATTCGATGGTAATCTACTCTAGACCAGGGATGTCTAACCTTTTAATTTATTAGGAACCCATTGCAAAATTAAATATTTGACTGGGCCGCAAAGCGACCAGAATTCCAATATTTCATATTATAGTTCTAAGAAAAAAAATTAACCATTGATAGGTGGGCCTTGTACTGAGCCGCATTTTGCTGAAAATGCGTCTTTTTTAACAACAAAGAAAATTTAAAAATCCATTAATATAATTAATTAATGTAATAATTAATCCAATAATGTTAATTTAGTTGTAACTTTTAACAATATGGCCTTCACTTAAAGACATAACGACCGCTCGCCACGTCTAAAAAATTAATAAATTTTTTATGGGCAAACGGTGCGTCAAATCAAAACATTTTCAAGAGAGTAACGTGTCATATGTCATAAAATTAAGATTTCTACAAATTTGTTCCTTATGAAAGATGCTATTCTCGTCTGGTTTACAACAGCTATCTAAAGATTATTCAAAGTAGTCCAGGCCCAAAAAAGGCTTCAAATCAAAAAAAGTGCTGGGATTACAGTTGCGGGAAATTTGGTTACCGACATGAAAAGTGCTTCCAGATTTGAGCTAGTTCTTTTTATGAGAAAGTTATTAATCAGATAGATCTTCAAAAATGCATAGTGTCACAATGGCTTTAAAATGTTTATGTTAATTAATTTATTATTTATCAAATATAAAGTATTTTGATTAAATTTTATCAAGACTCTCGTGCTCAATACTTGATAAACTTGCTAAAAAATTGTTTTCACGGAGGATAGTGGGCTGCAATGCCGACATCCCTGGTCTAGACCAACATAGCCTACCAACGACTTTTTGTTTAGAGTTTTGTTGACATCTTTTTCGTTAGATTAAAAAAGAATATTGGGCCGTGTAATCGTCTGCGAGAGGTATTGCTTGCCTTGCAAGCTACAAGGACTTAAATCTTCTGTGATAATAAGCTGTTTCGTTGTTATTATGGTGAACTCGTTAAATCATTAATTGTAATCGTTAAAAGGATATGACCAATAGCACATTTATAATAGGCTGCATCAGTTCATAACCGCGACGGCTTCATTGCTTCATTTGTTTTTGCTAATGTCATTTTGCTGTAAAGTTATTTCAATAGCTTGGCTTAGTAGAGCCCATACGCCAGAGTATTACTATCGTTTTTATATTTTCTAATTTTTGGCTTATGAAGTCTCGTGTCTCGTAACTTTAAAGTCTCGTCTCGGTCTCGAAGCTATAATGTCTTGTCTCGGTTTCGAAGCTATGACGTCTGGTCTCGGTAGGTTCGGTCCTCGTTCCAGCTCTGGTAGCAAACCTATATGTGCTGGAGTCAGATTAGTCTATCTACAGGTGCCGTAACCGCTACAAGTGTAACATTGTACCGTACCATAGAGCGGGACAGCGCTGTTTCGGGCTATACCAGCCCTCATCAGCCGCTCTCTGGTAAAAGATACACTCATCCTTCAAAATGCTTGACCTTGCCAAAAAATTCTTCCGGATATATGGAAGCTGTTGTGACTTCCATTCAATAAAACGACGTCGTTCTTCCTGGTCAGCTGAATAGAAGGTATACATTGGCTAAAGACCGCTTGTTGCTGCAATGCTTAACTTTTCTTGAAAAGGTGAGTACCGACCTGACATATTTAAAAACTTAATAAGTTTAAAAATTAGGCTTTCAAATGTGTCAGGCCTTCTTGACGTACCCTACACAAGCTAGAAAAAAATCTACATTTCGCAGGTAAATCATATTAAAGCTGTGAATTTGACCCTTGACAAACATACTAAAAAAGTGGAGTTAAATTTCATCAATCTCGGCATTGCTACTTTGGACAATTGCAAAATTAGCTAAGTCAGTATTTTATAAGTAAACAAATAGCTCGCGGAGCACCTAGGTTGCTCTCGCGGAGCCCAGAGGCTCCGTACGGAGCACTTCGAGAACCTATGGCATAAGAGGACAGAGGTACTTTGCCAAGCGGTCCTAATTTTTTGAAGCAAAGACCAAACCCTCAAGCGTAGGCAAAGCAATTATACGCACGGGCGGATCCAGGGGAGAGGATCAATCTCCCCTCACCAGCCATTTTCAACAATGATTTGGATGAATAAAATTTTTCCATAATTTCGAACCTCTTCATAACAATACTGTATGCGTGAGTCCTCTTAAGCACGCATAATCGAAACTGTGCAAACAAAATGCATCACATTTGGTGAAGCACTCAAAATTAGAGGCCAAAAATATAAACAAATTTGTCTGAAAATTCTTGAAAAAGCGCAAAAATAGCCATTACAGTGCGTAAATTTTCAAAAATTTTCTGGCAGAGCATGCCTTCGGACCCCCATAAAGTCGTTTTTGTTACTTAAGTTTTTTAAAATCAATTCTGCCGAAAAAAAAATACGCTTGGAAAAGTGACGGAATTTGATGCCCTCTCCTTGAAAAAAATTCTGAATACGCCCCTGACATGAAACATTTTTAAATCGCTTATGTACGCCCGTTTCGGGGTCTTAACGTCTTTGTATCTAGGTAACATTCAACCTATTTCAAAATTACATCCTTCCTCACCAAAACTTTCTGGATCCGCTCCTGATTATACACTTCGATTCTCGTTTGTGGAAGTGTTCATATTTGCACTATGAAAAAATACGCAATTCATTAGGCTTACTCAACAAAGTAGCCTACCGCATATTAAATGCTTTAGCATTTCTTTTAATGATTTAGTCCGCATTCATAGCACAGATGCAGCCACGGGCAATAATCATCGTCATTCAACCATGTGTCATAGTGAAATGATGATTTGATTTCATGTGTCATTATTACTTTGGCGTAGTGGCAAAGTAATAATGACGGATGACGTTTTTACTTTAGCGTGGTGGCAAATCGTTATTAGTGAGAGAGGTCTGTGGTCCGATTTCCGGGCCGGGCCAAATCGGAGTGCTGCCAACGGCTCGCTACCGCTGCGACATTTCTTCGAATTCGAAGCTAAATTTTCTAAACCCTCGCAAGTCACTACTACAGACATGGACAAACTACGGCCCGCGGGCCAAGTCCGACCAACCGGTACTTTTATTCTGGCCCTCCGGCACTTACACAAACTTAAATTCTCACCGTGAATTTAGCGGAAGACCTTTTTTTCGTTTGGAGATCATGGATGGCAGTGATTTTCAAAAAATAAGCCTCAACGGTGCAAAATTGGAATAAAACGAGAGGTGAAAACCTTTTATTTTGGAGATCACATTCGTACGTAGACCGTGATTTAAAAAAAAGGATCTTCACCTTGTTTTCCAATCAGCGTGCGGCCCGCGGCTTCAACAGTTTTTCCAAATCTGGCCCTTCATGTGAAATAATTGCCCACTCCTGCACTACTATAGTTTCAGTTACACGCTTCAGCGCAATATCGCGACTAATGAAAACTTTTTTTTTTTATTTCGCACGGAGCATATTACCTGAACAATTAATAAATTATGCTCAGCGCTGAGCAGCGCACGTAAAGTTGCGTGTGCTAATACGGTTTGCAAGCGTAGCCGATGCGACAATAGATCTTCAATTAACAAACAAACTTCAAAGCAAGAAACATGTTGCAAAACAAGCGCGAAAGCATGCAAATGACGCAGTTCAGAAATTATTCACAAGCTAAGATTAGACGCAACGATATATTCATAAACCAATATGGAATCTTCATCATGTATCCCAGAATTATCCTAATACGCGGTTTTCATGTTTTGCCAAGCAGTCAAGAATTTACTTTTGGCTAACACACAGGTTAGGCCTGATGTGCGTTTGTGTATGCAACATGTTTATGAACAGACCAAACCTGATGTGATTCTACCACCTGGCCAAAAATTCAGATCAAACGTGTGAACGACGCATTTTCCTCGAAATTATTCTTGCTTATACCAAAAATTTAACTTCTTGTTCAAATGCAGTTTTGGACGAGAAATACTGCAGTAAACAATAAAACGTTTGTCAGACTCCGCAGTGATCCTTAACAATGCACAAAACGGAAAACTGGAGTTGAATTATTAAACGTTCTTTAACAAAAAAGGCGTTTTGATCAGGAATTGCACGATGGCGTTCCGTTAATCACTTACTCACTGCAGCGATTAAAATGTGCTGAGCTTACAAAATACAAACAATTAACCCTGCAATTAGCAAAAGCTCTTGGATAGATCGTGATACAACAAAGTACTTAGCCTACTCTAAGTTCTTATTCTTGCAAGAAAATTGGAAAATTTTTGATGCGGTTTTCAAGTCTGAGTAGTTTTATTTTTACATCAGAAAAATTCACATTTTTAAAATCTGTTTCATATCACTTCATAGCTTAAAAAGTTGCCATGAAGTATCAATTTTTAATCATTTTATATATTGGCAGAAAGTGTTTACAAAGTTTAAGAAAACACATTGAGACGTAAGAATAATTAAATTGCTTTTTCGCACAATCCTGGTAACGTTCTAGCGCATGCAAAATCAAAGCTTGTTCCATCGTCGGTCAAGGTAGCACAATCTTCATTGTCGAAGGAATTATTGGGTTCACCCGTTCTCCACAACAACTGTTCTTCTGTAGCGTTGCTTCCGTTCACCCATTTCCACATTCCTTCATCGTCTTCATCACTTGCTCCAATCCATTGCCCTTCACGGATTTTTAATTCTAGAGCAACGATGATTCTCCTGTAAATCAAAATTCTTAGAAGTACGAGCATCGCTAAAATTGGATCATTAAGATTAGAACAGTGCAAAAATACTTTTTAGCTTAGTCAGAGCCGGCGCCAGAACAGTCGATTTGGGGGGACCAAGCGTTTATCAAGGGGGGGGGGGAGCCAAAGTTTGAAATTTAGTACAAAAACCGCTGTCTTCAATAAAGAAAGCTTGTTTGTTGGGGCGAGCTAAACATGTTGACTGGGGGGGGCAAAGCTCCCCTGGCCCTCCCTTTGCTCCGGCCCTGCAACTTACATTCTTGATTCTAACGTTTGAACTCCGTGCACAGCGAGATCTGCTTCCCAACTTCGACAAATATTTCGACTTGCATGCCAGTTTCGTTCCAATAAGGTCGCTTTGTATCGATATCCATCATGAGTAAACCAACCCAAATTCACCCAATATATTTGCTGGTTCAAATCTAAAAATTTTGACCGACAATGATTTTGAAAATATACTGCATACGATACTGTAGCCTTATATACGGCAGCGGCGTATCTAGGAAGTGGCATCCATGGCTAGTGCCTTAAACGTGGCTAGTCAAGAAAGACATTAATATCACAGATGCAGCGTGAATTTTTTCGTGGAGGCGGGGCACGTTTCCGAAACGCCTAGACCAGCGTTTCCCAAACCGTGAGTCGCAAAAGAAATCTTGGTGTGTCGCGAAAGGTTATACAAAGTGTAGCGTCGTTTCAAGTTCTGTTGTGTAACGAGAATCGAACCAGGTTTTATAGCTTATTTGTGTCGACTTTAAGTTACAGTGTTTTGTCTCGATTTCGCAGCTGATTTGACGTGGAATTGCCCACAGCTAAATTACTTCAACTTTGTATGTTTTTGGTGTCGCAACTCACCAGCTGTTAACCTTTTGGGCAGGTCAGATGAAATAAGTTGTCGTTGAAGACAAACGTTATAAATTCTTACAGTTGGGAAAGAATTGAGCGAAATTCTTGAAGCTTGGACTGGGTAGCATTTAAGCGAAGCAATTCAGACCATTTACTTGTTATATCAGGACCCGTTGATTGTCCGCTTTTCCCATTACCTTTGGACCATTGTCCGTAAAGTAGACTGTTGTCTACAGAGCTATTGCTCATTTCTTCCTGGGACCCAATTCCCGCTTATAGTAGTCCATTGACCGCCGCTTCTCTCCGCTACCTAGTTGATATTACGGAATTGTTTCCTGGGGCTCAAATTGATTTACAGGCTCGCCTAAACTCTGTCTTGAACTTGAAGTTAGTTTGACAGTTCGAGTGAGTGAGAGATATTTTTTCTGTACGCTGGTCCGCGAATGATTTTTAGGGGGCAACAAGGGCTAAAGGGTCCGCAGTACAGGACCAGCGTTTATTACAGTAATTATAAATGTATTTGAAAAAAATGATTTTTTGTGAGCGATATAAGGATAGACCTTTTTTTACCTCCTTGCCTATGTTTTCATTGGAAAACAGGACCTTCTGAGAAAGTGAAGACCTTTTTTTTGCTCTTCACCTGATTTTGGGCGGAAAATTGGACGTTTTATGAATATGTTGGAACTGAATCATTTTGATATAACTTGTGACTTTACTTCGCTTTACATGCGTGTTTTGTGTAGCTTTTGTTTTTGCTTTTTTTCATTCGTTGTGTATATGGGGCGCCGAGTGTAAAGCTACGCAATATATATTTTTGCATCATTTTTTTTGGTTAATTTTGGTTAAATTACATGCAATATCATGTATCGTTGCAATTTATCTATATTGCTGCAATATGTGATAAATTGTTGCAATATATCTATATTGCTGCAATTTGTGTTAAATTGTTGCAATTTATCTATATTGCAAAAAAACCTCTAAATCGCCTTTTAATTGCCATGGTGATATGCTAACTAAAACAGTCAGTGTTGCCCTTTCCCTTTTTCCATGAACTCATGTAGTGTACTGGCCTGAGGCGCTGTTGAACTGACTGTGCAGTGTGCGCTTATTGGTTTGGCTGAAACATTTTGAAATAAAGTGGCTAGGAGTTTGATTGATAAAATACTGTTATGATTGGTAGATAAAATTGAAGACATATGCAAAACATAGATATATAGATATGGTATCCTTTGGAATACCAGCAGCTAGACTAGACTAGACTACCGGTATGGGAGTAACAACCAGTATCAGCTCCCAGGTCCAGTTGGGTTAGGTTAGGATTAGGTTCAGTTAGGGTTAAATTTAGTCAGCGTTCGTTCAGTTACAAAATATCGGTAGACTAGTTTGACATTTTGAAATTTACAGTTTACCGCATGTCACTGGCTACTGGTTTATCGGTATGCTGATCTGCTGATATCAGGATGTAGCCTACCTGCTTCCTGTGGACAGATCACAGCAGTTACTGTGATCTGACATGTTTCAGTCATACAGCATAAGCCATTCTGCATTAGCAACGAGATAGTAGTATGTCGCAAAAACATAGGTTGAGGTAGCTAGACTTGGCCTAATGTCGGGTTACTGGTACTGTACTTTAAAACAAGATTTTTCAGATACCGATATTTTGTAACTGAACGAATCCTAACTAAATTTAACCCTAACTGAACCTAATTCTAACCTAACCCAACTGGACCTGGGAGCTGATACTGGTTGTTACCCCCATACCGGTAGTCTAGTCTAGTCTAGCTGCTGGTATTCCAAAGGATACCATATCTACACGTCTGTATTTTTGCATGTGTCCGCAATTGTATCTACCAATCATAACAGTATTTTATCAATCAAACTCCAAGCCACTTTATTTCAAAATGTTTCAGCCAAACCAATAAGCGCACACTGTACTGTCAGTACAACAGCGCCTCAGGCCAGTACACTACATGAGTTCATGGAAAAAGGGAAAGGGCAACACTGACTGTTTTAGTTAGCATATCACCATGGCAATTAAAAGGCGATTTCAGTGTTTTTTTTGCAATATAGATAAATTGCAACAATTTAACACAAATTGCAGCAATATATGATATTGCACATAATTTAACCAAAATTAACCAAAAAAATGATGCAAAAATATATATTGCGTAACTTTACACACGGCGCCCCATATCTGTACTCTCAAAAGTTGCACAGTTGACTTAGTACAGTTTGATTCGATGTCCTTCTTGATCTTTCACTGCCCTGTCCGAATTAGCACCAATGAATAAGAATTAAATTAAGCAGTATAATTTTTTAGTGTTGTTACATACTACGATTGTATTGGCTTTGCTATTATTTGTGGTGTTGATTTTATGGACGAATAAACGAGTTGAGTTGCAGACGTGACGATGATCTTTTTTTTACTGTTTGCTTGATTTTGGGCCGAAAATTGGAATCGTGTTTATTTGATTATTAGCGTTGATTTGTGTGGGGTCCGCAACAACAAACTGCTTTACTTAGGAGTCCTCGACTTGAAAAAGGTTGAAAACCACTGCTTTAGAAGAACAAAACAAAAATACATTAAAATGAAAATTCAATGAGTGAAAAATTTTCCCTCCTATGATCTTTTCAAGGGCGATGATTTGACATTGCTGTGTTTTACTATGTCATAAGTTCATAACAAAACAAACGACAATTATGCTGCATAGGACCAGCAAACATAATTGTGTAGGTGCGCTGCAACTGGCTGAGTTGTAGTTTTGATTTTACTTTGAAGCAGTGATAAAAGCATGTGCACCATTCTCTTCATCTTATGAACGCGCATTTTCAGTAATGATTGGAACAAAAAGCAAATTTCGAAATGAACTGCAACTTTTAAATTCTTTACGTCCAAAACTATCTCAAATTAAATGTAATATCAGATCCATTATGGAAAATTGGATAGTAGCGAGAAACAAAAGCTCATCCTTCTCACTAACCCTACAGAAAACTTAGTTTCAAAAAATAAATTTTTTTTCATCAAAGTTTTATTAATTGAATAAAGTTAGGAAGGTTGCCGTAAACTGTGGTAGTAAATTTGTCATAAACGTGTCAGCGACATGGCCTAGCGGTACCGCGCGCATGTGACAGATCCTACGTGACGGGTTCAATTCGTGGCTGAAGCCGATTACATTTGACATATTTAACGGGAAGCTGCTGACTCGAAGAGCACAAGCTCACTTCGCAGTCTCTCTCAATTACTGTTGAATTTTCAGTTCAAAATAATGTGAAAATAACCTCAGTTATTTGTTTAATAGTGGGTCCCCAGCTCCTCACACTGAAAAGTTTGGGAACCACTGGCCTAGACTATTCACGGCTGAGAAAGTCGCCACAGAAAAACTCCAACTCACCGTAGTTTACTGTAAAACTAAATTTAAAAAATTGGTACAGAAAAGTCAGTGCTTATTGCCCGACAGTTAGCGATTATTTACCGCTTATGCACTGCATATCCATTTGCCTACTGCCTAAACTTTGACATGGGCCCCAATGACGTAGATATGCCACTGCGCATACGCGAAGAAGAATGTTCAAGGGAAAACTACGGCTTACAAAATTAATTTACAGCAGGATAAACTTTAAAATATGAAACACATGTACAAAATTAAAAAACACATGTTCAAAATCACAGTTTGTCATAAACCAAAACTTTTCACATTGGTACGCGTTTGTGTTTCTTTTTTACGCCTGCTTTTTTACACACTGTTACGTAATTTAGTCACGTGCTCAATCATGCTGTTAGCATTGTTTAGTTGCCGTTAGATTACCGTTGTATTGGGCACGTTTAAGTAGCTTCTAATCCTTCCTGCTAGATTACCGCTGTATTTGGCACGTTTAAGTAGCTTCTAATCCTTCCTGCTAGATTACCGCTGTATTTGGCACGTTTAAGTTGCTTCTAATTCTTCCATTGGAGCATTTTACGATGATTAATCGCAATTATTGGCTTTACTGCTTCGGGGAGCAACGTGTACGGGGTTAGATCGCTTGCATTCGAATCGAATCTTGCTTAATGCTCACTCTTTCGCCATGGCCTAGTGGTTAAGAGCGTTGGCCTTGGAAGCTGGTAGGCTGGGTTCTATTCTCAGTCGGGTATCTACTGTTATACTTGCAAAACGCTCAGCAATTAAGTGTAGCGCGGAGGATAAAATAAACAGAAAATAAAAATACGTCGGTGAATTCTTGACAAAATTTAGTCCTGGCGCTAAAGGACCTAAGTAGTTATAAAGCGTCGTAAAACACACAACAACATTTCAAGTCTTTATTTGCCGACCTGGCGCTAGCAGTGTAATTTTTACTCTGTGGCTAGCAAACTTTACAGCCATTGCGGCTGACTTATTATTCCTATTGGAAAATATACCTTTTTGGATTTATTGTGAGCGTCATATCCCTTTTGGATTTATTGTTACGCTGGTGGCTGAAAAATATTTGGTGAGTACGCTCAGATCTATAGTTATCGTTGTTAAACTCCCTAAAAGAAGTTAATTGCTGGGCTGGCGGCTTGATTTGTCAAACGCACGATCCATCCTGCAACGGTAACTTAGTTGTTTTGTGTGTGCGTTACCGAGTTCTCAACATGTACTTATTTTCGTCGATAATATTTACATCGCTGTTTAATCTGGAAGTTTATTATTAGTCTAATATTTATATAATGCTTGTTTGTAACACTATTGCTTGTTTTAGTAACCAATACAATTCGATACGATACTAAAATGCATAAGCATAACTACGGCTCGTACTGGATAACTAATGCATAACTACGGCTACGGCATAACTACGGCTCGTACTAAATGCATAACTACGGCCCTGGACGGTTGAATCGTCAATACAACCGTCCAGGGCCGTAGTTATGCATTTTAGCTTGGGGGGGCTTATCACAAACGGTTCGATAAGACGTTTAGTTTAGTCGGAAAAGCGAAGGCCCGTTAGGGCCGAGCCTCTCAAGGAGGGTCTGGGGGGTTTTCCCCCAGGAAATTTTTTGAAAATATAGTCAATTTCGTGCATTCTGGCGCATATCTGACGAGATTTTTTGGTCAAAATTAAAGTAAATTGTTGAGAAAAACTTGGGTAAGTTTAGCATCAAAAATACCGAAACAGACATTCTGTGAAATTTTAGTGTTACAAACGGCTATGTTGGTGGACTAGTAAGTAATGTCAATTTTGGTCCGTCAAGGTCCAATGTCCTTGCTGGAGTGCGTATTAGTCAGTATTTTTAATAGCTTTTGCATTAGTATTGTTGTGAGTTCGGTATTTCGCACCTCGGCTTCAAACAATCAGTGTTCCAGTACGAGTCTCGTTTTGATTTTTTACCATCTGAATAAATTTTTTTTAAACGCAGCATTTTTAAAAACACCAAAAAACCATTGCCATGTTGGGAACTGGACGTGGAAAATCACACTATTTTAAAATTCTGAATTCACATGGGAAAAATTTCCAGTTTGCGATGAAATTGCCATTTGGAAATAAGCCGGAAAAGCATTGCTCAGGAATGAAAAATGGGTATAACAAATAAATACAATGGTTCTGAAAACTAGATTTGAAAAGATTGGGAAGTCTATACTGGGAATGTCAGTTAGTTAGTTAGTTAGCTAGTTGCATATTTATCCTCCTATCACGAGAAAGCGATCAATGCGCTATACGAGCTCGCTTAGGAGTTGCCAGCCATCTGTCTACCACACCAAAATGGGGGAATCCCGCTAGGTGCCTTTCCCAACGGCACAACAAGCAAACTTGCCGGCTTGTTCTCCACACTGTCCCTTTAATACTGAGCGTCAAGCAGGGAAGCTGTGAATACCAATTTTAATGTCATTGGTTTGACCCGACTCGGAATCAAACCCGAGTCTACAGCTCAAGAGACAGACGCACTATACCACTCGGCCATCTGAGCTGTCACGAAGCGTGTAGGGTGAAATACGGAGAATTTAGCTTCAACGTGGCTAAGCAGAGGCCCACTGCAACCGTATAATTAGGTAACCAACGAAAACAATAATGCATCCCTGAAATGTCTTTAAAGTACTTTACATAAATTGTTAGTTTTTTTGAAACTGTTGCAGACCTTCAAAAAGCACTCTCTATTATAAATGATGTATTTAAACGCTTTGGCCTTACTATCAACAGCAAGAAGACGGAAACAACGACCTTTCATTTTTCTGGTGCAGATAGCAACTATCCTGAATCTATATGCTCACTAAAAGGCATCAAGATCACAAACACCAAAACTTTTAAATATCTGGGATGCAAAATCGACTACAACCATTCGGGAATAGGACATTCAGAAATCAACAACAGAATAAACTCTGGTAATGCAGCTTTCCAACAACACAAAAATCTACTGAGAAACTTTCACATCAATCTGAAAGCACGCATAATCTTTTTGGAAGCCTATGTACGCAGCAGGCTTACTTATGGTTGCCAGGGTTGGTGCGCAACAAAAGATACTTACAGTATGACAACCTGGACAGGTGCTATCGTTTGATGCTGCGGAGGATGATTAGGGGTGGCTTTAAACGAGTTGACAAGAAAAACGATGACTATCGCTTTGAGATAACTAATCACCAATTACACCAAATTTGCCAAAATCCCTTTACATACAACAACTATCGACAGATCTACTGTGATGTTAACACCAGAACTTTAAAACTCGTAAACGTAATTGTGACGTAAACTGAGCGCATTCATAAGATAAAAATGATTCGTTCATTAAAGCAGTAGCAATATGGTAGCAGCATAGCCGCTATCTCTCTGAAGCCCGTATCCCACTGAGCTGCGACTGTTTTGCGAATGCCATTAAAGTGAGTATTCCACTGAACCACGACTGTTCTGAATGAGACGCTAAACAGTCGCAGTGGGGGGGGGGGTTGTTCAAAATAGGGCTACGTGGTTTTGTGAGATATACTGGTGCTAAAATAAAAAAAAAGTTTTCAAAAGCTTGGGGGAGCAATGCTCCCCCAAGCCCCCCCGAAAACTACGGGCCTGCAACCGTCAATACAATATTTTGATCATATTTCCTATTATTTCCCGCGATATTTACTGTATATTTGATTCGAATTACACGTCAAAATACCAAAGGTCGAAAGTCTGTTGGAATATATTGAGTTTCATCTTGTAAGCGAATCCTTTATCACCAGCGGTTAAATTTTCGCCTACACACACATCAGTATCGCCTATACACACAAACGATAAGCTGTCTGAAGCAAATTGTTACACTGCAATGCATTTCTTTTTTAAATTTTAACCCTATCAGTTTTGCAAGAAATTGATTGAAAGTTGCAGTGAAATATTGCAATGATATGAAGAACCAGCTGCGTCGTTCAGTTCAACCTTAAGATGCAACTTTGCTCCAAAATTAAGCAAGAAACTTTGATAAAAGTTTATTTTATGTCTACTGTGTTAAAGCTGGTCCACACTGAGACAACGCGAGGCGCAAAAAATTTAAAAGTAGGCTTTGCGCGGCGCACGACTCGCCTGCCACGCACAGCCAGTAGCGGATCCAGAAAATTTTGGCGAAGGGGAGATGCAGTTTTTAATTAGGGTGAATGTAAACCAAAAAGACGTTAGACCCGGAAAAGATCTTGAATAAGCCCTTGTTTATAAACGTGTCCATGTCAGTGGGGTAATCAGAATTTTTTAAGTGCGGAGGGCAGCAATTTTTGACTTTTTTAAGCGTACTTTTTTCGACATAGTTAATTTAAAGCAAACTGAGGAATCAAACTGCTCTACGCCAAGAGGGTCCGGGGGCATGCTCCCCCGGAAAAAATTTGAAAATTCACAAACTCTAAGAGCCATTTTAGTGCTTTTTGAACAAGTACGTTCACGGCAAATTTTTTGCTCCTAATTAGTTCTTCACGTAATATAGGTCTGTAAGTTGAATTTCGTTTGCACATTTTTGATTTATTAGTGCTAAAGACCTAAGGATTTTTGTTATATCAAAGAGGTTTAAAATTAACGAATAATTTTATTCATCTAAAACATTGTAGAAAATGGCTGGTCGGGTGATGCGTCCCCCCACGTTCCCTCTCCCTCTAGATCCGTCCCGGCGCACAGCCACAAAAAAATTAAGTTTAAGCCGCGTAATTAGCAAGAATTAATTACTGCACCCGGCCTGACTTAATTTGACAAGTTTTTAAGCTCATTTTAAGTATAAATACAAGGACGCCAATATAGAAAATATTGAAAACAAACAAAAAATAGCGGCATCAAGATACAAAAACAAAGCACCATAAAGTAAGCAGTACATCAAACAATAAGCACAGTCTCACAGTCCCATCGTAATCCAATGTTTAAGCAGTAATATTGTAAATTTTGTGTTGTTTTTTGATTAAGCCTAACGTTTAGCGATAAGCAATGCAATCACTTTATTTGAATAATTGATTGGCGGTACAGAACTAAGAATAGCTTTGAAAAAAGCTGTTTTCGCGTTATGCTTCAAGAAACCCTGCCTGCAAGTCGGAAGAATGTTCTACCTGCCATTCAATAGAGTTCCGTCATCTATATGAGTGTAAGTGCCACTGTGATAGTCGGTACGTGGGTAGAACAGCTCAACGACTTCAAGACCGCATCAAGCAGCATGTTGCGAAATGGCTACGGCAGCACACAGCCTCCCAGCGAGTGCAACCTAACCGAGCGTGCAAGCGAAAACAACCCGCTCCAGAATGTGACTCAGCAATTGGACAACACTTATTAGAAAACGACCAATGAGCTGCCACTTACAACGATGATCAATTTTCTATTCTAGACACTGCGCGCAGTCTTTTCCATCGCAGTCTGCTCGGAGCCAGCTACATTAAAGTACGGCGACCTAATCAATGCAAACAGAAAGGGCTTGACTATTCTCTTAAACTGTTGAAGTAGAATTTAGGTTCGCACGACTTGTCCAATAAGAATTGTGCGTGACTTTCCCGCGTTCGAAGGGATTCGCCAATGTAACCACCGCTTCGCTGCCGTCCGAAACTGATATTCATGAATAGCCAGACCTCGCTATCTTATTCTTACTTTGACACGACTACCTCACTGACGAGAGCGTCACTAAAAGCTTCTAGGACAAACAGCTTTTTTCAAAGCTACTCAAAAGAGTCACCGAGACAAACAGCTTTTCTCAAAGCTACTCTAAGAGTTATGACAGAGGGTTTCTTCAAGCCTAACGCGAAAACAGCGTTTTTCAAAGCTACTCTAAGAGTTATGACAGAGGGTTTCTTCAAGCCTAACGCGAAAACAGCGTTTTTCAAAGCTACTCTAAGAGTTATGACAGAGGGTTTCTTGAAGCCTAATGCGAAAAAAGCTTTTTTCAAAGCTACTACAACCGATCAGATGGCCGAGTGGTATAGAGCGTCTGCTTCTGGATCGGTAGACTTGGGGTTCGATTCCGAGTCGGGTCAAACCAATGACTTAAAAATTGGTATTCACAGCTTCCCTGCTTGACGTTCAGCATTTAAGGGACAGTGTGGAGAAAGCCGACAAGTTTACTTGTTGTGCCGTTGGGAAAGACACTTAACGGAATTCCCCCAACTTAGTGTGGTAGACAGATAGCCGGCAACTCCAAAGCGAGCTCGTACAGCGCTTCGTCGCTTTCTCGTGATAGGAGGATAAATATGCCAACAATAAATAAAAAAATACTCTCAATCACTTTATTGTCGTGACAGTAAGACGATCTACATGCACAATTTAGCCTAAGTGGGTTAACCCGCTAAATCTAACCCGCTTACGTCAGACGCAAACTTACGTTGTTCTGTTTCAGTAAGCATTGGGGGTCGGAAATTACTCACCTGCAGCTGGTAGGTTCAACCCGCTAAAAAATGCGTTGAAAAAACAGCCGGTCAAACTGAAAAATCTCCTTGATTGAAACTGAAGCGTGTAACCCGCATAATCAAACACGCTAATGTAAATAGGCCTACTGCTGACATTGCTTGAAGCAGTCACAATGCCCGCGCAATGTCGTTAAATCTTGTCCCGAAATGAACAAGAATCGCAGTTATTGAAATCAGTCTTGCTAGTGTTTTACCATTGAGACTTAAATTGACGGATTCAACTATTTGCCGCGACGAGTTCTCTTCTGAATTCAAATAATAACTAACGGATAAAGATAAGCGATAATTAATTGAGCCTGAACAATTTGAAATTAATCACTTTTTTATAAGCGTGGAAAAAGAAACTTGCGAACACACTAATTAAACAGAACATAACGTCTTTAAAACAAAAAAACACTCACACAGATGCAGTGCCGTAGCAGCTCAACTTTGGGCCCCCCCAAAAACCCTTTCAAGTCCCCAATACTTAGCTTTCGATATAAATTGTTTTAGGTTTTTCCAGGGGTAACAACTCAGTTTCTCACCACAATGCGAATACTGTGGTAAAATTAAAACATATAACGCGTTATCACTGTGTAAAAATAAAAGGTGTAATTTTAAGACAAGTTTGTTACACCCAATTCATTTTCCATTAAAATCGTTTAGCTCAGGGTTTTTCTACCTTTTTCTGCTCATGGCCCACTAAAATGATAAAATATGATGGTGGCCCAATAACTTTTGTTAAAAGGTACAAAGTCAACGTGATGGCATGATTAGGGAATGCTGATGTCGCTCTCTAGTCAAGCTCTGAGGCCCACTGTTGGGCCATGGCCAATAGGTTGAAAACCTCCGGTCTAGCTAGAGCGCACTTTTTCGTACGCAGATGTTCTTTTGACAGCATCACAATCTGGAGATCGGGCGCATTAACTTTCGATTGACAACATGGCCAGCGAAGAACCAATCGGATGGCCGAGTGGATAGAGCGTGTGCTTCTGAGCCTGAAGGAGTGAATAGACTGAGGGTTTGATCACTAGTCAAGTCAAACCAATGACTTAAAAATTGGTATTCACAGCTTTCCAACTAGACATTCAGCATTAAAGGGATAGTGTTAAGAAAGCCGTCAAGTTTGCTTGTGCCGTTGGGAAAAACACTTAACGAGATTCCCCATCTAAGTGCGGTAGGTAGACAGATGGCCGGCAACTCCTAAGGGAGCTCGTGTAGCGCCCCATTGCTTTCTGTGATAGGTGGATAAAAATGCCAACAAATGGAAAGAAAAAAGATAGTCTGCTGTTTGCCATATTAGATGTAATAAACGTTTTAATAAATTTCAGTTTTCTGAAGCTTTGTTCAGCACTGGTAACAGTAACAACGCATTTTGTAAATTCGAGAAGCAAGGCAAGCGAGCACTTACAGGTATTACTATTGAATTAAAAGTTCAACGGTATTGAAGGGAGACTGCCAAACGAGCTTGTGTCGTTCTAATCAGCAACCATCTGATATAAATATCAAATGCAATAGACTCCAGCCGTGAATCGAACCCGTCGCAAAGAATCTGAACCTGCGTGCGGTACTGCCAGATCATATTGCTGACAATGGCTGTTCATGCACGAAGCTGCTGGGTGTAAACAGCAATGCAAAGACAGAAGCGACATCACATGTCAGCTTAAAACTTTCTAGTATCGACATAATAGCCTGGTCCACCAGTTGTTTTAAAAAGTTTGCTTTGAATCTCTTTCTCAGAAGCTGTACGATATAGATTTGCATCGTAACTAAACATTCTCTTTTTCTATTTTCATTCTCTTTTTTTTTTACTTTTTGATTGAGGAAGACCGGACCAATGTCCAATTCCTGCGCTATTTCAAAAGCACACGTTTTCAAACTAGCAAATCCTTTTTCAATGGACTTTTGTATTCGATGTCAGATTATGGTTGCTGACACAGAAATAGGGTAGGATTGAATTTAATTTACCGATCGGATGGCCGAGTGGATAGAGCATCTGCTTCTAGATTGGTGGACTCCGGGATTCAATTCCGGGTCCGGTCAAACCAGTGACTTGAAAATTGGTATTCACAGCTTTTTTGGTTGACGTTCAGCATAATGGTTAGCGAAACAAGCGGCAAGTTCGCTTGTTGTGCTGTTGGGAAAGGCACTAAACGGGATTACCCCATCTAGGTGTGGTAGACCGATGGTCGGCAACTCCTAAGCGAGCTCGTATAGCGCCCCGTCGCTTTTTCGTGATAGGAGAATAAAATTGCGAATAAATAAAAAATAAATAGATAAAATTTTAAATCTGCTCACAAGGTGTTAATGAATTTGAATTTAAGCTTTGAAAAATGATTGCATCCAACTCTGCACCGGCCTCCTTTTTCAAGTCCCTACGCGCACTCTTACACACAGTGTATTGTTTATGACATCATTACGCAGTTTATGACGCTATTTGAAAGGAAACGATAGCGAAAAATTTTAAAACTGAAATATATAGAATCTGAGCGCAAAAAATCCCATTCAACGCGATTCGCCAAGCAAAACTTTGTTTTTGAATTGATGCAACTTCGGGTCCTTCAAGACAATTTGGGGCCCCTTTTGGCAGTGTGGGCCCCCCCAATTGGGGGGTTTGGGGGGCGGCTGCTACGGCTCTGCACAGATGAAGACTGCGAAGTACCTTTCGATTGTTGAGTCCAACAGCTAACATAGGAGACGTTTCGGATTACAATGGTTATTATCATTCTTATTCAAATGGATTCTGTTTTTTTATTACCTCTATGTATCAATTTTTTTCACTTTCTTACTGGTAAAAATGAAATAGGCTATCGGTAATTTTGAATAACTTTTTTGCCAAAGTTTGGGCACGACTGTGGCAACAAAGCACGATACTTATTTTTCGTAATTAGTAGTGAAAACAATAACATATTACCAAAATAACCTGAAAAATTGCTCAGATGGCCGATAGCGGTAAGAGCGTCTGCCCCTGGAGCTGTGGACTCGTATCAAACCAAGAATTTTAAAATTTGTTTTCACAGCCTCCCTGCTTGACGTTCAGCATTAAAGGAACAGAGTGTGGAACCATCGGGCAAGTTGACTGGTTGTGCCGTTGAGAAAAGCACTTAACGGGATTGTTTCGTCTTGGTGTGGTAGACAGATGCTGGTAACTCCGAAGCGAGCTCGTATAGCGTTTTGATCGCTTTCTCGCGATTGGGGGATAAATATGAAAAAAAAACAGATCAAAATCAAATCTACATTATACTAGGCGGTATTACGCCGAAGCGTGTAACGAGTAGCGTGGCCCATCTCCGCGGTTTAGCGCCTGGACTACGCAGCTCCTAAGAAACGTCGCAGCTGTGGCGAGCCGTTGGCGACACTGTGCCGATTTGACCGGTACGGCAATCCAACCTCAGACCTCTCGCACCGGGAGCGCGCGCTCAGCAACGGAGCTAACGGCCGGTTGGATAAATGTACAGCTAAACATAAAACTGCGCCAAAAATAAGCGTTTTGTCTCGCAGAGGTCACGCTTCAGTGCTTGCGCTCACTATTTGCTAACGGTATTGCAAAAGGAAGGCTGTGAAATTGAAAGTTGGTTAAATAGTCACGCACCAGTCACATGGGACAAAACGTAATAGGTGTACTGAGAAAGAGATCTTGCGGTTTTCGGAGGGAAGCCGAAGATATAGTGCTGGTGGAGCTAATCACTCTAGTATCGTGCTTAGGTTCCCAACGAAACTACTTCTTAAATTTGTAGTTTAGAAATTACCGATGAGCCTACTAACGGTACATCAAGAAAGCCCCGTTGAAAAGACATTTAGTCAACTGTCAAGTGCTAACCCATCAAACATACGATCAAAAAAGCAAAGGCGATACGATATTAACACTTCCTCAATTAGTAACGAGTAGCGAAAAGATGCTTTAAACTCTTACTTCATTCATTAAGAGTTTAATTCTGCCACAAAAAAGCGGATAGGTTTGTTTTTTCTGTTATCAAACTGCAATTACAAAATCTACCATGAATCGAAATGCATTTACAAAACATTAGTGAAAAAATTGGCGAACTTTAATGTTTCGTTTACATGCTAACGCTAGATTTATGTTTACGATGCCCATTAAGTGGATCTAAACAAAGAAGCAAAAAAGAGAGGCAACAATTAGAAGAAAGCACTGAAACATGTGCTTCCGTAGATGAAATTGCAGCGATATTGATGTGCCTTTGGAAAATGTAATTTGCATAGTTGCAATCAGTGGTGTAAAAAGTAGTCCAGAAATCTAGTTAAGTAAAAGTATTGTTACTGTCGGCGGAAGCTACTTGAAGTAGAGTGGAAAGTAGGGGATGTAAAAAGTAACCAAGTAGAAGTAAAAAGTACCAGCAATTTGAAGCTGCTTAAGTAAACAGTAGCGTTTGCAAAACCAAGGCCATAAAACTGAGCTTTGGCAAAAGATAATTTGCTCACTTCCAATCTTGACATATATTTTGCCGATGCTTAAGTATATTTAGGATAATTAGCGCATTTATTTGGCGAAAATACAAAGTGAAGTGTGTCATAATCTGCAAAATGCAACCTCAGTGTCCACGCCAAACACAAACAACAAAAGACCACTTAATATTACGAAAATATAAAACTCAAATCTTTGTTATACTCGCGGTATTACGCCGAAGCGTGTAACGAGTTGCGGGGCCCATCTCCGCGGCTTTGCGGCTTGCGCGCGGGCAACACAGCTTCGAAGAAACGTCGCAGCGGCACCTTCCAAAATCTGCCGACTGTTACTATGGGGCGCCGTGCGTAAAGCTACGCAATATATAATTTTGCATCATTTTTTTGGTTAAATTACATGCAATATCATATATTGTTGCAGTTTATCTATATTGCAAAAAAACACTGAAATCGCCTTTTAATTGCCATGGTGATATGCTAACTAAAACAGTCAGTGTTGCCCTTTCCCTTTTTCCATGAACTCATGTGGTGTACTGGCCTGAGGCGCTGTTGAACTGACTGTGCAATGTGCGCTTATTGGTTTGGATGAAGCATTTCGAAATAAAGTGGCTTGGAGTTTGATTGATAAAATACTGTTATGATCGGTAGATACAATTGCGGACATATGCAAAACATAGATATATAGATATGGTATCCTTTGGAATACCAGCAGCTAGACTAGACTACCGGTATGGGGGTAACAACCAGTATCAGCTCCCAGGTCCAGTTGGGTTAGGTTAGGATTAGGTTCAGTTAGGGTTAAATTTAGTCAGCGTTCGTTCAGTTACAAAATATCGGTAGACTAGTTTGACATTTTGAAATTTACAGTTTACCGTATGTCACTGGCTACTGGTGTATCGGTATGCTGATCTGCCGATGTCAGGATGTAGCCTACCTGCTTTCTGTGGACAGATTACAGAAGTTACTGTGATCTGACATGTTTCAGCCATACAGCATAAGCCATTCTGCATTAGCAACGAGATAGTAGTATGTCACAAAAACATAGGTAGAGGTAGCTGGACTTGGCCTAATGTCGGGTTACTGGTACTGTACTTTAAAACAAGATTTTTCAGATACCGATATTTTGTAACTGAACGAATCCTAACTAAATTTAACCCTAACTGAACCTAATCCTAACCTAACCCAACTGGACCTGGGAGCTGATACTGGTTGTTACCCCCATACCGGTAGTCTAGTCTAGTCTAGCTGCTAGTATTCCAAATGATACCATATCTACACGTCTGTATTTTTGCATATGTCCGCAATTGTATCTACCGATCATAACAGTATTTTATCAATCAAACTCCAAGCCACTTTATTTCAAAATGCTTCATCCAAACCAATAAGCGCACACTGCACAGTCAGTTCAACAGCGCCTCAGGCCAGTACACTACATGAGTTCATGGAAAAAGGGAAAGGGCAACACTGACTGTTTTAGTTAGCATATCACCATGGCAATTAAAAAGCGATTTCAGTGTTTTTTTGCAATATAGATAAATTGCAACAATTTGCACAAATTGCAGCAATATAGATAAATTGCAACAATTTAACACATATTGCAGCAATGTAGATAAATTGCAACAATATATGATATTGCACATGATTTAACCAAAAAAATGATGCAAAATTATATATTGCGTAGCTTTACACACGGCGCCCCATACGTATTGCTATGGGAAGCAAACCGAAAAAAAGCTTCTTGACTCGCTTTCGTAGCTTATGCCCTATGGCTGATGCGAAGAAATAAATAGAGCAACAACGCGTAAAACTTATTGGCGTAGTGTTATGGAAGAATTTAACATAGAAAGTAACCTGTATCACTAGGGATATGGGGCATTTCAATCATCCCTGTAAATTTGAGTGAAACAGCAAAATCTAATTAAATTTCTAACCAAGTGATAGCTCGCACCGTTCATCCAACCACGTGCTTCACACGCAACCACAATTTTCCGAAATCAAAACAAAGCACAAGTAAGAAGTTATTCGACAGCGCTCCGGCGTGTGCTGCAGAGTCACCGATACTTTACGCATTTTTTTATCTTATCAATTGAAGTTTTCCTAATTTAATTTGTATTTTCCTTATTTTCGTTTCGCATTTTTTGGCTCTGATGCTCTTAAAAATGAGCTTATTACTTTGTGTTCCAAGCAAAACAAAGGATTATTGTCTGATTCGGGGGTCACTGATGTCTTGAAAAATCTAATCAATAACGATTTGTGTGATGTTTTACCCCAAACCTTTAAACTCTTTTAGTTGATAGCTACAATACCAGCTACTACAGCTTCTATCGAGCGGAGTTTTTCATGTCTGAAGAGAATTAAGAGTGCTTTTCGATCAACTATGCGCCAGGAAACGCTCGCCAATCTTACGTAGGCTACATTTCCATCGAAAATCCGCTGCTTGCCGAATCGATGAGAGCGTTTAGTTGGTACAATGAAATAGTGCAAGATTTGCAAGAAAAGAGAACAGGAAGATTGATTAAAATAATTGATCTGCATTCTTTACCAATCCCGATGTTTGTCATCGGTTACACTGAATTAGTAGCGTATATTGCAGTTTAATTGCGACAATGCTATACTTTGATCTGCGCAACATAGCATTTTTTAACATGCTGAGTAACTCCATTACTGCAATGAATCGGCTAGGGCTTTTTGTGCTTTTTTATGCGACCACGGTTACGATTCCAAATCATAGTGTAAGAGCCCAACGAAAATTCCATCGGTGTTTTTATTTTGGTGGTTCTATTACATTCTACCTTCGGATGTTGCTCACTTTGTAATTTTTGCCACCCCAATTATAATTACCTAGAGCCGCCACTGGATACCGGTAATCCAGTAGTCACAGAGTCAGGTAGTGTGTTCTGTGTTCATGAGCCAAAGTTCTAATGAAAACAGATAGCGGTGCAGATTAGTCTGTCAGTGCTCTCCTTCAAATGCAAGTTTTTTTTTCACTCACTGCTTGTTATAATCATCAAGAATTATACTATTGAAACAGCTTACTTATACAATGCTAATAATAAATACCGGTATGCTTTTCATGTCAGAATCTACGGTAGTTTGAGAAGCACCGGTAGGCTTTTAATTATATACCGGTACATCGAAATTAATGTTCGTTACAATGATTACCGGTAGGTATGTCTAATTTGTAATATTGTGCTTGAATTTTTTGTGAGTTGAAATAATTTACAGAAAACAAGTGATACCACTCTACCCTGCTTACAAAACAAAATTGGTAATTAAATGGTATACCTATGCCTGTATGCTATTATTGATACCGGTATGTTGGTAAGTACTAAGTGGGGTGCTAAAAATCTTAAGTTTTTCTTTTTACGTTTGAATTGAATAAGATAAAAGCTTTGGGCAGGCCGGGCTTTATTTTGTGGTAAGTTGCCGGGTCGGTTACGGTTACTGGGCTGGAGGTTTCGGGCCTTGGGTGGTCTGGGTTGCAAAAAAGTGAGCCCGTGCCATCTCTAGAGCAAACAATGACATACAGTATACTGAAACGAACTAATACTGCGTCAAAAACGAGCGTTTTGTTTCGCAGCGGTCATGCTTCACTGCTTGCACTCACTTTTTGCCAACTCGTATTGCCAGAGGAAAGCTGTGAAGTAGAAAGTTGGTCAAAGTTGGTAAGCGTTCCAAGTTGTCGCTTTGAACTTTGAAAAGCGGTGATGCGAACAACTAGCCTGCTCTTGACGAGTCGACCCAACTCAGTTAAACCGCAACCCTCTTTGGGGTTGGATTACTTTGCTTTGGATCATTTCTCAAAAACTAGTTTGCTTGGATAAATGATTATTCAAGCCGACACTGATACCTACCAGACAACTGATGAATATACAAAAAAATTGTGTATCGTTAAATCTTGTCACAAAATGAACAAGATCACAGTTATTAAATCAACCTTGCTAGCGTTTTAACATTGAGACTTGATTTAACTGAGTTGGGTCGACTCGTCAAGAGCAGGCTAGTTGTTCGCATCACCGCTTTTCAAAGTTCAAAGCGACAACTTGGAACGCTTACCAACTTTGACCAACTTTCTACTTCACAGCTTTCGTCAGCGACATGGCCTATAGCGGTACCGCGCGCAGGTGACAGATCCTACGTGACGGGTTCGATTCGCGGCTGGAGCCGATCGCATTTGACGTATATAACGGGTGGCTGCTGACTCGAAGAGCGCAAACTCACTTCGCAGTCTCCCTCAATTACTGTTGAATTTTCAGTTCAATATAATTTGAAAATAACCTCAGTTATTTATTTATTTACTTGAACTGATGGTTTCAATCTGTCGCTGCAACGAGTTGATTTTCCCTAAAATAAAAATAATAACGATAATTTTTAACTAATACATACAGTGCCTGAACAAGTTGAAATCAATCACCTTTAATAGAAACGAACAAACAAAACAGAACGTAATGTCTCTAAAACACTAAAAAAAAGCAATATAAGCAGACTGCGAAGGAGTGGAAGATCCTTTTAGCAATGGAGTCAAGCAGCCATCATAACGTATTCGTCAAATAAAACGTTGCCGATTACAGTAGTCATTATCATTCTTATTGAAATAGATTCCATTTATTACCGGAATGCATCAAAGTTTTTACTTGTCGGCAACAATTTTTTTGCGAAAGCTTCTGCATGACTGTGGTAACAAACTAACAAAGCAGATTAATTTATTTCGTAGTTAATGGCATTAGCGAGACGACTGATAAAATTACAAAAAAAATGTTAATCTGGGACCTAGACTAGCAGCCTACCTATAACAAGGTAGATAATATCACCTTTTCGAGGGCACGCCGCGAAGAATAACATTGCGAAGTTAGTTTGGTCTTCGGGAGCGTTCGCAGCTGCAATTTTTGATTTAAAACGAAAACTTTTCAGTGTTTTTAATTTTAATTTTTTAGTCATGGCGTCAATAAGAAAACAAAAGTTGGGGACCCATACTCTAATATGTTTCAACACAAAGACACTATCGTCTCAATTTTCTTAGTCTAATTTTTTTTAATTTGTCTAAACCAGAACATTGAAAAAACGAAAGACTTTTCGACCACAAAAAACTTATCGAATCAAATGGGAATCATTGGCTGACAAAGAGGTACGAACTGCATTTGCAGACAACATTGCATCTAAGTTTAAAGAACTTCGGACCCCTACTGAAGACTTTGAAACTGAGTGGTGTTTGTTTCGAACAGCAGTCATTTCGTCCGCTACTAACTGTTGTGGACGTAAGCGTGTTAGAGGGACGAAGAGTACCGAGAAAAGAACTCCTTGTTGGAACCAAGAAGTTAAAGAAGCTATTCGTGCGAAAAAAGTGGCCTATGAGGCCTGGCTTGCAAATAAGTCATGACTTGAACTTCGTTCGCAGTACTCTGAAGCACGTAAGGCGACAGCCACAAAAGTTAAACTGTCTAAGGAAAGGGCCTGGAAGAAATTTGGAGAAAGGTTAGACGATGATTTCAAAACGGCAAACAAAGTGTTCTGGCAGACCATTCGCCGTTTGCGTGGAAAAAGATCTCGAACCGCTCTCTTTATCGAAGATTCAAATGGTGTGACTCTGAAAGATCAAGATGCTATTTTGAATCGGTGGAGAGACTACTTTAGTGATCTTTTAAACCCAGTTGATGCTACACCGATACAAATTCACGAGGAACAGGTTGGGGAAGATATTCAGATAACCGAAGCAGATGCGAATGCAGTAATCAAATCATTGAAAACTGGAAAAGCACCTGGTGAGGATGATATCAGACCTGAAATGTTAAAAGCAATGAACATATATGGTGTTCGTTGGCTGACTCGTGTTTGTAAGGTGGCGTGTAGTACTGGGCAAGCACCAAAGCAATGGCAAACTAGTGTGATAATACCTATCCACAAGAAAGGAGACAAGAGAAAATGCACCAATTATAGGGGCATATCTCTCATCAGTGTCCCGGGTAAGGTCTATGCCAAATGCCTTGAAAAGAAATGCCGTGAAATAGTCGAGCCTAAACTAACGGATGCTCTGTGTGGCTTTCGTCCTGACCGAAGCACAATGGATCAGATCTTTGCCTAGCAGCAAATCTTTGAGAAGTCGTGGGAATATGCAAAAGAGGTCAATACATGTTTTGTTGATCTTGAAAAAGCATATGATCGCATTCCTAGAGACAAGCTTTGGGCGATGCTGTTGCAGTATGGCATTGATGGCCAGTTACTAACTGCCATTAAGTCGCTGTACGTGCATTCCGAGGTCTGTGTTCATGTTAACAGTGCAACGACGAAACCTTTCAGAGTAAGTGTGGGACTACGGCAAGGCTGCTCTCTTTCACCTATTCTGTTCCTTATTTATATGGATAGAATAGTTAAGAAAAGTGAGTCTTGTGGCGGAGTAAAGATCGGTGAATGCACTGTACAACGTTTGTTATTTGCAGATGATCTTGTGCTACTCGACTCTACCCAAAATGGTCTCCAGCAAGCTCTTGACAGATTTTCGGATGCATGCTCTGTTGCCGGAATGAAAATCAGTTCAACAAAAACAGAAACCATGAGCCTGTCCAGACAACCAAAGCAGTGCTCTCTCCAAATTGATGGAGTACCACTAAAACAGTCAGAGAAATTCAAGTACCTCGGCGTCTCATTAACAAGTGACGGCAGACAAAATAGCGAATTGGATATCCGCATCGGAAAAGCAAGTGCAGTAATGCGCCAGCTCCACCGATCTGTGGTACTGAAACGGGAGCTTTGCACCAAGGCAAAGCTATCCATTTTCAGATCGGTCTATGTTCCTATTCTGACTTATGGCCATGAGTCTTGGATCATGAATGAGAAAGTGAGGTCTCGAGTTCAAGCAGCCGAAATCAGATTCTTGCGAAGAATTAGCGGTTTGACCTTGTTGGACAAGGTTAAAAGTGCAGATATTCGTGAATCTCTAAACATCGAAGCGCTGCTTCTCCGACTAGAAAGATCGCAACTGCGTTGGTATGGACATGTGACACGAATATCCCAGGAAAGAACAGCCAAAAAACTGCTCTGTTCAACACCGATTGGTCGAAGGCCTAGAGGCCGTCCCAGAACTCGATGGCGAGATTGCGTAGAAGATCTTAGTTGGTCTCGCCTTGGCATCCCAGCAGAGCATCTATCCTTTGTTGCAGAGGATCGAGATGCTTGGAGGCTCCAACTTGAGCTGCTGCCCCCGCGACCCCCCAAGGATAAGCGGGTCCAGAAAATTGATTGATTGATAAACCAGAACATAGTTAAAGGGGGGTGTAACGAAAATTGATATTGCCTTTTTTCGACAGCTGATGCAGCTAAACTGGGCTGACATGCACTTTACACAAAAGTTTCAACAAAATATCCACTCGTTTTTATTTTATGGGCCAATTTAAACCCGATTTTTAGCGTATGATGTTTTACTATACAGGAAAAATCGCCTGACGTCAGTTTAGGCCATGAAAATTTTCGGTTTCCGTTCAGCCCCCCCTTTAATCTGATCTAAATTCCTTTCGACCGTACAGTTGACGTTTTATATCACGTTCTTAAAAACTTTTAGGGACTCAGCTGACTCAAAATTTTAATAAAGATACACACGGACAATTCATCGATGATGACAAAAACAGTTACATGTAGAGGTGTTTTCAACTTCTGCTATGCACTCAAAGATGACGAATTTATTATAACTATACTGTTACATAGTCACAATGTTTCATCGCTCTTCGAGCTCAAGTTGGAGTACGCGTTTCTGCGTAGTTCTACTTCTAATCACTTTAAAAAAGCAAGAAATATTTCATTTTCTGTTAAAAGATTTCAATAAAACGTCACAAAAAGATTCAAAAAAAGCAAAGAATATCACACAGTGATGGCATAAAAATTCCTATCATAAAAAACAAATTCGTAACTAACCAGATGTTCGCTTCTGCACCTCCATGTTCATCGATGCTATATTATTCTAAATGCAATACAACTGTTTTAGAGCATAAATTTATCATATTGGCGGAAAGTTTGTTTATATGGGCCATAGTGCATATAGTCCACTTCATCAGATTGTCATCTTAACGTGGTGGGAAAGTTTAACGTTTCAATGACATCTGGAGCAAGGTTTTAATGACACTTGAAACCTTGCTCCAGATGTGTTTTTATTTTATTTATTTACTTGTAGTAGTGTCCCATCACTGACAACCAGGGTTGGAAATATCGATTAGAAATCGATATCAATATTCTCTACTTTTTCGTTAACGAATAAAAAATTCTCTACTTTTTTTTTTCATTATCGATTGGGGCTTTTCCCTCCTTTTTTACGTGGTAAATCGATATTAGAACAGAACAGAACAGAATTTTATTCGTTGCTCATACATAACACCAATAACCATACAAATAACTGACGCAATTTTGAAAAAAAAAGGAGCAACAGGCTACTGCGAAGGGACCATAGATCTTCAAGTCAAGCAGCAGCCCTATTATTACAATTATTGAATGGCCCACATAAATATCAAAAGCCTTAGTTATGCCAAGAATGGAATATTTTTTTGATTAAAAATTAGCTGTATAATCACAATGCTGTAGTGTCAATTGAAGTAATGGCAATATCATACCAAACACGCTATTCGTAATTACTAATAAGATAATATTTGTACGAATTTTTGAAATTTCGATACGTAAAATATTGCTTGATGTTTTGAAGAATAGAGTTCCATATCTTAACACCAAGTATTTAAGGGGCGTGGCCAGAAATTTGAAAAAAGGGGGGGGGGGCGCAATTTCCTGTTTACTCGTTTCCACTATAAATATCGGTGAAGACCAAAAAAAAAAGGTCTTCACGTCTTCCGACATCCAATTTACCCCCAAAATCAAGTGAAGACCAGAAAAAAAAAAGGTCAACGCGTCCTCAATGTCCTGTTTCCACTGTTTCGCTGACTGCACATATATATTAGCTTATATTTCAGCGGGGGGAGGGGGGCGCAACCCCAGCGGCCCCCTCCCCTGGATACGCCCCTGTATTTAAACGAACGTTGTGTTCTATTAGTTGAATAGTGAGTCAAGAATAACGACTGGTTTGTCTTGGAGTTAAGTGTAGAGTACGAATATACATCAGTAGAATACGTAAAGTAGTGTTTAAATCTATCAGGCATTTTGTTATGAATAAAATGGTACAATAATATGGCAATTTCAAAGATAAATAAATCATCTAGCTTTAATATTTGCAATTTCTTGTATTGAGGTGTGATACTTTCAGTGTACTTTGTTTTAGTGACAGCTCGAATTGCTTTATTCTGTAATCTTTTTACTTTGATTAAATATGTTTTGTATGCTGCACACCAAACTGGCAGTGCGTATAGCAATTGTGAATGTATGAGGGAATAATATAAGGTCGGTAATGCTTCTTGTGGAAGGAAATGACTTAGTTTAGTTAGAATTCCAACAGAAAGAGCCAATTTTTTTTCAAGTAACGAAATATAAGATTGAAATTCAAGTTTACTGTCAATTATAATTCCGAAGTATCTCGCAGTTTCTGTGGTGTTGAACATTTCGCTGTTGAGAGTAAACGTAACTTGTGGACTGCTACAATCATTTCGTAGTTGTGTTGAAATTAATAACGCAAGAGTTTTTTTAGGATTTACGGTCAAACTGTTTACAATCATCCAACGTGATATATGAAAAAGTTCGCTATTGGTTACACTTTCCACGTCAGCAAAGTTTTTTCCATCAATCAGAAACGCAGTGTCGTCAGCAAAAAATCTGGGGTCAGTTTTTAATTAATTTGGAAGATCGTTTATGTAAATCAGAAATACAAAAGGACCTAAAATAGATCTCTGTGGTACTCCGCATTCAATGTTTTCTGTAGAAGAATTTATATTATTGAAAGAAACATATTGCTTACGATTATCCAAATATGAACTCAGCATACAATTTGCAATTCCACGAATGCCATAATGATCCAATTTTTTGATAAGTTTTTCATGGGAAACTGAATGGAAAGCTTTTTTGATATCCAAGAACACAAGGGCAGAGCATTGTTTATTGTGATATTAATTAATCGATACTTTTTTCTGAATAAGTTCTTACAAAAGTTATTATTTTTTATTTTTTTCAGTACGTTATCTGGTTTTTGTAGTGTTTGCAGATAAATATTTTAATTTAGGCCTACATCCGCATAAGAACAGATAGCATGCGGAAAATTCCGTCTGCACGGTCATTTTTGATTTCATTTCAAAATATAACACGAAAAAACGTTTGCTTAGCGTTTGGTCACTTGGAATCGCTTTGCACAAAAAGGTTTATTGATTGATTTTTTCATCTTTATCCTCCTATCACGAAAAAGCGACGGAAGCGCTATACGTAGGACCAATCCAGACTCGCTTAGGAGTTGCCTTTGTTTTCGAGTTTTCCGGTTGAATTATGCTTCTGGCTTCTTTGATTTGCTGCATGCTAGATTCCACCAAGCGGAAATAATCATCGTGAAGCATCTTATCAAAGGACGCAACAACGAAACTAGGTTGGGAGTTGAACCATTATCCTTTCGATCGTGGTCGTCGTAGAAATGACGCTCCAAACCACTGCGCCACGCTGCCGACAAAATGTTAATAATTCATAGCATCTGAAGCAGGGTTGCGAACTTGTTCAAATTTTATTCGAGTTCAACCTTTATAGTAACTCCAAGTTCAAGTTTGAGTTCTGTGATTTCAATGAGTGAGTTCGACAAAAATAAGCTTTATCGAGTTCAAGTTTGAGTTCAGGCAGATGAATATCCAAAATCGAGACAACTTTTTCACCGCTGGTGCTCGTGCAATGGCAGATTCCGGTTCGGTATTCTTCCCAACAAAAACAGGATCCATAAGTGGATACAATCTTGGAAAATTAAATTATACTTCGCAGTGATCTTTTGTTTCTTATCAAGAATTTCAATTTCAAATGAACACGAACAGTTTCAGTCGAGTTCAAGTTCGAGTTTAGAAAAAATATTGTTTCGAGTTCAAGTTCGAGTTCAGCAAAATCATCGAGTTCGCAGCCCTGATCTGATGTAAGCCAAGATCAAAGTAGAAAGTATTTAAGAGAAAAAGTGATCTTTGATATTTTTTATAATGATAAAAGAAAAGTGAGTAGGTCTTCTGGTATTCCTGTTTCAAACTGCCCACCATAATATGCTATGCCTTCGATACCGATATTTTCAACTTTACCCAACCTGAAGCCCCCCATTAGCATCAAAATATGTTGACATTGTCGCTGTTAACTGTGTCAGAGAAAAGTGTCGATTTGACGTTATCGATTGGTCGATATTCTCTACTTTTTATTTGTATTATGGAATGTGAGAATTCGCTATTTTTTTTTGAGGTATGGAATATCGGATTATTCTTTACTTTTTCATTATCGATTTCCAACCCTGCTGGCAACAGGGTAACACATAGCGGTAAGGTCGAAGCAGAGAAACACACTATCGAAGAAACATAGCAAACCAACGTTGCAGCTAAATGAAAAATAGTAAGAAAATTAAGGGACTGTAACTAAACGTAATAAAAACGATCGTTCATATGCGAAACGCTTATGGCGCCGGGGCGTTATTTCTACAACTTTCCGATTCATATATAATTCATTGATGGAGAATTATAGGGTAACATCTAGTATCAGTTCCCAGGTTTGGTTAGGTCAAGGATTAGGTTCGGTCAGAGTTAGGGGATCAGGGTTGTAACTGAACCGAACCCGAACTAAATTGAATTCTAACCGAACTTAATCCAAACCTAACCTTAACCGTACCTGGGGGCTGATACTAGTCGTTACCCGAATTATTTAACGTTTGTGCTACATAAGAGGTTGGTTGCCACAGTACTTCCCTTGCTGTGAGTGACCAGAGTCATTGCAAAATAAGGATTCCAATCCTAGGCGGAGAAATGGTCTGTAGCAGAAATGAGGAAGCATTGCAAGCCATCGGAGAACTCAGCTTTAGAAACCGGGATTGTGATTGCAGATCCATGGGTCAGAAGAAGGTTGCATGTCCGTGCATCAGGTTTTCATCAATGTAGAATAAGTCAAAACAACGATCGTTCATATTTAACGTTAATGGTATGTAGGAGGTTGCTTGCCACAGGACCAAGCGATGATTTCTCACCTTTTGACATTGAAATTTTTATGCGTCGTTTGATTCTTAGCTCATCAGTAATATGAGAATTGACACTTGTACGTCGAAACATTTAATTTGAAGGTGCGATCACACTAACTGAGACGTTAAGACCTTTGAAACATTGTGCATGTTTATCTTATTAAATCATCACATCCGCACAAAGTCATTGAGATGTTATGTCATAATAAGATAAACCTGCACAATGTCTCATAGGTTTCAGCGTCTCAGTTAAGCCGGATTCATTCTGGCAAACGACACGACAACGATCGGAAATTTCCAAGCGCTTAGCGATTTTGAAATGTCAGTGTGATACGAGGCATCACGCTGTATCAGCGAGCAATGCACACAGAGCGCGATACGATCGTTTCCAAGAAAACGCACAGCGGCATTCGCAGTGCTAGCAGATTAGCAGTTGCAGATTGGCACTGTGGTACCAACAAAAAACCCGATATTGTCTAGTAAGTTCAATTGCACCATTTAAAACAACAAAATATTTTTTTTTCAGTGAACAGCTACGAACAAAACGAAATTGTTTGCAATATATTCGCAAAATCTCTTCTAGTCTAGTAGAGATGTGCTTAACCGTTACTTTTAAGTAAGACCTTTTTTTTGGTCTACACCCTAGAGATGGACGAATAATAATCATTCGTTAATAAGTAACGGTTAACAAGAAGTAACGGATAGTAACAGATTCGTTTTGTCAAAATACCGATACCCAAATTTCCCCCAAACATCGGGTGAAGTTGAGTAGAGATGTGCTTAATCGTTACTTTTGAGTAACGGCACCAAGTTTTCGAATGATTATTTTAGAAGAGATATTCGATACTTTTTATCAGTGACGTGTATTCGTTTAGGGAATGACAAATATTTCTTTTTTTGGTCTTCACCCAATTTTGGGGGGAAAATTGGACGTCGTAGAGCGTGAAGACCTTTTTTTTTGTTTTGGTCTTCACCCGATGGTTGGGAGAAATTGGACGTCGGGGCCTCGGAAGTTGATTTCGGGGAAGCCACACATTGCTTAGTTTCGGCCCTGAATGGTAAACGAAAACAATTTGGAATCGGTATTTTGACAAAACGAATCTGTTACTATCCGTTACTTCTTATCAACCGTTACTTTTTAACGAATGATTACTAATCGCCCATCTCTATAGTCTGGTCTGGTTTAATTTGCAGCTGGGCTAATTTTCGCAGGTCCCAAGAAGGTCCAAAATGGACAGTTTGAAAAATTCACTCTGCTGGGCTTACTCTGATTACCCTCGATTTTAAAGCTTCATTAGCCAACACACATAACCTTTGCAGGTGCTTTAATTTAAGAGTTGGCTAGTCTACTGATGAAGAAGTAAACGAAAATTCGGCATGGTTGATGGAAACTTTCAAAAGTTTAATTGCCGCACAATTTTCTGGCTTTATTAATTACTTGAAATTAAATGAAAATTAGCCTACCGGCTATAATTCACATTTTAATACAATACAAATTAATGCTAGGTTATTCATTTTTTTCAGTTATTGTAGGAATAATATTTCAGCAATTTCTAAGAAAAAATTTGAAAAACCCTCACAAAATACAAAATAAAGCAAGTTTTGAAGCCAAAATCACAAATTTATCCGAAAATTATTCGACAAAACCAAGCCAAAGCGCTCCCGACGCGCCGAACGACAACGATGAAGCAGAACTCGGTTCTACTTCGTCGGGACGTCGTTCAAAGCAAGCTTTTCTGTCGGGCTGTCGTTTCTACCGCGTCGTTATCGCACGAAATCATTCAGTGTGAATTGACCGTCGTTTGTACACGTCATATGACGCTGATAGCCAGTGTGAATCAGGCTTGTGATCACAAGATGCAAAAATTCTACGCCATGACACGAAGTAAGAAATCTTGTAAAATAAGTTAAATAAATAATCGAAAATGATGAAGTTAAAGTGCAGCTTAGACTTTATCGAGTGGTGCAATTGCAAAAGGTTGGGAAAAAATGGTGAGGATTTTAAACGTTAATCAACGAAAGTTTAGAGCTGTGTGTGATAATTATTTTGCAATATACCGAAGTGCAATATTTTCTGAGTGATAATTTAGCGCAACGATCCAGAAAACGACTTGTTGTGGTCGAAGTACTTCTAGCATTTCCGGGGAAGCTTGTATCTGTAGACTTTCGATTGATGTATAAGGTAATGAATTTCGAATTATTCCTCACTTGTGGTACCAACTGCGTGTTTGCTGACGATTGTATGTAGAAATTGCGTTGTAGTCACGGGTGAGTTAGCGCGTGCGCTACATTCCTCTCCCGCCTGTTGATTGAAGAAGTGAGTTGGCTTGTGAGTTGATTGATCGGGAGAAATGCGTCAGCTGATAGCTTGACTGAAGATAAGTGAGAAACAACGTCTGTCACCATTTTGTAGCTCAACGGTCCAAAGAACGACGCTCCGTGGTCGAAGATCATTTCGAATGATCTAATGATTTTCGAATTATTTCTCACTTGTGGTACCAACTGCGTATTTGCGGACGATTGTACGTAGAGATTGCGCTGTAGTCACGGGTGAGTTAGCGCGTGCGCTACGATAGTAACTTTTTGTATACTGCTGTTCAAGAAGCAAGTTGCGTTCTTGTCCGCCTGGAAGGTCTCTGATGGGTAGGCATAAAATAAATCGTAGGGCGCATGTGCTGTAACGACTTAAGTTGAAACCTAGGGTGGAAACCTGGCTACTTGGCGCTAGGGTGTCGGTTTCAGTTTCGGTGTGTTGAAATCCAGATTTGAGGTCGCAGTTTTGCTTTGGTTTCACGGCTGTTGAAAAATGGGTTCCAGTCTCGGTTTGTCGCGATATTGAAACTTGGCTAGAGATTCAACCTTCAATTCTGAGAACAGAAACGTAATCTATTTTAAAGAACGACTTGAGAGTATCAGTATTATACCCAATGGTCTTTGAAAATCTTGCAATCTACCAGGGCTGCGAGTATCGCGTTACATGTACTCGTTACATGTGCTGTAATTTTAGATGGTAATTAATTACATTCTTTCCAAAGTAATGGTAATTCGGAATTAATCTTAATTACAATTTGTGAGGAACGAGTACGATTTTAGTTTAATTGAAATTACGAAGTTACAAATTACTTCTTTTTTCTTCTAGAAACTTCGTTTTTTGATAAGCTTCAACAAAGCACAAAGTTTAAATTTCATAGCGACAAGATCTTAACATAAGGACAATTTTTTGTCATTAAAGTTATATTTTTTAGAAGGTCTGTTTTTTATGAAATACCGAAAAATTCAATCAAAACTTTCGTACCATGTTTGATGAGGGAGTTAAAAAGTCATGGAAAAGTCATATTTTAAAGTAGTGGTTCTCAAACTTTTTACAGTCTGGGCGCACTTACGATACTACAAATAATTCTGGGCACTCTTTATATAAAAATGCACCAGAATGTCATAATTAAGTCAAATACATACCACATAAAAATAACGAAATTATCTTTTTGTTAATGGGAAACATGTGCTTGATGGGCCTGTGAGATTTTCTCAATGTTCGGTCTTATGTTTGAGAGGCAAACTCTCATTTCCTCATCGATGCATTGCAGACGTCCTCTCTTTTTACTCTTAATTGTGGCGAGGGTAGAAAAGTCAAGTTCACATAAATATGACGTTGAAAATTGCAATAAAACAGTCAGTGCTTTTTTAGATATCGCGACATGTTCTTTTCTGATAGAAATCCAAAAAGCTTCAAGAGACGATTCTTTGTATTCCATCATCAATCCACGATCTGTGGACACAGCTGCCAGTTTTTCTTCTTCTGTCAGTGTTAAACTATATTCAGAGGTACTTTCTAAAAAAGGATTTCTAATCCAGTCATATTGCGCAGTGTTAAGGGATGGAAAGTAAAAATTCAGTTTTTCTTCTAAAGTTGATAAAAGTTTAACTACAAGTGGAAGGATTTCAGTTTTGCAAGTATTAGTTACCAATGGGAACATTTTTAAACTACCTTTAATCGCTGTACTTTTCCAGATGTGTAGTTTTTTCTGAAACGCTTTTATCTTGTCAGTGGATGTAAGAACGTTTTCCCCTTTCCCTTGCATACTCGTGATCAAAATATTGAGATGCTGAAAAATATCTGCCAAATATTGTAATTTAGCGATCCAAAATTTACTCTGCAAGAGGTCACAAAAATGTGATTGCTTCATTGCTTCAAAAAATGCAAGAAGTTCTTGTCGTAACTCGTGTACACGAGTAAGCACTTTGCCTCGTGATAGCCACCTCACATCGGTATGTAAAAGTAATCGTTTGTGTTGAGAATACATATTGGTACAGATTTTTTCAAATAACCGCGATTTTGCAGGTCTTACTTTTATAAAGTTTACCATCTTAACAATTTCATCTAAGACCTTTCTTAAATTCTCTCCTAAGGTTTTTGACATCAAGGCCTCTCTATGCAGAAAGCAGTGAGTTACAATAACATTCTCGTTTTTCTTCTTTATAAAAGATACAAGTCCCTTGATACAACCTACCATAGGAGGTGCTCCATCCGTGCAAATGCCTACACACGATTTCCACGATAACTGCCACTTATCACGGTAGTCATTCAAAATGTTAAAAACGTCCTCACCTTTAGTAGTCACACTTAATTCTTTGCAAAAAAGAAACTGGTTTACTATTTCGTTTTCGTTAATAAAACGAACGAATGCTATGAGTTGTGCCTGGTTGGTAATGTCCGTAGAGTCACCAACTTGCAGAGCAAAATCTGAAGACTGGAGTTTATTACCACTTACATTTTTCTCAATATCGGAAGACATTTCCAGAATACGCCTGCGAACAGTGTCGTCGGACAGAGACATCTTGCTTATTTTTAATGCTGCTTCGTTTCCTAACATCGTACTGACAATCTTTTTGCAAGCAGGCAAAATAATTGACTCACCTAAAGTATGCGCTTTCATATTTTTAGCAATCAGTTCAGAGACTTGGTAAGAAGCAATTTGAGCGTTATCAGAAACAGTCATTATACCCTTAAAGGAACTTGCTGTTTTTTGTTATTGCTCAGACATTCTCTGAAAATAGCTTGTGGGTTTATCTTGTAGATTAGAGTGTTTATTTTTAAAATGCTTAGCAAGTTTACTAGGGACCATTGATTCATTGGCCATCTTCATTCCGCAAACTAAACATACAGGCAAAGGATTATCATGACTTCCGATCCAGGAAAACCCAAAACTTAGATAGCTATCATCATATTTACGAGTCGGTCGTGGTTTTGCTTTCTTACTAGTACATTTTTTTACGCTTAAATTTTGGTCACTTTCGGAATCAACTTCATCAATGTCACGCTTTCTCTTGAAAAACTTATCCATATGTAAGAGTGAATTTTTCTAAAAAAAAGATATTTACATCAACGAAAATTATTCTTAACTGATAAAATCCACATTACGTTTATTTACAACTATACTTCATTAATGACTGCCTACAGCACACTACTATTAACACCTCTATCACCTTTTCTATGAACACTAACTCAGCAACACTAGCAATTTCTTTCTGCTTTACAATTATATTCAGAATCTACTCGAACAGTAAAAAACGCACATAGACAATTGCTATTGTGAGCAACAATAGAAATACAAGTTTTACCGAATATCTGCGACCGTGCCTGAAATTATCGTAATAATGCTGTTAAACGGAAGGAGCAGATAAGAAAATTGATCTAATACGGTAACTATTCTTTTTGTTTTTCATATTAGGATACTTTTTTAGGAGTGCTGCTGGGCACACCTAGACAACCTCTGGGGCGCACCAGTGCGCCCGGGCACACCGTTTGAGAACCACTAAACTACAAGTCATAAAGTGTATCTTTGGTCATAAAAGTCATAAATTTAAACATTGCTTCCAAATTCAGTAGGATATTATGGTGCGAAGACGAAACTTCGATTAACAACTATTGGGAAGTCTGGCCATCTCCATTATTGTTACTACTCTGTGACGGCATAGATATCTTGCTCAAAAATATCGAATTGAATCATTTCATTGTATTAATAAGTTTAAACGAATCAGTTGGACTAGTTTGCAAGTTATAATTTTCAGCCTAAGTACAGTTATTGCTTTAATCTAGACTGAAAGTTTTTAGCACACAGTATGGGAAAAACTGCAGAGTCAAAAGTTATAAAAACGAAAAGGTATGTAAAGCAATACCCCCAAGAGTTTTCTTGCAATCCACAGAATGATCTGTATTGTCAGCTTTGTGCCACTATCATTAGATGTGACAAATCCTTTCACGTGGAACAACATCAAAAATCGGCAAAACACCAAAAGAAAATTGTACCAGTACAAGAGACCTTAGGTACACCCAATCTTTTATCCCTATTTGCCCGCGGGATTTTACAAAAAATGTTGTAACGGCATTTTTAGAGGCTGACATTCCACTTTATAAGCTCTAGCATGCCAGTGTTAAAATGCTTTTTAACTCAGATTTGGGAAAGCATTGCCTTTCTGAATCAGCATGTCGAAGCCAAGTTAATGAATTAATTGGCTGCTAAGAAATTGAACGCCTACAAGAGTTGTGTGCCGCGAAAGCGGTGTTTTTGGTCGTAGATGAGGCTGAAGTATCTGGTCAAAAGTATGTGAATATTTTAGCAAGGCTGATGTAGGAACTTGAAAAAACATACTTAGTCAACTGCAAACCATTAAATGGCAACCCCAATAACTCCAACATTTGCACAATTGTTGACGACAGCCTCAAGAAAATGAATATTACTCGAGAAAAGTTTTTGCTGCTGCTCAGTGATGCAGCAAGGTATATGATAAAAGCGGCTGAAACCTTAAAAATCATGTATCCACGCCTACTCCATTTACTTGCATCGCACATTTGTTGCATAATTGTGCTGAGCACATACGCGCACATTTCAAAGCTGCAGCTAATTTGATCTCGTCTATGAAAGCAGCAACTATAAAAAGCGAAGACCGACATGCTTTATTCACCGGGCTGGTTTGTCAGCACCACCGCAATCAGTTTTAACTTTTGGGCCACGTGGCTGGAGGCATCGTTTTACTATGCAGAAAATTTTCAAATTTTCAAACTGATTGTTGACAATTTTGAAGAGGGTGGAAAATTGGTTGAGCGAGCAAAGGAAGCCATAGCAGAACCTGCAGTATTCATCGAATTGAGCCAAATCTATGGCAACTACCGAGATATTGCAATCCTATTCAAGGGAATAACCAATTCTTCAAATACAATTGTTGATGCTGCGGAAGCAATTCATAATCTCCGTTTTGGTGACGACCCATGTCAAATAAAAAATTATATCCAAAGGCGTTTAGTATCCGGTAGCGACTTTATTAAAATTGCCGCCGGTAGTGGCGCAGATCTACCATGCCATTCTCCTGCTGAGGTTGCGCTGCTTCAAAGAGCGCAACCAACTTCGGCTTCCGTGGAATTCTCTATGCTAAAAAAACTGTTTGTCCTGGACGCAAATTTTGACAAATACAATGTCTATTCTTACTTGATCATGCGGTTCAACTGTTCGAAATAAATGACGATGAGTGCAATACTGCGACTCGACTGCATAGTTTTAAGAACCACTAAAAAAATTAGGTCATATTTTAGGAAATATTAAGTCATATTTTGGAAATAATTAGGTCATAAAAAAATTGCCCTACTTATCATAGACGCGCTTGTTTTCGGCTTCTATTAGCATTGGTCAATACCCATGTCAATCAAAATTTGTCCGTTAATGATCATGCAAAAATATCCTACCTATTTTTAAGCGAAACTCTGTAAATTGGTTACTTCCCATAACAAAGGAATTTGTAATTAGTAATTTAAAAATTACTTTTTTCCTCACGTAATTTTGTAATTGGAATTAGTTACTTTATCAATGAAGTAACTTTACTCGGAAATTAGTCACATTTTTTGCCAAGGAATTGTAATTGGAATTAATTACTTTTTTTGAGGAATTTTTACAGTCATGCAATCTACCATTTTCTAAACAAACCATCCTTAATTTATCACGAAATTATAAATTAAGGAACTCAGAAAATACTCCTCCCAGAACAATACAATCACTTCTAAATCTCCGCTAACACTCTCTCAAAATAACCCACAAAATACGAAAAGCAGCTACACAGACTTACTCTAAACATATTTAAATACGCAACTGTATACAATAACAAATTTCCGCCCCTATTTATAGAAAATTTACTTTTCCAGAAAATTCTATATAGTTTCATATTGTTACGTAATTATGTCTAGCAGTGGCGGATTAAGGGCGGGGGGCAGAGCGGGCTGAAGCCCGGGGCCCCACAACATTTAGGATCCCTACAAATTTACATTTTTCTGAAAGTTTTTTTTGACAAAAAGTATTTTCGAGTTTAAAAAAGGTCTTCACTTGCAGACAAAGGTGGAAACTCAAACCTAAATCGAAACCTGAAAACCCGGTTTTAAAGGAAATTTTGGAAACCCAAACTGAAACTGACACCTACTTAGCCAAATTTTTGAAAACCTAAACTTGAACCAAAACCGTTTTTTCTTGAAACGTCGAAACTGAAACTAAAACCTGTTCAAAATTTTCTAAGGTTTTGGGTTTTAAAAATTGTCATCACCGTCGTTACCAGTGCATTTCCTTTATTGCTGAGCGTCAAATGGAAAAGCTGTGAATACTGATTTTTGAGTCTTTGGTTTCACTGGACTCGAAATTATACCCAAGTCGACAACTTTTGAAGCAATTGCTCTTTTCACTCGGCCATCTGAGCTGCTACTTATCATCGCAATAAAACAAAAACCGCCAAGAAGCAGAGCATTTAGATAATCCGTATTCAAAGTAAAATAATTTTCTTGATAAAACTTAAACCGAAACTGAAACCCAGAAACCGAAGCTGTGCGTAAGCAAAACTGAAACCGAAACTGGAACCTATTTCTCAACAGCCGTGAAACCAAACCAAAACTGAAACCTGACATCTGGGTGTAAACACACCGAAACTGGAACTGGCACCCTAACGACAAGTAGCCAGGTTTCCACCCTTGCACTGGATGTATTGTGGTCTTTCCGTACTTGATGGTTAGGCAAACAGGACACGTGACTTGGGATCAAAGGTCAAAAACCAGATAAAATTTACGAAACCTCATAAAATCTAAACGTATATAGACAGAACCTTCTAACCGTCATTTTAGTTGTGTAATAGTGTGGCCTTTTTTTAATCAATGATTGGACGCATCAGGTCAGGTGACATTAGGTTAAAGTTCAAAACTGTTGGAACTTATAAAAGATCATAAATTCAAAGCTATAAAGTGGTAAGTTAGATAGAAACTTCAAACTGTCAGTGTAAAAGTCTCTTGTTAACCTCGTCATCTTAAATCACCTTTCCCGATTAACGTCCAGAGTTAAAACTTGTTATATGCCCAGCGCCATTTTATTCATTAGCTTCACAAATTTCTCAAATAAATTTAGGTAATTGCAATTTAAGTTATTATCTGGCAACACGCTTTGCTTCCTGTAACCACTAAAGCCAATGCGTGCTTGCTTGGTTATTGTTTGAATAATTTGACCTGAAGGTTGCACCTCAAAATCGTAAACTTAATAATTGGTATTTCTGATCTTAAACTATTGAGGTTGAACACTTGAACAGTTTTCATTACTGGATCGAACACAATTGGTGAGTTAAGAATTTGTGTTTCTACTTGTTAATATTGCTAGGCAGTAGTGCAGATTTATCGTTATGTGAATTCGAGTTCTTTATCTAGAAAATGTTAATTGATATAATCAATAAAAGATAAGCTCAACTCAAGCTATCGGCATAGGTGTGTTATAATATGATTTTGTTTTGTTTTTTAATTGGGCATTCTGGGTCACGTGACTAAGGTTAAAGGTCAAATAACTGTTAAAACATGCAAAACGTCATAAAATCCTAGCTTTTATGGACAGAAGTTCAACACTTTAGCATAGACGCGTTGTTAATAAACCAAACATTTTTTGCGCAGCATGATTTGCACATCTAGAATCGAACCACTCATACGAGTTCGTCTTGCTACGTGACTGTCTTCGCGTTACGGCGAAGCGTTACGCGCTTCGTGACTGTCCAGCATAGTCCGCGCTCAGATTATCAAAGTTGGGGTCTTGCGAAATTTGTTATAATCAGCATTGTTTACTTTTTTTTTTCATTCATGCCTTATCTAGGCTAGTGGAATTGGACAATTGCACAAATTTAGAACTGTTTGACTCTAACTCGATGAGTATCAAAATTTTCGTTGAAGAAAGTCGCAGCACTTGTACTTCCTGCGAACAACCTCCGTTAGTTTTATGTTGCTTTACCGTTTAAGTTGTTGCCATTCGTTGCCACAAGTTTTATTTTACAGTAAGATGTAATAAGTTTGTATCAAGTTTTTGCTGTTGAGTTTCAATTTATCAACAAGTCGGCCCTTTGTTGAATTCAATTGATTTATCTGCAAACCATGGAGTGAAGTATGCCTATCCCTTGTTTTAGTTCAGTTGAAACAATTACTCCGAAGAAAGAATTCAGAAAATTCGACAATAGAGGGTCAAATTCGTATGAGGGCTTAAAGGCTTGTCAGCGGAGCTGAGGAAATTGACTAACTGGAAGTAATGTTAACTGTCTTGATTCGAATGCATGACATGCACCAGTGATGAATTCCGTTATTGACATGATTAATGAGATTTATGAACATGTTTGGAATGTTATTCGGGAAGCCATGAGGAGTTGCTCGATACTTTAATCTACTTACTATGACTTATTGCAATTGCCATGAAATAGATTTGTAGCTAATAGTTTTGAGAAAGCCACTTGCCATGTCAAGGTTTTGAAAATCGTTTAACATTCTACCGATAAGTGTCTCGAAAAATTATTTTTGCAGTTTTCTCCTCAAACATCCATGTAAAATAGAGATGGCACGGGCTTACGTTTTTGCAACCCGGACCGCCCATAGCCCGAAACCTCTAGCCCAGTAACCGTAACCGACCCGGCAAGTTATCACAAATTAAAGCCCGGCCCGCCCAAAGCCCGTTTTTTTCATAGAACCTTATTCAACCGAAACGTAAAAAGGAATTATTTCTTCGCTCAGACACCAAAGAACTTTAAAACTTCTTCACTCAGTACTTACCAACACAGAACATATAGGTACCAATACCATTTAAATATCAATATTGTTTTGTAAAGCGCTATCACTTGTTTTCTGTGAATTATTTAGACTCGGCAGACCTAATCATTTTAATAAACATTACCAGTAATTTCAATGTAATAAGCCTATATACTTTTCAAACTAGATTCTGAAACAAAATGCATGAGCTGGTATCTATTAGCATCGTAAGTAACCTATTTTAGCAGCATACACGTAATTCTTCATGATTAATAACATCAACATCAAGCAATGAGCGAAAAAAATTTTCCTTTGAAGGAGAGCACTGATCTACATCTGTTTTTATTACAACTTTTGTGCTTAAACACACTGTTAGAGATGTCCATTTCAGAATAACATATTCTTGAATAATTCCGAATCTTTTTTTTTTCAAATCCAGAATTTCGAATCCTTAACCGAATCTTAAATCTAAAAAATTTTAGAACTATTTTGACATCAGTTCAGCACGCAACCGCTCGATTACCGCAAAGCAAAAAAATCAACTACTTTTTTTCATTTTTATGAATTTATAGCCAGCACAAGGATTGCAGCACTATAAATTCGAAGCATATATACACACAGTGGCATAGTCATGGAGTTAACAGCGGGCATGCCCCTATTCAATTTTAGAAACACGTGAAAAAATACGGCTCAGGTATATGTACAGTACAAGCAGTGCATACTACACTCCTGGCCTCCCACAAATTTTTTACGGCCTCTGACGAAAGCCTTATCATCCACACACACGAGGCCGAGCGCGCACTTCCGTTTATGTGCAACGTCTGAAAAGATTATCATGCGCAATTTTTCTTCACAATTAAACAGAATCCTAAAAACGAAATCGATTCAAAATAGCAACCGGTTTCGCAGGATTCGATATTCTGAAATGGACATCCCTACACACTATCTTATCGCAAAAACAAAATCTGATAAAAAATCACAAAAATCTCATATCCCAGAAACTTCTTGCAAGCAACGTTCACCAGACTGCAACTTCAACAATGCTAAACATTTACTGACAGCGGACTTTGCCATTGCTTTAACAGCGGGCATACATTTTCTTTATATTAAACTCGTTTAAAAAGCAATTACTGCTACTAGACCGTAATACCGTAGTCTACCTCATCTAACTCACTGCAACTGTCTGATAATAACCCAGATATCATTTCTGGGCAGGGGTATGTTTCAGCGTTGTATGGGCAGGTCTACCTGGCATTTGAACCATACTTCAGTATATATTAGTCAAGCAGATTGAGGTCTTAAAAAGCTGCCGGTAGTAATGAAGGCATAGGGTGGATTGGTTGATGCAAAACCACTAAGCCTAGTGGTAAAATACAGAACTAATATAGCGTGACTAACCAGTCAAATTCCTATTACCATGATACCAGGAATTGAGTACGCTACTCAGCAGCTCAGTAAAAAACTGAGTAGTCTTGAGTTACCGTGGCCAGTGCCTAGACTAGCGGTATCACCAGCACTGCGTAACATTCACTACGCCTAAAAGCCAAATACACCACTCAAGAACCCCCAATCAGCCGTAAATGCATTAAAATTTCTTAATAGCGCACTTTTCAATATAATCGATAGCTTAAAGTACTGGCAATTTAAGTTAACTCACTCAAAATTTTACATCCTACACCTTCATGCCTGAAGAATGAAGACGTTGACTTGTTTTGCTTTAGTTTGGATCGGTCGTTTAAGAGTGCAGTGTTGGTTTATTCACAAACCATTTATCATAAAAATTTAAAGGGAACTTGAAAGATTGTTAGCGACTCATCAGCGGCCCAGTACTGAACAAAAGATAGAACCGGGCCGTTAGCGGCCCAATAAAAAGACCGGTTGATGACTTGTTAGCGGGTCTTTTAGCGGCCCATGCCATCTCTAATGTAAAATGAGATGTATCAGGAATTTCAGCTTTGCTTACATTTCTACAACTTTAAATTTCTTCCTAACGAATAATGTGTTGCCGCAGTTATCTGGGTTGCTCCGCCGTAGAAGAATATTGCACATAAGTTAAGACGTATTACTTACATAAAAATAGCAAGACTTACGTTCGTGATTCCCAGGACGATGGCGAAAACTATCCAGGTCGCTACAAATACTGTGGCTATAATCCAAAATTTTCTTGTGGCGATTGTTTGATCTCTTTCTGAAAGATGCAATAAAGTTTTTGTAAAAGCGAGTGCATTTACACGCATAGTACGGTGCATCATTTCCCCTCTATTTTGGAATATAAACTAGTGCCATTGAGAAATGGTGTCCATATCAGATAAGGTTTGACGAAAAAATATGAAGACCCAGGGATCCCTGCAACCACTCCCGCATGCACCCCCAAATTTTGATTCACCGAAATCGCCATATCTCGAAAACTGAACAAAATAAACGTATTGTGTTTGGTATAAAGTGATTGCAACTACATGACTTAGTTCAAATATGCACAAAAATACACAGATTTAGCGCGAAAATACACATCAAACATTTTTACTTTCTATCATGTTACATAAATTATTGCAAAATTCTTAAAAATTTTTGAAGTAGCAGCAAGTAGGAATGTGCAAAAGTTATAAAAGCCTCTAATGAAAGTTGAGAAACAAAAGACGATTAGCCTTTTCCTCAAGTTTGGCCGACTTAATCAGCTTTTTTCAATTACTTGCAGATTGCTTTCAAAGTTCTTTTAAAAGGTAGCAGATGATTAAAAATTGGTTGCCAATGATTTTATTCCTCGTTGGGAACAGTCATTGGCAACTGTAGTCATATTATTTGCTCGCTTTTTTCCTTTAAGGTATTCTTCTTCAAAAGACCGTCTTTCACACCCTTTTGCAAAAAATCCGTGTCAATGTTCAGTGTAACCGAAAAAATTACCCGGAATCTTCTCATGTTAAGTCAGCCAGTGATGGCTATCCGCTTATTTCTTCTGGAAACTTCGGTTTTCCATTTCCCTTTCTCTTTTTGGGGACTGCAGCATGAAGTCCTTTTCCTTGAAGCAAGGTTTCAGCAATTTGTTCTTTTTCCTCATCTACAGCACAGCAGTCAAACAACAGAGGGGCACCATCTCCGCAAATACTGTAAATACCAAAATGGAGCTGTAGCTCTTCCATAGCACTGAATGCAATTGTCGACTCAATTCGCTTGAACTGGTGCAGAGTATTGACCAGCATTAAATCAGAATAAGGAGCAGAGATTACAGAACTGGATCAAAACCATCACGAATTGTATTTCTTCATTAATCTTTTCGATAACCTTCTGTGGTGGTTTCGGTGCAGTTCAGCAATCTCTGCTCCTTATTCTGATTTAATGCTGGTCAATACTCTGCACCAGTTCAAGCGAATTGAGTCGACAATTGCATTCAGTGCTATGGAAGAGCTACAGCTCGATTTTGGTATTTGACTGATGAGATGGTGCCCCTATGTTCGTTTGACGGCTGTGCAGCACATGACGAGAAAAAAAGAACAAATTGCGGAAACCTTGCTTCAAGGAAAAGGACTTCATGCTGCAGTCCCCAAAAAGAGAAAGGGAAGTGGAAAACCGAAGTTTCCAGAAGTAAATGAAGAGTCATCACTAGCTGACTTAACATGAGAAGATTCCGCATAATTTTTTCGGTTACACTGAACATTGAGACAGATTTTTTGCAAAAGGATGTGATAGACTGATCTCTTAATGAAGAAGATCTTAACAGAAAAAAGCGAACAAATATGATTACATCCAAGACTGTACTGAACGAGAAATAAAACCATTGGCAACAGTGGCGTATTTAGAATTTATAAAAAGGAAGGGGCAACTTTTGCCCAGTTAAAAAGTGGCTATAAAACTGAATCACAAACTGAGTTTTTAGTTGGAGTACGGAATACGGATGATTTTTTAACGTGAAAGTCAGGTTCTGGTAATTAGTCATTGCCTGTCGACTGCCGTAAGTAACTTCATAATTTAAAAATGAGTGTTCACATTTAAGCGTTTTAGGAACTCTCTTTTTCTTTTGTTTGGTATTATCTTATAATAGAGGCGCTAGAGTGGTTCCCAACCATTTTCATACTCCGCGCCCCTTTAGAATTTTTGATATGGCACATGGAGTTGGCCGAGTGGTTAGATGCATCGGGCTGCGAAACTGGTTTCGCGGGTTCGATGCTCAACTAGGTCATCTTCCATGATGCATGTTTTATATGCTTTGCACGGCTTGTCAAAAATAAACGAATGAATGATTTCACAAAAACACGAAAAAAAGAAAGCTTTGTAAAAGTATTTTTGCGCAAGCACGATTTTTGGCTTCTTTTGTCTGGTAGGAAACAAGAATTTGAAACAATTCATTGAAAGCTTTCTGAAATATCACTCTAAAACTTGGTTTGTGGACGGTCCGTAAGCGACGTTTGGTTGCCCTACAGTCAGGGGTGGATTAACAGTACGTGGGGCCCTGGACTAATTTAGTAATGGGGCCCTGTTTCCCAAGTTCAGCGAAAGCTTACGCGGTATAAAATGAAAAGAACAACCAAAGCAAGTAAGAATACGGAGCTAATGCCTAGTGAGTGTAGTCAATGGTCGGCCTTGCCACGGTTGCCAGATAGAGTGAATAGCTGTAAGTTTGAGAGTCATATGCCAAAAAGGGGAATGTGCAGTGTTGAATCAGAAACCCACAATCATAGAAAACTTCAGGTGGAACCAGTGGCAAGTCAGCATGTGGACCCACGTTCGGTTACTGTGCCTAAGGATGAAGCGCATTACCGCTGCTCTAATGCTGTACTTGCTCCAGCAGCTGCTCCGGACTACCCTACACCTCGCCCTGTCATTGCAAACTTTGACGGCGACCCGTTGAGCTACTGGTCCTTTATGCGTAGTTTCGACTTGCACATTGCTCAGAGAATGCCAAATGAATCAGCAAAGATGGTATATTTGCTGCAGCACTGCACGCCTAAAATTAGACAGGATCTGCAGCACTTCTCGCAAGATCTGGAGATTGGTTATAAGCTGGCTCGTGAAACCTTGTACAGGTAGTATGGTCAGCCTCACGTTGTCGCATATTGCTGTAAGAAAAGACTTCTGAACTTCCCTCGTTTAAAGTCTAAAGATCCCGTTGGATTGCGGAACTTTAGCGTGTTGATGGACAAAAGCCTGGCCATGTTACAAAACATCGGGGAGTTTGCAACACTGAATTCCTTAGGTTCTATTCAGAAGATCACCGAAAAGTTGCCAGATGACATGCAAAGGGATTGGGTAAGGTGGTCGTTTCGAATGCTACAAGACACCGACTACCAAGCTAAGTTTCCTGAACTTGTGCGCTTTATTCGAAATGAAGCCGATGAAGTAAACTCACTTTACGGAAAGATTTTGTATAGTCGGCCAAAGAGAACTGAAATGACAGTGTCTCAACCTGCCTTCAGAAAGTCTACGGTTTTAAGCACAGTAGCCGCCACTCAACCAGCAGAAAGGCTAACTGATGAAAATTGTCCCTTCTGCAAAGGCTCGCACCGTTTGCCTGCTTGTAAAGATTTTCAGCAGCTGCAGTGGTTCAAGAGACTTGCTTTCCTCAGACGTGAGAGTTGCTGCTTTCGATGCTTGAAAGTGGGCCACAAAATGAGCAAATGCGAGGTGGAGCAAGGGTGCACAGTGAAGGACCGAAAGGATCCGAAGCATCACACGTTACTCCACAGGTTTGCGGAAACAAGAAGCGTAAAGGATTGCTCCGTTTTGTGTGCAGCAACAGAAGGCACAAGGAAGCTCGTAAGACCCTACTTCATGACCATACCCGTAAAGATCCGTTGCGGAGAGAAGGAGGTTACTTCGTACGCTCTTTTAGATTCTGGTTCCCAAAGAACGTTTCTTCAGGAAAGCTTGGCCAAGAGGTTAAATGTAAGAGGAAAGAAACAGAGTGTGTCGATCCGGACTCTCTCTTCCAGATCCAATGAGGAAGTCATGGATAGCCAAGCTGTTACCATTAAAGTAGCCGGTCTCTATGAAGATGAAAATCGTGGCGTTGAACTAAAGGACGTGTTGACCGTCCTAAGGCTACCGATGAAAGCTACTCCACTGCCAACTTGTGGAGAAATATGGAATATGAAACATCTAAGTGGCATTCGCTTCACGGAGCTTCAAGACAAATCAGTTGGGCTTCTCATCGGGCTAGACTTTAGAATCAGCACTGCACGCAGCAGGTTGCATTGCAAAAGCGCAGTTGAAAAGGACGTACTGGCGAGCACCGTTTTAGCAATAATGAACGGAATTAACAAGTGTTTTTATGATTTTACAGTTGTTAGTTGATGAAGTGCTTGATATTTAAAAGTTTATATAACGTTTTTCAAGTTTTAGCTGAAGAATATTGTTTTTATCGAAGCGAGCTTGGACAAGAAAAATCCAATAATTATTTTTATTCTATTTGACTTAGCCTCGCCCTAGTACTTAATTCTGTTTATTTTTCTCGTAGAAACCGTTCCGTCTTTCACTATTTGCAAGTAACAGCCACAAGACACAGCAATAAATTTATGTCAAGTTGAAGATTGTTGTCAGGAAAGCGGATCGCGTTACGGAAAGGCCCGTAAAAGTTCGGTTTTCTTGTAGAATAACCTGGAGCTCCCCAAGCTGCTCCCAGCTGAAAGGTTGCGCTACACTTCGCAGCCTTCCAGATTGTGTGGCAAGCCTCTCTGTTTCATCACTCAAAAACGCTCGTTCCAAACGCTCATCACTCAAAAACCCTATCTTCAGTTTACTTTTGAAAAGGAGAAGAACAACTCTCTTCCTTTCCTCGACGTCCACGTTGAACACATGAAAAGCAGCTACGAAACGAAAGTCTATCGCAAACCTACGTTTACAGGCCAGTACCTACGCTGGGAATCCTTTACGCCGATAAAATGTAAAGCCAGTTTAGTGTCAACGCTTGTTCATCGTGCCTTGAAGATCTGCTACAAAAGCAAACTGAAGGAAGAAATCAACCGGATCAAAGAAATCTTACTGGACAATGGATACCCTGAAGATTTTGTTCTTAAACAAATATCCAAGAAGATCACGCAGTTTTTACGCGCCAAGCGGTTTGGCCCTGATAAGTGTCCAGTCTACCTCCGGGTCACCTACACTGGCAAGGCGGCGCTGACACTAGAAAGGAACCTCCGAATCGATGTTGAAAACTGTTATGGATCCGTGGCTTTACGGACTGTATTTGTCACCAGACAAATGCTGCCTGCCAGTCAGAAAGATGTTCTACCTGCCATTCAAAAGAGTTCCGTCATCTATGAGTATAAGTGCCACTGTGACAGTCGGTACGTAGGTAAAACAGCTCAACGACTTCAAGACCGCATCAAGCAGCATGTTCCGAAATGGCTACAACAGCACACAGCCTCCCCGCGAGTGCAACCTAACCGAGCGTGCAAGCGTAAACAACCCACTCCAGAACGTGACTCGGCAATTGGACAACACTTACTACAAAATGATCAAGGTGCTGCCAATTACAACGATGATCAATATTCTATTCTGGACACTGCGCGCAGCCCTTTCCATCTTAGTCTGCTCGAAGCAAGCTACATTAAAGTACGGCGACCTAATCTATGCAAACAGAAAGAGTTAGCCTATACTCTTAAACTGTTCAAGTAGAATTTAGGTTCGCACGACTTGTCCAATCAGAACTGTGCGTGACTTTCCCGCGCTCGATTGGATTTGTTGATGCAACTACCGCTTCGCTGCCGTCCAAAATCGATATTTATGAATCGCCAGACCTTGCTTTCTCGTTTCCACTTTGACGCGATTGCCTACTGAAGAGTGCGTCACAAAAAGCTTCTGGGACAACAGCTCTATTCAAAGCTACTCAAAGAGTTACTGATACAACAGCTTTTCTCAAAGCTTTCAAAGAGTTATGACAGAGGATTTCTTGAAGCCTAACGCGAAAACAGCTTTTTTTAAAGCCATTCTCAAGTTCTGTACCGCCAACCAATTATTCAAGATATTTGTTTACTTAAAAAGAGTATCAATCAAAGAACGTAAAAAACAATTTATAGGTAAAAATTTCATTTTTTTTTTTTTGCTGCCGGGAGAATAATGACGGAAACAAAATTGCTATTTTAAACATTTGGTGCCGTATAAGCTGTTTAAATGTATGATTTTTACAATTTATGCAAGCTCCCCATCTTTGCTTATAAAAACGCATGAGCCTATTTTTGCTCCGCTACTTTCTCCGAATTCCTTAGTTGAAGGAGATAACCTTGAATAAAATTGCTGTCATCGGTATTTTGATGTCCAGTACATCACTACACGTGATTTGGCACATTTCGTCTTGCCATCGCTCACTTGAAAAATATCACGTGACGTCATGAGGGTGCGAAATTGCTGCTGTCGCGGGGTTATCCCTAGATAAAATTGCTGCCATGGAAATTTCGATGTTCACTACACTAATGTACGCGATTCAGTTTAAGTATTAGCTTTGCCATTATTCACGTGAAGAATATCTTGTGACGTCATGGGATACAAAATTGTTGCTGTTGTGGGGTTATCCAAGGATAAAATTTCGGTTCTTAAACATGTACCTATCACAACATCATGTCTCATATTAGCTAGCTTGTTTTTTTTACGCAAAAGGTGTTTTAATTTCTTAGGCTTTTGGTGTGGTTTAAGATAGCGCAAAAATCAAATGGCAATAATTTGTGTTCTAAATGTTTTAGTAAGATAGCTGGTAGAATGCTGATTAATTTGACACCAAACACGACCTATTTATCTTGAAAAACCAGTGCGAAACACAACTTTTCATATTTGGGGGTGCCGCAAGAGGTGAGGTAAAGCGAGGGGGGTCTAGGGGTGACCGATCACCCCCAAAATTTACAATTCATCATTTTTTTGACTAGAGAACAAAAATATCACTAAGCCATATCTTTTTTGAAAGATGATAAAGATTTGATGCTCCCTAGGGGAAGGCTGCAGTCCCCTTTAGACGAGCCGCCGCTGCATCTTACCGTATATTTAAGAACATTTACACGTTTCAAAAATATTTGAATCACCAGGTTTGCTGGGTAGGAGTGTGTGAGTGCTTTCGATTTCAGTGTGAGATTTGTTTTTGTAAAACGTTTGTACAGACACTTTTAATTGACAAAAACTAGAGAACGTTAAGCCTTTCAGGAATTCATCCGCCAAACCCTCCCAAACACCGTTATCCTAACACTTAATAAAATGCAAATTCATACCTTGACAACCCTGAGACAAAGAGGAAGAATCCGGTTTTTTGGCTAGAAATCCATCTTGATGCTCGTTGTTTGGCAACGGTTTGAAAGCGTATCTATTTGGCAGGGTAGCATCTTGACCATATTCGTGAACTTGATCAAATCTATATGCAATTTTTATCATAGGGTCACTCTAAGTTAAAGCTGGAATTCAGCTGTGTTTTGTTTCTGTTATTTCTTCTTTAGTCGAGTGGTAGGTTTTCTTATGGATTAGTAAATATATCAGTTTGTGTGGTTTTGATAGAATTAAGAGGACTTCTGAATCTGATACAGGCCATTTGCCTCCTTTCAGAGGATAACGAAGATTTGATAATTTTTGCGGCTAAAATTCACTGTTGAAAATTTGATTAAAATGGCAACACCTGTTATGCAGCTGCTGCTTCCTTACAAAGTGAAGCAGTCAAATACAAAATTCCAAATGAAAGTAGAGCTTTTTACGACATCACAGAGTTCCAGCAATAAATTTGTCGTATGATAGCACGCATTCAAAAAGCTATGCACGATCAAGAAGAGATAACCATTAATATTGTGGCCCTCAGGATAGTTTTGTCTTAAAGAAGATCGAAGTAATCGCAGCATGAGGGATCTTAGCACGCGAGGTATTTTTTTACGTTTCAATTGAAAAGCGATGAACAAGTATCCACATAAATTTCTTCACCATTATAAACCTCGTCAAATAAACACCAATCCAAATTTTTTTCGTAGCCTGACTTTCTAAATACTAAATAGTCCTGCTGATGCCCTCAAGAAGTGTGTCGTTTACGTTGTTAAGTGGCGATAACGCCGTAACAGCCCCTTTCATTCTAGCTTCAATCAAAACTAGAAAAGACATACAAGTGTGCTGTAAAATCACGAACGAATAAACTTTTACCAACTTTATGATTTTTCCGAAATTTCTGTGGCACATTTCAAAATGCTCCTGCGGCCCATTAGTGGGCCATGGCCCACCGGTTAATGACCCATTTTTACCTCGAATTTGTGCAGTAACGTTGGAAGCTGGAAAATTAGGCCGAAGAGAGCACAAAAACACTGCTAAACAAAAGTTAAAATGATAATAAAAACATGAAGTGTAGCTTTTTGTAACCTTATGACTTCTTAAATACCGGTACTCATCTCACACCGTGAACTTTAGTTTCCACGTTGGTTTTTTACGTAAACCCTCATACGATTATTGGGTTCAAATCTGACCCCAAGACACTAAAAACCCCTAATAACTTGGGTTAGTCTTAAAATTTATGCTAAATCGCTATATGAATATTTAAATGAAGCTGTTTCAAGGTTTTTCTCATCAAATGTTCTCTGATTTTGTGATTCTTTATGATATTACAATTTACAAAATATTTCTGCAGCATGTATTTAAAAGTCAATTGGGGTCAGATTTGACCACCATTAACTTATGTTAGTTGTAAAATTGATGCTAAATCGCGTTAAAAATTCCTAAATCAATCTGTTCCAAGGTTTATTCTCCGATTGTATGTTTTTTTATCATAATATTATATGACATTTCTGCGCACCTACCCAAGAAAATAACTGATGTTTGTCAACACCTACCTAACTAAGAATATAAACAACTAAGAATATGAAGAATATTAGCACCTTCCTAAATATAAGCACCTACCTAACTAAGAATATAAAGAATATAAGCACCTACCTAAGAATATAAACAAAACAGTAAAAGACCTGAAAGAAGAAATAAAATCATTGCGTGAAGAACTTAACAAAAACAAAAAAGACTTCAAAGCGAGTAAAGTTGAAAATCAAAGGCTTAAGCAGCTCTTAATCTTACCAATTCTAAGCTTGATGACTTAGAACAATATGGCAGACGGGAGAACATTCGCATTCATAATGTTGCCGCGTCAACTAGCGCGAAAGACGATGGTGAAGATGGTTTGTTCAAAGTAGCTGATGCTCTTAAAATTGAACTTGCCGAATATGGCATTCAACGTGTGCACAGAATTGGTGTAAAAAATACTTCCAGAAATGCTAAGCCACGCCCTGTTGCAGTACGATTTGTATCGTATTAAAAAAGAAATGAATTTTTATTTGAAAAAAGCAAGCTGAAGAAGAGTATGCATTTTAGTAATGCATTTATTACAGAAGACTTAACCCCACTGAGGTCAAAACTGCTTCGATATGTAGAAAAAGAATGCGATAATGACTTCGTGCTTTGCCATTCGCGCAATGGTAAGATACGAATGAAGAAATCGGCTCAAAGAGCAGGTTTGCCTCTGGAAAAGAATGGCAATGATCAAGAGACAGGTAAATGGCTCACCATAACATCGGTTGATGACGTATTCAAAATTAATGTGGACGTTGATTTTAACAAATTGAACTATTTACCTTTTAAGTACAACAGTGTGACCATGGGATCGTCGAATAGTGAGGTAGAAAGTGATGCCTCCACTGATTAATACCATGAGAGCGTAGCATTTTCTGTCGTATATTGTGTGAGTCAATGCATGGCTACTTCAATTACCAAAATTATTTGCTAAACTTGTTCTAAATATGGTTCTGTAAAGGATAGTTTAATCTGCGTCAACTGCCAAATGCGTAATCATGTGACCTGTTGTACACCGATTGCTCAATGCTCACGCTTAACTGACCGATTTGAATGCAATAATTGCTACAGTATCGAACGCTCTTCGAGATCAACTCAGAATAGTTCAAATTTTGGTTCTAGTTATCACAGTACCATTACCAATGATGATACATCGATTAAAGGCCTTAATGAAAATGAATACCATGATATGTTGTTTAATGAATGTGAATATTATAGCACTGATTCCTTGAATAATATTCTTCGTAATCGAACTAATGAACTATTAATCATCCATTTTAATATTTGAAGTTTGGAAAAAAGTATTGATAAAATGTCTCAATATTTAAGCGAACTTAAAAGGCAACCGGATGTAATAGCTCTGACTGAAACTAAACTGAAAGATAATATCTGCGGTAACATTATCCATGTGGTTATAAATTTATCCATGTGAATAACCCGACGCTTGTTGGAGGCGTGGGGTTTTATATCAATGAAAAATTACAGTATTCTGTCCTCGGAAAATTAGAAATGAAAATAAACTCTGTTGAGAATATGTGGGTAAGAATCGAGATAAACAAGAAGCCTTTAGTATTGGGAGTTGTACATAGACATCCTGTTAGAGCTGTTGAGCATATTAGTTTGTTCACCGGGGCAAACTATCTAACCTATTTCATAGCTTGAATCTTCAAAAACTTGAGTTTTGCATAGCCGGCGATTTCAATATTGACTTGCTTCAGTTAGAAAAAAATTTATATGTGAGAATGTCTGCAGATAGTTTAATAAGTTGCTCAATTAAATGCACAATAAACAAAGCTACTAGAATAACGATAAGCAATGAAACTCTTATAGATCACATTTACACTAATAACCAAAGTAAGAAATATTTTTCTGGCATAACTCCCAGTGCTGACTTATCTGATCACCTTGGTACATTCATTGCCATACCTGCAAAAAAACTAGACAGGCCTAATCGTCGTCGTCGGTTGGCGGGGCATCTCTTTCAAGACAGATGAAAGGACCAAGGCCGAGGGTTTATCCTTTTACCACCCTGGCCACCAAACTGCTTGGGTCAGATGCTGACTGTAAGGGACTTCAGCCAGCATCTTGTTTCGTTATCCAAAACCATTAGACCAAACGTACCTCGGGGTGCTCGATGCATGGGACACTGTGAGATGATGTGATCTGCGGTTTGTTCACTGGCACCACACTCACAATTCGCTAGAGGAGCGAGACCCCATTTGTACATGGACGAACAGAAACGTCCAACACCAGAACGCAGACGGTTGAGCTTGACCCAGGCTGCCCTGGGCAGACCCATATCCAAGGGTCTGGAGCTAGCCTTGGGAATGAAAGCGTGGAGTGACAATGCGTTGGCAGAGTACTCCATGTTCCATTTCGTGTTCGTCCACTCGGCTGCACGGACGTCCATCTCAGAAAGACTGTCTAGTAATTTCCGAGCAGCAGGTACAAATGAGCGTCTAGATTTCAATCTCTCCCTACATACGTCCTGTGACTCAAGAAACTGGCCATGTAAGATGTGGTCAGGGTCCAGGGAGCTGCGGTTGGCTAGGGAGAGTGTCGCTCCTTGGCGGCAAAGCTCAGCTGGCTGGATGCCTGAAAGAACCGGAAGGTAGACCGATGGAGTGGGACGCAGGCACCCAGTGACAATGCGCAAGGCGTCATTTATTACACTGTCGATAAGCCGTATGTGCACGCTGCGGCACCAGGGGGGTTATTACAGGATTTTATGCGTTAGCGAGCGATTTCTCTCGCTAATTCTCCTCGAAGGAGATATTCTCCGAGCGGCAGCCGAGATAACGTGCTCGCAAAGTTGGGATTACAGGTTGCGCTCGCAGAAAGAGCAGCTACTCGGTGAAGCCGAGTGTCTGGCTAACTGCTCGGTATGGATAGGCTTGTTGTGAGGTGCTAGACTGGCAGCTTCTGTTTGCTGGCTAGCGCCTAGTTTAGTGCCAAAAGTGTGCTAGTATTACAAAGTTAGGATGGTTTTAACTTAGTTATAGGTAAGAGTGTATGCAGTAATGGTGTCTACGGATGCATAAGCTTGTTGTGAGGTGCTAGACTAGCAGTTGCTGGCCATGGCCTCACACAGTTACTGGTGGAAGATACCATTATTTCATACTCTCTGACCAATGCTCCGACTAAGTCTGCAGCCAACGCATGCTTGCAATAGGCCTACTAACACAGTTTTAGCACTAGACTAGGCGCTAGCCAGCAAACAGCAGCTGCTGGTCTAGCACCTCACAACAAGCCTCTGCCGGTTTATCTGTAGACACCTATACATAGCCTACACTCTCACCTGTAACCAAGTCAAAACCATCCCAACTTGGTAATACTGGCTCAGTTTTAGCACTAGACTATGCGCTATCCAGTAAACATCTGCTAGCCTACTAGACTTGATTTGATGTGTATGTATTTGTATATTGACTATGCTTTGCATTTTTCTTTTTTGTTTTGTTTTTTTATATTTTTGAAAGTCTGTTTTTTTCTGTTGACATATGTCATTTTTGAGATAGAGAGTAGCGACTTGATGAGCCTTTGGCTCTTAATGCGCATGCATGAATAAACTTGAACTTGAATCCACCATTTCACAACAAGCCTGGGAGTTGCATAAAGCTCTAGTTGTGTCATAAACTAGGTACCAGCTATTGTGCATAAACTATGACTTAAAAAACCGCGCTCTGCCATGGCTAGTTGTGTATGAAATATTCGCTCGGTAACTTAACGTGCTCATTTTTTTTCTCGCTACTTGCCGAACGAGTTCGCCAGCTCGGAAAATCCTGTAATTCCGAAAAACGCGTTAGCGAGGAAAAATTTTTTACCGAGCAGTTTGTGAGCTGGCAAACCGCTTAACGAGCATCCTGTAATAACCCCCCAGACTGGTGCGCAGTACTCGGCAGTCGAGTAGACCAGAGACAGGGCAGCTGTGCGTAAGAAGGCGACGGACATTTGTTAATCAGAGACATGTCTAAATTCAAAACAGATAATTTCCTAGAAGACTTAAATGCAGCACTTGAGGTGGTTAACTTTAATGAAAGAAGTAGTGTAAATGAAACCTTTGAAAAATTTCTGGCAGTGTTTACTAAGACAGCTAACGAACATGCACCAATGAAGCGAGCGAGCAGAAAAGAAAAAAAAATTCGATCCAAACCCTGGCTTTCATCGAGTTTATTAAAATCAATTCGTAAAAAAATCATTCGTTTAAAAGATATCTAAAAACCAAAGACAAGTTGGCGCATGCTGAATACAAATCGTATCGAAATGCGTTAAATCGAGCAACCGAAAACGCAAAACAGATGCATTATCGTGATTTGTTGAAAGAAAACCAAGGTAATTGCGACAAAATATGGAAAATAGTTAACGAACTGGCTAATACTAAAACAAAATCTCGAACTGACCCTAATGAACTGATAACTGAAGATGGGAAAATTCTTGCTAGTTCCGATGAAATCGCAAAAGGTCTAAATGAACATTTCGCTGATATTGGCCCAAACATGGCAGAATTAACATCCCCTGTTAATCACTGCATAGTGGGGAAGATTTTGTTGTACTTGTATACCGGGCATCGTAGTCTAGGCTAGCTAGGCTAACTCAAGTTCTGCGCTGCTTGTTCTTCCGGTACGGTAAAAACGGAGACAGAAAAAATCTACTCTCCAATTTTTTATTTTTTGACGTTTCGCTTGGCAATGAACGCCAAGCTTCATCAGAAAATACAGTGACCTGGGAAGGAAATCAACCCAGGTCGAGAACAGTAAAACGTAGTAGCACTGATTTAACTGAACTGATTAAAAAGTTACGAAGTGTAAATTGTATCAACCCGATTAACTATTGCGTCACAAAAAGGCGAAATGCGTGAAAAATCATCAAATTGTTATGTGTAATACGTAAAATGTAATAATACGTATGTGTAATACGTAAAAACTGGTTTTTACGTATTACACATAACAATTTGATGATTATTCACGCATTTCGCCTTTTTGTGACGCAATAGTTAATCGGGTTGATACAATTTACACTTCGTAACTTTTTAATCAGTTCAGTTAAATCAGTGCTACTACGTTTTACTGTTCTCGACCTGGGTTGATTTCCTTCCCAGGTCACTGTATTTTCTGATGAAGCTTGGCGTTCATTGCCAAGCGAAACGTCAAAAAATAAAAAATTGGAGAGTAGATTTTTTCTGTCTCCGTTTTTACCGTACCGGAAGAACAAGCAGCGCAGAATCCCCTGTTAATGATAGCATTTGCATGTCAAGTGGTAAATCCTGCAAAAACTCTTTCTTTTTAACGCCGTCCATTTCCCACGAAATAATTAATGTAATCAACTCTCTATCAACTAAAAAAGCAACTAAATCAAAGGACTTAGAGGCAACGTTTCTTGAGTTAAGTAAATTCATAATTGCACCCATACTTAGCGAGCTAATTAATATGTGCTTTGAATCCGGTGTTTTTCCTAGTTGTTTGAAAATGCTGAGGTTGTGCCTATATTCAAAAAAGGTAATCGGTCAAAAGCAACCAACTACAGACCAATTTCGCTGTTGCCTCAATTCGATAAAATTTTAGAAAAAACTATTTATCATCGTCTAATACATTTTTTAGAGAAATATCAGTTGCTAAATGAGGTTCAGTTCGGATTTCGACAAAATTCGTCAACAATACAGGCAATTAGTAAGATATATGATGAAATAGTTCAAAATATTGACCAAGATCTTTACACGTGTTATATTTTTCTTGACTTATCTAAAGCGGTTGATACTGTTGATCATGACATTTTGCTTGAAAAGTTATACCATTCGTTTGGCATTAGAGGCATCCCTCATGAACTGCTACGGAGCTACCTAACAGATAGACTTTAATGCACTGCTGTGGCAAATTCTGTAATAAGTGAGAGACTAGTTAGGTGTGGGATTCGGCAAGGATCATGTTTAGGTCCGTTTCTGTTTTTGTATACATAAACGACCTTCCCAGTGCATCACAGTTTAATACAACTTTATTTGCTGATGATACTCTTTTGATGCTTGCAGACAAAAATTTAGATATACTCGAAACCAAAGTAAATGAACAAATTCAGCGTGTTGACTATATTGGCTTCGCAAAAATAAATTGTCCTTAAATTATTCAAAAACAAATTTTTTATTGTTAAACAAACGCCCTCAAAAAAAAGTAAATGAAAATGTTGTTATCTGTCTAAATGACAAGTTTCTGGAACGTTTTCTACAGTTAAATATTTAGGCTTGCTCATAGATGACACTTTAAACTGGTCTTCCCACATGCAGCATTTGTCTCATCAGCTTGCTCGTCTCTGGAATTTTCTACAGATTGCGCAATTATGTTAAAAAAGAAACACTTTTGTATGGTTTATCACAGCCTTGTAAATAGTAGAATACAATACGGTATTACTGTGCGGGGGACGGCTAAACAAACTTATTTAGATTGTCTACGAATGAGATTGAATAAAGAATTGAAGATAATTCTGTCATGCGGAATTAAAACTCCAATTAACAAAATGTAAGTACCTTACAATTTCTGAAAATTGATGACATATACGAATTCGAACTGCATAAATTCATGCATCAGTTACATCATGGCGAATTATCCGAAGTATTTTACAAATCGTTCACAAAAATAGCTTCTGTTCATGCCCACAATACTAGATTCAAGCAATCTGCCTTTTATGCCTTATCGCGTGTTAACAAGAGTTTTTGCAAAAACCAACTTTCCTATAGAGGGACCAATTTATGGTGTAAATTGGACAGTAACCATAAAAGCATACATTGGACTTCTTGTAAAAAAAGATTGAAAAAATATCTCTTGGATCGCTATTGACATCATTTAGGCCTACAGATATACAGTATCATACATTTAATTGCATTTCGAAGTATTAAGTAATCTTTCTGTTTTTTATTTACTCATTCCGAAGTGACTGCTATCACTTTCGTTTGTGTCTTGTACTATCCGTAACTTTATTGTATTACTTATATCGTATTGTATTACCGCTAACTTGTACTTTTTTTTCTATTTTCATTTTTTTATCTCACTGTTTACTGCATTCGTGTCGGGGAGCATCTTGACGCGATAACCTAACGGTTTTTCGGTGCTTCGTGCTATTGTGCACAAATCATTGTATTGTGTAACAGTGCTATTACTACTGTATGTGTAATCGTTTTTCTGTGATACGTGTAGTGGCAAAAAAGTAAACTCTCTATCTCTCTCAACCTAAACTTGATTGCTCAACGTTAGCCCAATAACGAGAATGGGCTCCCGCAGTTGCTTTGTCTTTCCCAACCACTCTTTTGTGGTTTTGCCCATTTACCGTCATTATTACAGAAAAACCAATCGGGGTCAAATTTGACCCCAAACGACTTTATGCGAATGAAAATGTAATTACCGCATATTACCGTATAAGGGTTAATTGGCGCCAGCAAAAAATTGTAAATTTTGTGACCAAAAATCGCCCCAATAGTAACTAATTAATGAAATACAAATGGATAAATGGTAGGCCTTGAAGACTTACTAAATAAACGCTGTAAAAACCAATTCTACGACTAGTTTCGCGGTTTGACATTCAGTCTTTTGCCGATTGTTATTCACAGATGGCTTTTGACAGAATAGTTGGTTTGACAGTCATCTGCTTTTTTCGTTTTTTTTTAAAACTTGCGCAGTTTTTGCACTAACGTGACGTCAAATCAAATCTTCGTTATACCCACGGTGGTACGCCGAAGCGTGCAATCAGTGGCGGAGCCCATTTCCGCGACTTAGCGCATGGGCAACAGAGCTCCTAAGAAACGTCACAGCGATGGCGAGCCGCTGGCAGCACTGTGCCAATTTGACCGGCCTGAAAATCGAACCCCAGACCTCCTGCACTGATCGCGTGCGCTTAGCAACTGAGCTAACCGGCCGGTATTAACGTGACGTATTGTTTAATAATAAATTTGCTTCATCCAACAACGAAAATGGTTGTTCTACAATACTACATGCTGTGATTAAAAGATACCAGGACAGCCTCTTAAAAAATATTTCGTACAACGTACCATACCTCGGTCTTCCGACGTCCAAATAAAACCCTTGGCCTAGATGGGGCTATGGGTTTGGTTCAAACTAACAAAAAATAAATTTTTAGGATGGTTTACACGTTAAGTCTTTTCCGATGGGGCGCGCTTCTTTGCTCGGGGTAGCTGTGCGATTGGATGGCCTGTACATGACAAGCGCCGCGCTTAGCGTTGTTTCAATTAAACAAACTGACTTTCGCTCTTCGCTCAGCTTCAGTGTAGACCAGGTTTTAGCGAGCATTAATCATTAAACTTTTAATCGCTTTTTAATGGTGATATTGTTAGAATTTTATCTAAACACGTAGGCCTACTGGCAAAATTAGTTTACCAATTTGATCATTACCGGTACCTGTTTTGAATTGGTTTTGTGTTCATCGTATTGATTAATCCAAAAACTTCGGTAAATTCCACAAAATTGGATGAAGTCAGGAATATTGAAGGTCAAAACCCCGTAATGGATCTACAAACAACCTTGATCCTGCTTTGACTGAATTATCGCTAAGGCCTAATCCTTCTTCGATTTCAACGACTTGTTCAGCCTACTTGTTCTAGCCTAAAAATAAACATCTGTGAAACATCATAACTTTTGTGTGAATAGGCTCTATGACGACTCAATAAGTCAATTGGTTCGCTTTTAAGCATACGCAGAAATATTTATATTTCCTCACTGACCAACGTATACGTTAGTCACAATATTTACATTATTATGACATAGGGAAAGTCTTTGTAACGTCATAGAAGTTTATTGTGACATATTTTGCAGACAATCAAAAATATGACTTCAGTTTTAGCAGCAAATAATTTCCTTGGAAACAACAGTCAAAACCCCCACGTAATTTCATACTACTGCAGGTAGCATCTATTTTGTCACAAAAGAGATTTTTTTCAATCAAACCCTTCTATTCAGTAACAGTTCTGAAAAAAGTGAAAAGATGTAAAAATGATGTCTTAAAAACTGGAGTTTGTGATTTAAGCTTTATTACAATGAAAATGTAGCTAAGCACAGCGCTGTCAAGACTAATCATTATAGTAGATGATCTGAGGCTCGGAAAAATTCAAGTTGATTGGTAATACCTGATACAGTAAATCTTCTGCATGCTCTTGAAAAATTCACATCAAAGAGATTCATGACGTACGGCTACTCACAAACGAAAAATTGTGATGTCACAACCAAATGCGTTGTTTTGCGACAAAGGTAAATTGTGGTGTGACAATTACGTTGTAAAAAGTTAAACACGATAAAAAAACTTAAAATATCTTTCAAACCTGACGTGATGGACAAAAACTGGCTGCAGATTTGGAATCAGCGGAAAAAATTCTATCAGAATAGTTGATTGGCATTTTTGTTTAAATTTTACTGTTGACCAGAGTTAGTTGAGTTTTTAAGCACATGGGCATCGGTGCAGAAGGTCTTGATTCAATTTCCGGGCCGGTCAAGTCGGACATAGTGTTGCCAACGGCTCGCCACCGCTGCGACGTATATTTCCTCACTGACTAATTAGTGATCCGTTTTGATAAATCTGTAGTTGATTTGTTGCGCTTGTTAATTGTAGCGCTATGCCTAAACAGCGGTTTGCATCTTTTCGTAGTCGTTCTGATACTTGTCGGCAACGTTGGCGTGCTAGCTGCCTTAAGGCTTTTATTTGCTGTATATATTGCATTTGATTTGGGATTTTGTTATAGCACACCTGATGAGTCTTGATTAGACGAAATAGAGTATGATGCATCACCCATTATCGTGTGCAACCTTGGTTAGTTTGTTGCATACACGGGTGGGTTAGGAAGGTTTGAGTATTTTCGGCTTCGCCGATTGGCCGTTTCGCCTTAAGACGTTTTTTTTGGACATTAATGTTTTTTCTTCGCCGTACGACGTTAAATTGAGAAGCAATTTTTTCATCGAGGATCCATAGGAATAGAAGACTGCCTATGTAATCACAATACCCTCTATGTAGTTACAATTGATAAACATCCTGTCTCTTTTTTACCAATATTTTAAGTTTCATTTAAGCTTTGAATATGTCAAGAACAAAGTTAGCTTTGAGATAAAATATCCTATAGAGGTGAAAAGCTTATTGTTTGTTTATTGTTAATTTTTCAAAGGCACGCAAAATGCAATATTACACACATGCATCTTAAGGAAAAACGTGACAAAGCCCGAGGGCTTAAAACATACCGATACGTCAGCGAGAAAAATAAACACAAAACGTAAACGTTGGCATGGTCACAAAACCTTTCCAACAAAAGTAAACAGGCCAGTATGGTGTAATTTAGGCATACTCATTATCATAGAAAAATAAAAGCACAAAAAGAATCACAAAAACTATTTATAAATATACACGAACATGCAGCATTATGCACGCACCTAGCAATTCTTAATTTAGCTTAGTGTACTATAAATTAGCTTAAGTTACATTCTGCAACAGGTTTACAAAATAAAACATCAAATTGTATTGAAAAGTACCACGAAAATTTGCGTTGAAGTCAAAAAGATTAAAGTAACTGCGGATCAGTTTTAGTTATTAACATTTTTTTCAATGATGTATTAAAAGAAGCAATATTTTGCGCTTTTTTAGCTGCACTTGGGATTAAGTTCCATGTTTTAATTGTTGGGTAACTGATTTTGAAAAGTAAGGGAAATAGTAAGGGTCACTATTACGTGTTGCAATATTATGAACTTAATGGTTGCATTGAAACAGAGGGAAAAAATGCTTGGCAATTGTCGATGTATTAATTTGTACATAAACATGCTTGTTGTTAATTTGTATAAATCAAGTACAGAAAGAAACTTAACAGGTTCACCATATTTATTTTTGTTAACAAAGGAAGTAAATTTATCGCAGAGTCTTTGTATTTTTTGAACAAGTGTTTTGTGTCCATGATTCCATGTCATGATTCCATAGCAGATTTACTTTCAATTAAAGAGTGGTAGATTTGGATTAAGTTTTCAAGTCAAGTGAAAGGTCCAATTTTCCTCGCAAAAGCTCATTAAATAGCTTAACAAGGTCATCACGCCCGCAAAAAAATAAAAATTTGTTGAAAAAAATTAGGAGGCACGAAAAAATGAAAGTGGACAGCCTGCTTTAGCCTTTGCGACCCCCTTAAAATCATTTGGGGACCACTTGGGGGTGCGCGGACCCCAGGTTGAAAACCACTGCTTTATAAGATTATAGCAGCTCTTCTCTTTTTTAGCAAATGTACTGCTGTTAGTCCTGACCCACATTTTGTGTTTTCTTTTTCTTTTAAGAAGGACAGGGTTGGGAATCGATACCCGAAAAAGTAAAGAAATAATCGATATTCGATAGTTCACCAAAAAGTGAAGAAATAATCAATTTCGATGGTAGTTTAAAAAAGTAAAGAATATGGTAATTGATACTCGATATTACACTGAACATTTAGCGGTGTAGGCCAAGCATTTTTTGTGATGTCCTCACATTCATGCAGTAACTTACTCAAACGACGGACATAATTTATGACATTACTTTGCTGTTAAAAATCTTTTTTTAGGTGTTTTTTTTTAAACAAAAAAAATTTTTTATTTAGGACATAATTTATGACTTATTGATGCGAAACAACTTTGCTATGAAAAATCTTTTTTTGGGGTGTTTTTTTTTTTAAACAAAAAACAATCTTTTTTTTTTTAGACAAAAAAAAGATTATCAGCAAAAACGAGGTAATGACATACCGACGATTATTCTAAATTTACCAAAATGAGATAAAGTAACTTGAAAAAGAATCGAATAATGGAATATCGATTGCACCGAGAAAAAAGTAAAGACAAGACCATACCGATGACAATCGATTTTGCCCAACCCTGGGGTAAGGCAAAAGAATTTCAAATGGATCCCTATCTTTTATTTCTATGCAGCACTGCTGCCTCCTCACCAATAACACTACTGTACTGCAGTTATCACAGTACAAAAACAATTACAGTGAACCCTCGTTTATCGCGGGAGTTGCGTTCCAAAAATAACCCGCAGTAAGTGAAATCCGCGAAGTAGATAGCTTTATTTTTACTATTATTTTACAATGTAATATTGTACTATAGAATGAAACAAAACATCAAAACTTGTTTTAAGGCCCAAAATAAATACAAATATGAACGTTTTTAACAAAAACTCTGATAGTTTAAAGAACGGTTTTGTAAACTGTTCTTTCAGAGTTTTTGTAAAACTGTAAAAACTATCAGAAATTTTGTTAACACTGTAAAAAAATCCGCGAAGCAGCGAAACCGTATTAAATGAAGCGCGATATATAGCGAGGGTTCACTGTACTGCAAAAATATGAGATGTAACGGTCTCCACCGGCAATAATTTTAAATTGTCGCTTTCAGTGATAATTTTTTCAGTGATAATTATTTTAGCCGAAAATTCTCACTGGTGAAGCAGACCAAGCAGCAAAAAGTTGTTGCGCTGCTCCACCTGTGAGAATTTTTGATAAAAATAATTATCACTGAAGAAATTATCACTGAAAGTGACAATTTATAATTACCACTGGTGGAGCCGTAGCTTAATTGGTAAGATTGTGGATGGATGGATGGAAATCAATTTCTTTTCTATCAAAACTTCTTCTAAATTTAAAGTGATGTTTTTGATTTCGGGTTTAAGTCGTGCTCAGACTGGCTCATAAATCAAGATTCGGGTTCGGTCGTGCTTAACATCTTCGGCCCTTTGACAACTCTGCTATTGACCCCAAAAATGGTACTCACAGTTTCCATGTCGAACTTTCTGTGTTCAAAAAAGAACAAGCCGCCAAGTTCTCTCGTTTTTTTGGTAAAATTACTTATAAGAATTCTCCAATTTTGAGTATGACAAGCTACTGGATGTTTCAAAAATTAGTATCATTTTGCATTGAAAAACAACTTGGCCGTTTCTCGTTTAAATTACTTTAACTTGCTTAGTATCCGCAAAGACAAGTCAAAATTTTGCATTTAAAATGGAAGGATTAAGGTTTTTAAACTTAACTTTAATAGCAAGATTTTAGCCAGTATGTTAACCCATTTATGCCTAGCGTCCTATATGTAGGACACATACTCAAACTGACATTGCGCTTCGCACATCCCATTTATGGAGGTAGATGAACTTGTAATGCAACTATGAGTATTTTTTGCGCAAACTTCATTTTCATTTTTGAAAAAATCATTTCCAGTTAGAATATGGCGTGCTTTTGTAAACGCGCAATTTCGCTTCGGCCAAAAAAATGAAGGTGCACTTGGAATTCTTTAAATTATCGCATTAAGTTATTGCAAATAAGTTTGGACAAATTTTTGTTGTTGTATTTATTCTATACATAACAGCCATTTCTAAAATAATTTTTGCTGTTTTATTTTCTCTACCGTTTTCGGTATATTTTGTTTCAAATATCGGTGTCCTAAATGCAGGTCGCTGGGCACAAGCGATAGCAAAATGGCGGTCCCGGCAGCGGCAATGATTCTCACGCTGTGCGAAAGCAAGCGTTAGATTCCAACCGCGATTCTTACGCTTACACTCTGATAAGTGGTAATTGTTTAAACAATGGCATCATTTGACATCAATAAAATTATTTTTCATCACTTGTCAAGCATTTTTATTGATCTTACAATAAAGCTGCGTGCAGTTTTCAAAGTTGATTGTCTTCTCCTATAGTTCAAAAGAATACCGTACCTACCTAAAGTTACACTGAATTTCGTAATTATAAGAACAATAAAGAATTATTTGCCATCAAACCTTTGATGTCAAATACTTATTGTTGATATAATTGATTTCAAAATAATTGTATTGTTGTTCTACAGTAATTATTTCAGCAGTACCGGAATTCTTTTGAACTACTTTGAGATTTGCATGCAGAAAATAACTTTGAAATGGAGAAAAGAAAACAACTTTAAAATTTGCATGCAGATTTATTATAATCACTGTCATTTATATGGGTCACGCCATGCCCATTGCCATGCAAAAACCACTACAAGAAGTGAAAAATGTGATACCGGACTTCATGTAAAATGCTTCAAAGAATATCACATTCGGTAAAGACTGTAGGTTATTTCAGTCATGCTGTTGCTTAGGATTTTGTCGTTTAGTGCAATCAAAACTTCACTAAAACAAAACATTACAAGCTTGTTTTGTAATTCTATGCTATCAGCATACTTATTACCTTAAAAGAAACGACTAATGGAAATGCCGTAATAGTATCGCATCGCAGGCAAGCGCTTTGTGCGCACGCGCAATTTACGAATTTTTGATAACGGATTTGCCTAGCGTCCTATATGTAGGACGGCATTTATCTCAAAAAGTAGACACCCAATTTCAAAAAAATAAATTTTAATGAGATATTTAGGTCTAAATTATGCCGCATATAAGTTTTAAGATCAAAGCAGAAAGTATTTCTACTTTCGGCACAAATGGGTTAATAATCATTTTACATATTTTACACTGATGATTGTATAAGTTTTTACCGAAACGTTAGTAAAATGATTACTATTACGCTGCCTATAAGGCGCGTTTACCGATACGCGGCAACGCGTCACGCGTTACGCGTCAACGCGACTAAAATTATAATGTAAGTAAATGTAGAAGGATTTTGCAGGTTTTCGCGTGATCAGTGAACAGTAAAAGAAAACAAACAAGGTGCGAAAATTTTTTGTCGCACGCCGCGTGTCGCGTATCAGTAAACGCACCTATTTTTGTTTGGTGTGCGTGTCGTAATACGTGTAAAAATTTTTCACTATTTAATTTAAATGAATCGGCCGGTAAAAACTCAGTTGTTAAGCACTTTACTATCAGTGCGGGAGGTCTGGGGTTCGATTTCCGGGCCGGTCAAATCGGACATAGTAGTGTCCAGCTGCTTGCCATCGCTGCGACGTTTCGGAACTATGTTGCCCAGGCACAAAGCCGCGGAGATGAGCCCCGCCACTCGTCATATCCTTAGGCGCAACACTGCGAGCATCGTGAAGATTTGTGTTTTGGAAATCTAAAGGATGTTGACAAGCAAAAAGACATCCTCTGTGAGTCTGTATTAGAGTATGCTCGGACGAACTCGAAAATTGTTGTGCAAAGTATTTTTGCGCAGAATTCTCTAAAAAAGACTGGGTTCATAAAATTTAAAGACACACACTGCCTGTGATCTAAGCCTTAGATTCTAACAGAGATGGGCAGTAGCGCGCTACGGTAGTGAGCTATCTTTTTTAGTAGCGGTAGCGTCGCTCCTTTTAAAGATTAGTAGGGTGTAGCGGTAGCGTCGTTACTTTTAAAGAAGCATAGCGGTAACGTCGCTACTTTTGTAATACGTGTGTATGCCGCTACCGCTACTTAAATTGGCCTGTAGGATTTTATGAATTAAGGAAAGCCGTGGTTTAAACTTTTTCAGACATAGATTAGGTAAGGAGTAAGTTTAGAAGTTATTAAATTGAAACTACGGCGCAAATTTGGCGCAATATGAGTGTGTAAATTAGTCGTATCTTGGAGATATTCACTTTTCAAGAAAAAAGAAAAGGAAGCTAAGCCTAAAGAGCAAGCAATACGCTTTAATTATTGTGCAGCGAAAAGCCTGCGCAAATTAGTTCCAAAATGCTTTTCCAACAAATGCTTGAAACCGTCCCGATGTCTTCCTCTGCATTAAACGAATGTAGATTTGAGCACAAGTTACTGCTATTTTTCATACTACTTTCAAAAATTTCAATGAGCATATACTGTAGGCTATGCTGACAATCAATAGGTTTGCATTTGCTTGTATTTACTTTATCGTGTTTATGTCTCTCTTTGTGATTTAGGCAGTTGAAACTACCACATTTTTATTACTACCCCAGGCTGGCGACATCGACCAGTCGACAGAAAAGCCTACTGTTACGTTTTTTGTTCCGAAGTACGGTAGCGGTAGCGAATACGGTAGCGCCGCCACTTTTTTTATCAAGTAGCGGTAGCAAGCAACAAATCTAGTAGAGTAGCGATGGCATCGCCACTATTTTGGGCTAGTAGCGGTAGCGTCGCTACTTTTGTAGTAGCGGGTGATCACCTTTGGATTCTAAGACTTGCAAACATGTTTCGGAGAAGCTAGGCCCGGGGTTCTTGACCGTGGACCACGACACATTAACTAGGAGGCCTCAAGCGCAGGGACTACGCTACAATGGTAATTAAGCACTTAAAGCCGGCGTACGGCTGTAGTTACTATATGAATAAAATACCGACAAAAAGTTTTTACTGAGCAGGAGGCCACAGCCAGGGCTAATGGGGCTGCAGCCCCGAGCCCACCGAAAAAATAGGCTTTTTGATTGCAACGTATTATGAACAACTTAGTGATTTTTTCATCGATCAACTGTTTTGTTTTAAAGTTGAATACGAATTACCAATCTTTATTAAATAGGCCTAATCTATCCAGTTTAAGTAAAGGCTCGCAGAGTGATTCAGGATTGCATCAATGTCAGAAATTTCAACGAATTTAGACCTACTCTTAGCTTGAATCTAAATAACAAGATTTGCGGCAATTAAACGAAACAAAAAAGACTGATAACGAGTTTGTGGGATTCAAACCTACTCCGAGTTGCGAGATTCGGACCAGTTGCGTCATCAGCCTAATGGCTGAGGCATTCATAGGCGCAGGAAACAGGGTTCAGAAGCTACCTTTAAAATTACTCGATCTCCTCTTAACCAATCAAATCTCTCTGCGTAATGGGTCAAAATTGCAGAAAGCGAAAAAATGCCAAAAAATGTAGCCTACGTGAAAACATTTTGACGCAACATGATTGTTCTACAGTAGGCTATAAACTTGTATCGTACAACAATTTTGACGGTTTTCGAAACAGAATTTATACTGGATAAATAAAATGATTATTGATATAATGTTCATTACTGTGTAAATTTTGCAATAAATCACTATTACATGCTATCGACATCCTAACATCGGTTACGGTGTGTTGTGTAACGTTCTATCCCGTAACTAAAGGGAAATAAACCAATTCTTCATCGACTCAAGATTACGCCAAAGCGTGATGCGAGTGGCGGGTACATCTAGGTTGGCATAGCTCCTGCTGGGCAACACAGCTCCGGAGAAACGTCGCCGTTTCACGAACTATTGAAATTTATGATTGCTTTGTTGTAGGCTAATAATTCATAGACAGTAGCGTAAGTTAAAGATAAACACAAATGCCGTGCGATTTTTTGTACCGATACGCAAAGGAACGTTAGGATACGAAACAGAGGCTATGAAAAAGGTCAACGTAAACTTGCATGGTTTGGGGGGAACTAATCGTGGAATCATTTACAAAGCAACAAATAGAAAGCATGTTTGCAGAAATTGGGTTTCTGCAGTATGACATCTTCTAAAAACTTTGTACGTGCAAAATAAGGCGATCTGTTTTAATTCAGAAAATATGTTTTTTGATTGTGTTCAATGGTATGTAGGCTACATACATCAGCAGGTCTTCAACTGACGGGAGCAAAATAGGCCCCTGACCACCAGACAGCTCCAGGCCTCAGAAACATTAATCCTGCTCTGGCCACACATGTTAAGAACTTCTAGAAGGGGGCACAAACCGTATAAAGGTTGAGAACCACTTTGCCAAACTATCAACTTGATGATTTGTGTGCCGTGTCACCGGAGAAGCGCATAACGATATTGAACGTTTGTAAAACTTTGTAAACAGAACGTTTGTGAAATTGAACGTTTGTAAAATTTGTTTGTAAAACTCTTCGCGAAAATTTTTAGAAAAGAAGTCTTTCGAAAATTCCGTCAAAAAATTTTATGTTGGTTCTCTAAAACTCTGTGTTGTGTGTAGCTTCATAGAATTTGAACCCGCCGTTTTTGCAATAATTAACGGTAAAATGATATCAATTTGAAACACCTTGTATGATAAACAGTAGGGGGGGGGACTAAACTTTAAAAATCTTATGCAATACTTTAAAAGGCATACCAGCAAAGTTATGTAACATATTAAAATAAGCTCAGGAGGCACAAAATAATTGGGCTGCCGGTTATAGTTGATGGCAAATCCGTTAACGATAACAATCAACAAAATTTAGAGCTCATACATAAACCTTTTAGGCGTCGTGCTGAGGTTGCTGCAAGCTCATTGATTTTATGCTGCATGCAGAACTGCGAATTCGCACGCATTTGTAATCGGGACAAGTTCGAGTTCTGCAAAAAAGACCGAGTTTAACTGCGCAAACCAAAAAGTGCCGTGTGTTGACGAGGAGTGAGATTGCGAGAAGCAAGATGTTTGATTGCTGCTGTACCTTACATTTCACTGAAAAAGCAATTGAAGTTGAAACTGAAAAACAAAATTTTGAATTGTTTTCAATCAAATTGTAGTTTAAAGAGGAAAATAAAGCAACAGTAATTTTAAAAACTGGATCTTTTGACTACATAGATTCAGGTGTCGTCATCAGCAGTGTAAGCAAGGCAAAACACACTGCTGATGAGGACAGCGAAAAAAAATTATCTCTCAAGTTTTGTACTGCCTTGCTTTAGTGTTTTTCTAGTTGCATATTTATTCTTCTATCCCGAGAGAGCGATCAATGCGCTAACACGAGCTTGCATAGGAATTGCCAGCCATCTATCCGCCACACCAAGATGCGGAATCCCTCTGAGTGCCGTTCCCAACGGCACAACAAGTAAACTTGCCGGCTTGTTCTTCACACTGTCCCTTTAATACTGAGCGTCAAACAAGTAAGCTGTGAATACCAATTTTAAAGTCACTGGTTTGCCCTGACCTGGAATCAAACCCGAGTCTATAGCTCCGTGGGGGACGCTCTTACCACTCGGCCATCTGAGCAGTTACTTGCACTGCTGATGATGACAGCTGAATCTACGTTGTCGAAACGAGCAGTTTTAACAGTTAGGGGAGACTGGGGAGATATGTTACAGTTTTTGGTAAAACGGTCTTTTCTGCCTCTCTATTGCGCGTACGAGTTAACTTTCCTTTTTGTAGCTTCATGATTCCCTTAGGAAGCAATCAGAAATGGTTATACTTTTTCATCTCCTTATCTTAGGGGCCTCAAAGATGAATTAACGAAAGGTCTATTGTAACATTTCACCCCACAACAGGGGGGTAAGTTGTTATACCTGATAAAGCGCTGTGTTACCTTTGTTAAAAGTCATTTAGAAGGTGTAAAACAGTTAAAAAATCTCAAAAAAGTTGAATAACGAAGCAAAATAAGCGTGATCGGTCACTCATCGAATAATTTGAGCTTACAAACGCAATTCGTACTTCGCATTGAACACCATATTTACAGAAGACTCAAAACGAAGCAAAAAACGGTTTACATATCGGAAGTCTCGCACACGTAATTGATATTATAGGCCTACAATCAGCACATTCAGCATGCGACCACTCTAAGCGTGTACACCCTAACTCTAATTTTATTAAAAACCAAATGGGGCAATATGTTACACTGTGTAACATTTTACCCCTTCATAAAATATGGACTTGAATGAAATTTTTCATAATTACGTCGCCCTTCAAATGAGAAAAGCTTGATAGGCTCTTAAACTAAAATACTGTCACTTATCAAAAAGCTATAAGTTTTACCCTCAACCTCAATTCTCTGCTAAGTATTGAGTTTTTTAAAAATAATGAAAATTTTACTTTTACAGCTCAAAATAATTTTTTTCCAATACTATTTGCTAAATCAAACCCACAAGTCTAGCATTTTTTTGTTGGAACCCTCTGTCCAGTTGGTTATAAGAAAACTTAAATCTAGCTGTTTATAAGCAGCATTTAAAAAATTAAAGGGACTGTAACAACTTATCCCTGTAACATATCTCCCCAGTCTCCCCTATTATGGCTTTTTTCCTCCTTAGCTATTTTTGTCCCATAATTGTGTTCCGACATGATAGTATGTTGTGGTACCATTGTTTAGTTGAATTCTGAACTTTGCATTTTTGCACAAAACCTAAAATTTTGGAACATCTTATATTTCTATACCAAGTTTTAAGATTTGAAGTTTAAGACCAAGACCGAGGCTATGAAAATTGTGTTTTGAGATTAGAGGTTTGTCCAGAAAACTCCATCACTTGCCATTCATAACGATATTGTTGCACTGCACATTTATATGCATTGGACATAGAACTTATTTATTAAAAGTGCAGTAAAAACACCATCACGCTAAGCAAGTATTTATCGAAGCTTCGGATTTACCTGTTTTTGTTTAGGATGCATTGAGGGGGAGGCATGGCCTCTGTGGCCCTCTTCTCGCTACGCCTTTGACTGAAGCGTGATAGTTTGATTGTTCATTGGTAAGTTGCATTGCAGGGTTGCAAGCTCGAAGCGCTTTTAATCAATGATGGGATTCCACCGGTTCGCTTCGGTTCTATAGAATCACTTCACAGACTTTTATTAGATCAGCAAACCGACCAGCATTGCTGTTTATACTTGCACCATTAAGATCCCTGCGCCTAATAAGGCCCATTACTTGAATCTTCTTTCCAAGAGCAAATAGAAATTTCGTTTTGTGTACTAAATACTAAAAGCTACTATAAAATCACTGTGGCTTACCACATTTCAACGTTTTCTATTAAACGGTTATTTCTGTAGAGCTAACAGGAATTTTTTAAAAATGGGGTTAGCGCTGGAAACAAAATTTGTAAAAGCTCAAATTTTAATTTTAGCTGTTGGAGGCGATTTTTTTATGATTTAAAAGTCTTGCATAAAAATGCACTTACTAGAGAATAAAAAATGCGGTTTAATGCAAAAAAAATTTAGACGTAATAAAAAACTAAGCATTTTGATGGGCAAGGTAGATGTTCCTAATAAGGCCCACGTGCGTGATCAATCTTGCTAGAGTATCAAGGTGCAGTTGTAGTCAGGTTACAGCAGCAATTCAGCTAAATGATGTCAAGACTTGGTATTAGGTATAGATTGTTGAATTTAAAGCTGATTTGTGATTATCTAAACTTGGGAAAGCAAATTTTAAAGTGTTTGTTTTGATCCAAAACAAAATTCAAAACCCAAGCTTCTGGTTCAATATTTTCTGTGTGTAGTTTACAGGAGCAGCGTATTTAGGGGGGGGGGGAGGTGGCGTTGAACCATACCCTCCCTCCTTTTGACTTTGCCTTTTAGTAAAAAAGAACAACTAATGGTGCAAAGTGACAGAAATAAGCCAGAACCTTTTAATGATTGCTGTAGCTTATGGCCAGGGGTGGGTCCAGGGGGTAGGATGAGAGTTATGCATCATCCAACCGGCCTTTTTCAAAAATTTTTTGATGTATACAACATTTATATAATTTCGAACCTCTTCGATAGCGATAAGCCTTGTTATGAGGACTTGAGGAGGCGCAGACTCGGCGACCATGAAGCCTTCGGCTGCAGAATAATGGTCTTTCGCACTACACCTCGACGCCAGTGTTTTTTGTTTCATAGGCCTAATAGCTAAATTGAAGTGTGTGAGACAGCTCAGATAGCCGAGTGGTATGGAGCGTCTGTCTCTTGAGCTGTAGACTTGGGTTTGATTCCGAGTCGGGTCAAACCAATGACTCTAAAATTGGTATTCACAGCTTCCCTGCTTGACGCTCAGCATTAAAGGAACAGTGTGAAGAACAAGCCGGCAAGTTTACTTGTTGTGCCGTTGGGAAAGGCACTTAGCAGGATTCCCCCATCTTGGTGTGGTAGACAGATGGCTGGCAACTTCTAAGCAAGCTCGTATAGCGCATTGATCGTTTTTTGGTGATAGGAGGATAAATATGCGACCAAATAAAAAAATAAATGTGTCTTGCCGGCGTCTACTAAAAATGTTCTGCATGTTCTTACGTCTTAAACACGCATTGCCTAATCGAAAATTTGCGCACGAAAAGCATCATACTGCATTTGGCGAAGCACTCAGAATTAGGGTCAAAAAATTTAAACAAACTTTGCCTGAAAATTATTCAGAAAGCACTAAAATAGCCATTACAGCATGTAAATTTTCAAAGATTTTCCGGGTAGCACGCCCCCGGACCCCCCTAGAGCTTTTTTTTTTTCTTAATCAGCTTCAAATTTGTTCTTTCGAAAAAAAATTACGCTTGCAAAAAATGTGGAAATAAAGCCCCCTCCCCTTGTTTTTTAAATTCTCGCTACGCCACTGGTAGCCTGTTATTTCAAATTCTTAAGGCTTTATGAGCGTACCTTGGTAATTAGGCCACTGCTTAATTGCAGTGTTTTAGTGGTGAATTTTAATAGAAGAACGATGGGCTTTATTAGCAACACATGTTCCTGATAAGGCCCATTTTTGTAATTTTTTGTTTTGCTGATAAAAGTCAAGTAACCGAACACTTCGCCAGCATATGCTTTCATTGTGTGATGACCATGGACCCCTACTAATAAAACACCAGCTTTCAAGCAGTGGTTGAGTTAGAGCAAAAATTGTGTTAGCGGGTCTTATTAGGTAGGCCTACATCTATGTAACTTAGTTGAAACTGAACCGTCTGAAAACACAACTTTTGCAATAGAACAGGAAGACAAAAAAATTTGAATCCCACCACTGCTTTTAATCCATATCAAGTTCACTAAAAAATTTCAAGTTCTAGTACAGTAATTTTTATCAATTTGACTTTAAGTTTTAATAATTTCAATCCATTTTAGGCCAAGTTCAAGCAGTTTTTTGTCGAATTTAGGCTCAGTTTTAAACTCAGTTATCAATTTTTAAATTCACTGAGTTTTGGAGTTTTTCATTTTCGAGTTCCGCCAAAAAAAATTGGGCTCGAGCAGTGCCGTAGCAGCTCAACTTAGTCCCCCCTCAAACCCTCACCCCAATTTCAAGGGCCCCCATACTAAGCTTTCGACATAAATTGTTTTAAGTGTTTCCAGGGGAAACAGCTCATGCGAATACTGTAGTAAAACATAGGTCTTCGCGTTATCACTGTGAAAAAATAAAAGGTGAAATTTTAACACAAGTAGGTTGCACCCATTTATCCATTACCATTAAAATGGCTTAGCTAGAATGCACTTTTTCGTTCGCAGATCCTCTTATGACAATTGACGGCATCATAATCTGGCGATCGGGCGTATTAATTTTCAATTGACAACATGGTTAGAGAAGAACCAACATGGCCGCATTAATTTTCGATTGACAACATGGCCAGTGAAAAACCAATTTGGCAGCGACATGGCCTAGAGGTACCTCTCGCAGGTGACAGATCCTACGTGACGGGTTCCATTCGAGACTAGATCCGATCGCATTTGACATATGTAACGGGTGGCTGCTGACTCGAAGAGCGCAAGCTTACTTTGCGGTCTCCCTCAATTACTGTTGAATTTTCAGTTCAAAATTATTTGAAAAATGCTTCAGTTATTTAAATTTATAATCGGATATCCGAGTGGATAGAGCTTCTTTTACTGGATCAGTAGACTCGGGGTTCGATTCCCCGTCGAGTCAAACCAATGACTTAAAAAAAGATATTTACAGCTTTGATCCTTAGTAAACATTCAACATTGAAGGGTAGTGTTAAGAAAGCTGTCGAGTTTGCTTGTCGTGCCGTTGGGAAAGGTACTTAACGGGATTTCCCTCATCTAAGTGTGGTAGGCAGATGGCCAGCAACTCCTAAGCAAGCTCGTGTAGCGCTCTATTGCTTTCTGGGATAGGTGGATAAAAATGCCAATAAATGAAAAATAAAAAGATAATCTGCGGTTTGCCGTATTAGATCTATTAAGCGTTTTAATAAGTTTCAGTTTTCTGAAGCTTTGTTCAGCACTGATAATAGTAACAACGCATTTTGTAAATTCGAGGAGCAAGGCAAGCGAGCACTTATTACTAAGTTCAATGGCATTGAAGGGAGACTGCCAAACGAGCTTGTGCCGTACTGATCAGCATCCATCCGGTATATACTGTATATCAAATGTAATAGACTCCAGCCGTGCCCGTAAATCGAACCCGTCGAACAGGATCTGAACCTGCGTGCGGTACTGCCAGATCATATTGTTAACAATGGCTGTTCATGCACGTAGCTGCTGGGTGTAAACAGCAATGAAAAGACAGAAGCGACTTGACATGTCAGCTTAAAACTTTCTATTATCGACATAATAACCTGGTCTACCAATTGCTTAGAAAAGCTTGCTTTGAATCTCTTTCTCAGAAGCTACATGTTTAACATTTGCGTCGTGAATAAACATTTTTTTTTTTCTATTTTCTTTCTCTTTTTTTATATTTCTTAGTGGAGGAAGACAAAACCAATGTTCAATTTCTGCTCTATTTCAAAAGCACACGTTGTTGAACTAGCAAAACCTCTTTTAATGGACTTATGTGTTCGGTGTCAGATTATGGTTACTCACACAGGACTAGGTTAGGATTGAATATAATTTACCGAGTTGGATGGCCGAGTGGATAGAGCGTCTGCTTCTGGATTGGTAGAGTCCGGGGTTCAATTCCAAGTCCGGTCAAACTAATGACTTTAAAATTGGTATTCACAGCTTTTTTGCTTGACGTTCAGCATTGAAGGGACAGTGTGGAGCTAGCCGGCAACTTCGTTTGCTTGACGTTCAGCATTGAAGGGATAGTGTGAAGCTAGTAGGCAACTTCGCTTATTGTGCCGTTGAGAAAGGCACCAAACGGGATTACCCCATCTAAGTGTGGTAGACAGATGGTTAACAACTACTAAACGAGCTCGCATAGCGCCCAGTCGCTTTCTCGTGATAGGAAGATAAAAATGTAAATAAATAAGAAAATAAACACATGAAATTTTAAATCCATGGTGTTAATGAATTTGAATGTAATTTTTTCAAAAATAATGAATTTGAATTTAAAAATGATTAGATCTAACTCTGCATCGGCCTCCTTTTTCAGGTCCTATGCGCACTCTTACACACAGTATATTGATATTCCTTATGACATCATAACGGAGTTTATGACGCTATGTAAAAGGAAACGATAGCAAAGAATTTCAAAACTGAAATATAGAATCTGAGCGCAAAAATCCCATTCCACGCGAATCGCAAAGCAAAATTTCGTTTTTGAATTGATGCAACTTTGGGTTTTTAAGACAATTCGGGGCCCCTTTTTGCAGTGTGGGCCCCCCCAATTGGGAGGTTTGGGGGGCGGCTGCTACGGCTTTGGGCTCGAGTTCATAGCTCATTGTTTTTTCATCTTTTTAGCCACGGAAAAAGATCAAGGATTCTACTACTCTGCGTATGTTCCTCGCATTTTCATGATTGTAGCAATCGTTCTAATTTCGTTGGCATTGGCAATATCAGCTCTGGAAACCGTACTGGACATACACCCTGCTCAAGCACTGGTTATAACAATCGTCTTCTCAACGTTCGAGTTACTTGGAGGTAAAAAAAATGCAGTAAGTTCTTCCCTCAGCCAAAACTGTCAGCCGTAGAGCGCCTGTCCGCCTGCTATCACCTTCCATCCTATGCGGCTCTGTTACACCGATTTGTCCAGCCTATTCATTTTTGTCCTCCCTTTAGCTAGTCATTCGGAAACTTCAGTGCAATAGCACAATCCGTCCATTAAGAGCCAGTGTTCCTTAGCAAGTTGTGCGCATGTGCGCGCGCTAGAAATGGCATGGGCCGCTACAAGAAACCCGCCAACAAGCCGTTAACCGGTCTTTTTGCTGGTCCGCTAACGGCCCGGTTCTATCTTTGTTTATTACTGGGCCGCTGACGAGCCGCTAACACTTTTTAAATTCCTTATAAGTTTAATTAATAACAGCTCAGATGGCCGAGTGATATGGAGGATCTGTCTTTTGAGTTGTAGACTTGGGTTTGATTCCGAGTCGGGTCAAACCAATGATTCTAAAATTGGTATTCACAGCTTCCCTGCTTGAAGCTCAGCAGTAAAGGGACAGTGTGGAGAACAAGCCGACAAGTTTACTTGTTGTGCCGTTGGGAAGGGCACTTAGCGGGATTCCCCCATCTTGGTGTGGTAGACAGATGGCTGGCAACTTCTAAGCGAGCTCGTACAGCGCATTGATCGCTTTCTGGTGATAGGAGGATTATGTGCAACTAAATAAAATAAACAATTAATGTTAAAGGTTTATAAAAAGAATGTGCTTTGGGCGGGCTGGGCTTTATTTTTGGAATGAGTTGCTGGGTCGGTTACGGTTCCTGGGCTAAAGGTTCCGGGCCGTGGGCGGTCCGGGCTTCAAAAAAGTCAGCTCGAGCCATATCTAGTTCGCGCACACAGCAGCTTTTCAGAGACTGTGCACACACAAATTTGCTGCGCACAGATACATTATGATGTAACAATGCTTTCGGTTAAGAAAATTTTTTGTTCTTGGACTTGTTAAAAGAATTCATTTCTTTGTAGGTTAAAGGCCAGTTCATAGTTGTACTTATGCGTTTAAGTAAAAGTAAGGCACAAAATTTACTTTTTTTTCTGTGCCTTATAGTCACGCATTTTTGACGCAACTTGCATTAAGGTTACGCACTGTCCACGCTTTGCTCACGCATTTTACTTATTACTAGGGCGTTTTTTTATGACCTATAAAATCGAAAAATACGACTTTATTTTTCAAAACATAAGGCTTTATACGACTTTATTTTTAAAACAGCAAATTTATGCAGTTTTCCGTGATTAACATCTCATATGTAAGTCTAAACATGCACTTTGAACAAGAACATACTCAAAAAAACGAAGAATTCACTTGAAAATTAGTAAAAAAAATTCAAATGTGCATCTTACAACAAGTAAGATATTCAACTGTTGAACACAATTTTATGATAGAATGCGACGTGTGCATCGTTAAAATTTCGGTTTTCACGAATCATGGACTTTAACATCGAAAATGACCATTCTACAGCAGATGCTGATGTAGGCTAGCTGGTATGTTAACAAATTGGCATGCAATTCTGGAGAAATATCTGGTCTACTCGTCTCCACAATGGTTTTTGCTCAACTTTTTCTAAACTGATAATGATAATAAAAAAGTCGCTTCAAATGCTTCGTGAAAGTCGGCATGAACACTTAAAAATTCTCATTGCCCCTCTTAGCATAAAGTTATCAAGTTTTTTAAAGTCTATAGGAACTTTATCTGCGGTGGTACTGGGGTTTAACAATTTGTACAAATCAAAATCAAATCAAATCTTCATTATACTCGTCGTATTACGCCGAAGCGTGTAACGAGTTGCAGGGCCCATCTCCGCGGCTTAGCGCTTGGGCAACACAGCTCCGAAGAACGTCGCAACGGTGGCGAGTCGTTGGCGACACTGTGCCGATTTGACCAGCCCGGAAATCTAACCCCAGACCTCCCGCACCGATAGCGTGCGCTTAGCAACTGAGCTAACGGCCGGTTAACAATTTGTACTTCATAACAAAAATCAATGGCCATCTTTTATGACCTAAAAAAGAAAATATGACTTTTTATGACTTTATAACTCTCTAAATTGACCTCGTATCAACGTTGTTTTTTCGCGATTATCGGTTTCATCAGTTTTTACGCTACTAAAAAAAATATAACTGTAATGAATTTTATACCCCTACTTATTATTTAACGGCAAAATTAAATGCCTTCAAGTATTAAGTAAACGCTATTAAGGCAAATGTTGGTGAAAAGGAATTTGCATCAAGGCAAAACTGCACGATTTTTGAGAGTTGAAAATGCTTTTACTTTTGACGTTTCCCTGCCTTAAATGCTTCCAGCGATATAAAGATAGAGAATGTTGATGCAAGACTAGCGGAGGAAATACACAAGTATAATCTTTTATTTGATTTAAGTTTAAGGAAATAGAGAGTAAAGATTCAGTAAGAACAAACCACAGTTGGCAAGAAATTGCAGAAAATTTAGGAAGTAGAGTTTTGCAACAAAATAACGAGGGAAATACTAGAGAGAATCGTTTGGCAGAGCCAAAATATGAAGGGAAAAAGTTGCGACTGGTATGACGGAGATAAATTATATAAATACTCAGGGATATTAGATTGAATGTCTCCATTTATCAAACTGAGAGAGACCGTAAGCATATTGCGTGAGTAGCATGGACGTTTTCTCTTTACTTTGGAGCTAAAATCTTGTGATAGCTTTTGATAAATTTAGGTTATAGGTCTTCCTGGGAATAGGTTCCGCTGCAGAAGCGAAAAGGACAATGGCGCAAGGGGCTCTTTTTGCAAGCAAAATATTGAATGTGAGCAAATCCAACTGTCCATTGAACTATTACCTTCCGAAGCAAGATTTTGCTGATATTTCTCCATCCCTTTCCCAACCAAAAGACCCAATGTCTGCCGTTGCAAATCGGTATGTTGTTTCCACAACAGCCACTAAAACAATTGACCTAAAACCCATGTAATTAAAGTAAATCGCTGCCAGTGTTTGGGTGTGTTTTAATAGCGATGTGCTTGCCATTAATTGCATTTGAACATTGTGGGTGTGGGTAGTTCCGAAAATTGCCGAAATCATTAAAAACATTTTTCCATAGAAGGAACCCTCACAAAATTAGACTGAGCTTATCTCATATGACATCGCATTTTTTTCGAATTACTTCATTTACTGCGGATTTTCCCTCGCGAAATTCGATGACGATAATTTGAATCACCGTAAGCTAAGTAGCGTAGTGTGGCTGTTAAACTTTTTCCTGAAGATACAGGGTAGGCCTTACCTGTGGTAGATGAGAAAAGTCGATTAGACACTCAGCATGCTGAGGAGGTCGTCAAATCAGTTTTTTGACATCCAAACATACACACGATGTCGTTTCTGATCAAAATTTCGCAAATCTCGCACCAAAGGTCGATATTCATCCGCAATTTGCCTCAATCTATCTATCGTTCTCATGTAGCTTCTTCTCTTCTGACCTGTTTCTTTCGTTTGCGATGATGCAGAAGCAACACTAGAACTTTCTTCCTCAAAGTCATCCTAAACTAGAACTGTTTAATAAAATCAAAATCTTCGCAGCCACTGACAGCATACAATAATTTATTTACAACCGGTGGTGGGCACGTAACTTTCTAAAAGTAACTTAGTTACAGTTACTTGGAAAAAAGGAAACTAAGTTATGGTTGCCGTTTTGAAAAAGTACGGTAACTAGTTAGTATAGTTACCGTTGCAGTTACTTTCAATAAACAAAAATTTGACCCTAATAAATTAAGTTTTTATCTCTTGTGCCTACATCCATCACTTATGCTAAACTCTTTATGTAAACAACAACATTGCGTCAACTTATTTATTTACCAAAAATTAACCTTTCAAAAAAACAAGCATCTCAAAATGCTCGTCGGTCAGCTCTTTTTAGTTTTAAAATATCTTTTACTAAGCTGAACAGCCTTTCCACAACTGCGCTTGACGGCAGAGCAGCATTGAACTTAATGCGTGTGTCGAAACGTGGTCCAGCATGCGTGTGCCATCACTAAAAAAAATAACCGTAACTAAGTTAGTAACTTTCACCGGTCTAATTTTGTAGCTAGTTATACCAATTTCGTTACAGTTTCAAAAAAGTTACCGTTACACTTACTCAAAAAGTAAGAAGTTACTGCCAGGAATTCCGGAACGTCGTAAGAGCAAGGTGGGGGGGGGGCAGCTTTTTCAAAGTGCACTTTTAATATTAACGCAGTTGTGTAGCAATAAATTAAAAAAGAGGGGTGACATAATTATGGTCATTGAGAAACAAGAAAGACTGTAGGGTCATGCTCCCCCGGAAAATTTTGAAAATTTGCATGCTGTAATGGCAATTTTAGTGCTTTTGGAATTAATTTTAGGCAAATTTTGTTTACATTTTTTTACTTTCATTCTGAGTGCTTCGCCGAATATAATACATTTTATTCGCACGATTTCGATTACGCGTGCTTAAGGCGTAAGGCTTACATTGCTGTCGAAGAGGTTCGAAATTGTAAAAAAAGTGTAGCCTACACATCACAAATATTTAAAAAATGGCTGGTGAGAGGATGCTTAAGCTACCCCTTATCCTACTCCCCTGGCCCATAAGCTTCAAAAATCATCAAAAGAGTCTGGAATATTTCAATCGCTTGTCGCCATTAATTTTGTTCTTTTTTACTACAAGGTAGAGTCAAAAAGGGGGGCCCATGGCACAATGCCCCACCCCTAAATACGCTCCTGCGAACTAATTAAGATGTGCAGTTTGTCTCGTGCCTTTTTTTGACGTACGATTAACGGACGAATTATATCAGACGAGAATGTGGATTCTTTGATTTCGCCGTTCTTTACTTTTACTTTTACAGTACCATGGTAACACCTTCACAGGCGCTACTCGCCTGCTTGAAACAGGGGGTGAGAAGCGATGAAAGTGACGTAATAAAAACTTAGTAGGCTATCGCTAAAAGCACGAAAAGTTACGTTTCTATGCTACTAACTACTTATACTGAATTTGTCATACCGCTTCATTGAAGAACTAAAATCTTCACCCTCAGGTCTACTCGCATTATTTTTTTCACAACTCAAAGTCCAAGTCAGTAAAAAAAAAAGATGTAAGTCCATGCAGTAGCGTATTTAAGGGGGGCATTAAGCCAAGCCCCCCTTTTGACTTTGCCTTTCAGCAAAAAGAATAAAATTAATGGTGCCAAGCGACTGAAATATGCCAGACTCTTTTGATGGTTTCTATAGCTTATGGTCGGTGACGGATAGGCTACAGGGAGGTAAGATGACGTGTATGCATCCTCCCACCAGCCATTTTCAAAAACGTTTTTGATGTATGCCATTTTTCCAGAATTTCGAACCTTTTTGATAGCAATAAGCCTTACGCCTTAAGCATGCATGAACGAAAATGTGCGAACAAAATGCAATATATTTGGCGAAGCACTCAGAATTAAAGTCAAAATTTGTATGAAATTTATTCAAAAAGCACTTAAATAGCCATTCCAGCTCGTAAATTTTAAAAGATTTTCCGGGGGAGCATGCCCCGGACCCCCTAAAGCATTTCCATTAAGAGCCCCCGTTCCGGCACCCCTGGTTACTGCCCACCTCTGTTTACAGCTTTAAGTAAATTACGTTGCATGTGATAACAGTACTACGGCTTTGAGGCATTTTCGTTATACTTTTACTTAAACGTAGAGATGGCATGGACCAACTATGAACCGACCTTAAGACGGCACCGTATGCTGAGATGATACCAGCAGAAACCTTACTAAGACAAAGTACTAGGCTATTTGTTTTCAATTGCTACCGTAGCCTAGCTGCTGGATCATTTCTAAAAAAATGCGTTTGCAGACTACTCAAAATAAAAGAAACATTGCTATGTATGAACACAACTGCAAATGCAGCCCAGGCTGACTATACGAGAACCGGCAGAAGAGCTAAGAGAGGCTGTGACCCTTATGAAAATTGACGCGTTTTTGCATACCGGTACAGTAAAGCATAAGATGATAAATTATGATTTTTCTAGTTGAGCCTTGTTCTGAGAAAAAAAAAACGTGTGTGAAGGCCTTTTTCTGGGTTAAGTTGATTTTCTACTGTAGACGGTGAAATATTCAGACGAGTTTCTAAAGCAGGTTAATAGGTTTGATTCTTCAAAAAGTCTTTCTACCGGTAAACATATATGTTTTTGAGTAGGTTTATTTATTGAATAGAATCTTTAACAACCACTACAGCCTGTTTCGCCTTTGTCGGCTCTTCATGTGGTGTAGCCTAATGTAATTATTCAAATAGAATGGAGATTCTTATTCAAATAGAAATAGAATAATTATTCAAATAGAATAAGATACTTCGATGGGAAACTCTATTTGAATAAGCTACTTTATTTTTCCATACCTTCTGAAGAGCCTTCACAGGCGAAACAAGCTATAGAGGTTTTTACGTATTTTATGGTGATTATATTCAGATACAATACAGCTTTAGCTAGCCATAGTTATTGAGCACCCTGCCAGAGAAAATTGAGCTCACTCAGATATTCATTATAGTGTGTAGGCTTATGTTCAGAGCAGGGATGTGGAAGCGGTCATATTTTAATAGAAGCGGAAGCGCGAAAGATATAGCGCTTGCGCTTCCACATCATTCAAAAAAGCATACTGTGAATAACTTATTAGATATTATGTTTTCTTCAATTTATTTGACATTATTTTTCAGTGCTAGCTTCGCATGGATGGTCAAATCTCACCATAGGCCATTACTTTTCGCTTGACTTTCAGATAGTACTAACGTAATATCGCTTTTTGTTCGAGTTTTCTTAAGTTTTAAAATAAAGCAACTAATTTATCAACAGCGCTAAAAGCAATAGTTGACGCTTTTCCATTTATAATCATGTCACGAAATAGATGGAGTGCTTTTCGGAGCGTATTGAAGGGGCTTAGGAGGGGGCGTTGTGCCATCGTACCATCTCCCACCCCCCGGTCTTCTCTTCTTGACTCTGCGTTTTAGTAAAAAAGAACAAAATTTATGATGCCAAGTGACTGAAGTATGTCAGACTCTTTTAATAGTTTTATTGCGTATGGTCAGGGGCGGATCCAGGGGGTAGGATGAAGGGTATGCAGGGCCAGCGCTAAGAGGGGGCCAGGGGGCAAGGCCCCCCAATCGACATGCTTGGCCCCCCAATTGCAAGCTTTTTCTTTTGAAGACAGCGGCTTTTTAGCTAAATTTCAAATTTTGCCCCCCCCCTAATAAACGCTTGGCCCCTCTAAGTCGATTGTTCGGCGCCGGCTCAGGGGGTATGTCTTCTCCCACCAGCCATTTTCAAAAACGTTTTTGATGTATATACAATTTTTTCATAATTTTGAGCCTCTTCGATAGCAATAAGCCTTACGCCATAAGCACGCATAATCAAAAATGTGCGAAGAAAATGGATCACATTTGGCGAAGCACTTAGAATTAGGGTCAAAAATTTTTAACAAAATTTGGCTGAAAATTATTCAAAAGGCACTAAAATAGCCATTAGAGCATGTACGTTTTTAAAATTTTTCTGAGGGAGCGTGCCCCCGGACCTCCCTAGAGCCTTCCTTGTTTCTCAATCAGCTTCAAATTAGTTCAGTTGGGAAAAAACGCTTGAAAACAATATGGAAATTTTGCTCCCCCTCCTTTCAAAATTCTTGCAATGCCACTGAGGGCTGTGTATAAACATTTTCCAAATGAAAGGAGTAAGTTTTGCAGTAAAGTTGTAATAAGACTCCCAGGATTGTGACTCAATCGTTCCTTTACATTTTTGTTTGCTTTTTGAAAATTATTATCTTTAAAAAAACGCTTGGTGTTTTTTTTTTTGCCTTTTTACTGTTTCTTAAGTTTGTTAGAAAGTTCAAAATTTGTAAATTGTTTGTTTACTATAGCCTAAACAATTTTAATGAAATTGTCTTTGCAGGTTTGTTAACTTTTACATCTTTCTTCCTCGCGATTTTTTATGGTTCTGGCCTAGATCCTCCTTCCCTAGTATCTGCAAACTCCATTGGTGTTGGTGCTTTCTTAGCCGTTTTTGCTGCTGCGTTATTCATAATTTCAGCCGTATTGTCGGTTATCTGGTTTTGTTGTTGCCGAAAAATTACTCCAGTAATTGCGGCTAACGCATCCGGTACCGCTATAGTGCCGGTAGTTCGTTCTTAAGTTTTGCGCACAATAATGTTTTTTGAGCTGTCAAAACATGTAAATTATCGCAAAGCGTCTGAGGAAAGCAGCAAATAATGTTGAATTTATCGATTAAAGCATCGAATAAAAGCTGTCTTCGTTGCTTGCAAAGTTTTTTGTTAAACCGTAATGCGGCTCTCCATTTGATGCCAGACACCCTGGTCTATTTGGAAAGTGCAGATGATTTGTGATGTGACCAAAATAGAAATTTTTTCTAGACCGACAAAGGGAGGAAATTTTACAATCTGGGTGTTGTAATTATGCCCACTCTTGTATTTTATCGCAGAATACAAGAGTGGCATGGTTTAACAGCTCAGATGGCCGAGTGGTAAGAGCGTCCGCCCCTGGAGCTGTAGACTAGGATTTGATTCCGAGTCGGATCAAACCAATGACTTTAAAATTGGTACAGACAGCTTCCCTGCTTGACGTTCAGCAATGAAGGGGCAGTGTGGAGAACAAGCCGGCAAGTTTACTTGTTGTTGCCGTTGGGAAGAGCACATAACGGGATTCCCCCATCTTGGTGTGGTAGACAGGTGGTCTGTAACTCCAAAGCGAGCTCGTTGTAGCGCTTTGATGGTTTTCTCGCGATAGGATAAATATGCAACCAATATATTATATCTTCTTCCTTACCTTTATGCCGTAGCGTTAATCGTTTTGTAGCCTCTTTTCTTGAGCCGTGTTATATTTTCTTAATCTTACCGCATTCTATATCGTGTTGACTGTGCGTAAATAAACGATACTACTTATTACCACGAAAGAAAGAGCGGATACTGAAATACCTTCAGGAGGTGGATCAGAATCGAAAAAATGCTTTCTTAGACGATTTTAGGCCTTTAGAAGTATCGAAGTACTTAGCGTTAAAAATTTTGAAAATGCGTCAAAAAACCTCAATACGTTGGGTGAAAGCAATCGCGTCACTATTGCTTGGACGCCTGGCCAATAGACAATGTCTCTTCGCACACTTCTGTCATTGAATTTATGGGGCGCCGTCGTGAAAATAACGATTTAGCAAATTTTGTACGAATTTTCAGCCACATTTACACAGTTTCACAGCTATTTAGTTAAAGTGAGGTGAACTGCAGCATCAAAAAATGCTCTAACAGCCAAAGTGTAACGGCATTTAATAAATAGCAGCGATATTTATTAAATAGCGCCTATATTTAATAAATTACGCGACATTCATTAAATAGCGGCGGTATTTAATAAACAGCAGCTGCATTTAATAAGTAGCAACGACATTTAATAAACAGGAGCGACATTCAATAAATAGCAGCGACGTTTAATAAATAGCAGCGCCGTTTAATAAATAGCAGCGACGTTTAGCTAAAGTGCAGCGAAAAATTAAAGTACTGCGGTAATATGCTAAAGAGATCAACAGTGTTTCCATTTCTCCATTTTTCGTGACATGAAATCGCGGTTGTCTGTAAAGTACAGCCACGGTGCACTGATATTCTTTCAGTGGATCCACTTAACAAAAATGCATTGTTACGATTGTCCACAACAACGCTAAACTTTTTAAGAAGCTTGGATGTTGTGTTTTCATTTGTTATTTTTGTTTTTGAAATTTTTTATGAAATTTACAAGGAGTTTATAGTGTAGGCCTACTTGATTGCTAGACTAAATTTGGCAATAAATGAGCAAAGTGAATAAATTTGATATGGGATTCATAATAAAGCAAGTATGGGGGAGTATGGGAAAGAGTTGGGGGAGAATGGGAGGTATAAAGAATTTGGGAGAATTATGGATGGTGGGGGAATCAGGGAATTTTTGGTAGTTTAAGGAGTTGGGTCAAGCATGAGGGGAATATGGAACTAAGGAAGGAGTGAGAAAATATAGGGGAGAAATGGGGAAGTATGTTGGGGAGGTGTCGGGGATGTGTGGGGAACCAACACACTCTTCTAGACCTCTCTCCACACCCGACACCTCTTCCCACGCCCCCTATCTTACCTAATACTTCTTTCCCATACTCACCTGGCGCGTCTCTCCACACTATCTCACACTCACCTCCCCACACCCCTCACACCTGTCTCCACACATTTCCTCACCTCTCCCCTCACACCCCCATACACTGACCTCATCTGACATTTTCCCCAACACTTCCTCACATTCATTACCCATACTTCCTCACAACTCCCACGTCTCCTCGAACACTTCCCCATACTTTCCATACTTTATCATTTACCCTGTAGCGATCGTGTCATGTATCCTCGTTAACTTTAAATTTTCACGTAACGTGTTCAAACCATAAACTACTTTCACATCCGTTATTAGCACATTTAGCATAGTTTTGATGTAGGTTAAATGCCGATATGAATTCTCTTCATATATTTCATATTTCCGTTAAAATAATATTTTGTCAACTAAATGCTTTTGCCATTCAGATCAGAATGTTTCATCTTGATAGACGGTTGCAATAGAATCAGAATGCGTTGTGACAGAAAATTATGATTTTCTATATTATTAAAAAGCTTTATGAATATAAGTAAAAGAAGCAAATTAATTATCGTAATTCCACTGCAGCTAAGTTGAAATTTTAATTTCTACACTTCATTATTATTTCAATAGCCAACTATAATGTAAACGTATAACTGTTAATTTATTTGTCAAAAATGCATAGTACTTTTTCAAAAATACCGATACATTTTCAAAAATGCATAGTGTCACAATGGCTTTATAATGTTTATGTTAATTAATTTATTATTTATCAAATATAAAGTATTTTGATTAAATTTCATGAACACTCTCGTGCTCAATACTTGATAAACTTGCTAAAAAATTGTTTTAACGGAGGATACTGGGCTGCATGCAATGCCGACATTCCTGGTCTAGACCAACATAACCTACCAATGACTTTTAGTTTAAAGTTTTCTTGACATCTTTTTCGTTAGATTAAAAAAGAATATTGGGCCGTGTAATCGTCTGCGAGAGGTATTGCTTGCCTTGTAAGCTACAAGGACTTAAATCTTCTGTGATAATAAGCTGTTTCGTTGTTATTATGATGAACTCGTTAAATCATTAATTGTAATCGTTAAAAGGATATGACCAATAGCACATTTATAATAGGCTGCATCAGTTTCATTGCTTCATTTGTTTTTGCTAATGTCATTTTGCTATAAAGGTATTTCAATAACTTGGCTTAGTAGAGCCCATACGCCAGAGTATTACTATCGTTTTTATATTTTCTAATTTTTGGCTTATGAAGTCTCGTGTCTCGTCTCGTAACTTTAAAGTCTCGTCTCGGTCTCGAAGCTATAATGTCTCGTCTCGAAGCTATGACGTCTGGTCTCGGTAGGTTCGGTCCTCGCTCCAGCTCTGGTAGCAAACCTATATGTGCTGGAGTCAGATTAGTCTATCTACAGGTGCCGTAACCGCTACAAGTGTAACATTGTACCGTACCATAGAGCGGGACAGCGCTGTTTCGGGCTATACCAGCCCTCATCAGCCGCTCTCTGGTAAAAGATACACTCATCCTTCAAAATGCTTGACCTTGCCAAAAAATTCTTCCGGATATATGGAAGCTGTTGTGACTTCCATTCAATATAACGACGTCGTTCTTCCTGGCCTGCTGAATAGAAGGTATACACTGGCTAAAGACCGCTTGTTGCTGCAATGCTTAACTTTTCTTGAAAAGGTGAGTACCGACCTGACATATTTAAAAACTTAATAAGTTTAAAAATTAAGCTTTCAAATGTGTCAGGCCTTTTTGGCGTACCCTACACAAGCTAGAAAAAAAATCAACATTTCGCAGGTAAATCATATTAAAGCTGTGAATTTGACCCTTGACAAACATACTAAAAAAGTGGAGTCAAATTTCATTAATCTCGGCATTGCTACTTTGGACAATTGCAAAATTAGCTAAGTCAGAATTTTATAAGTAAACAAATAGCTAGCGGAGCACCTAGGTTGCTCTCGCGGAACCCAGAGGCTCCGTACGGAGCACTTTGAGAACCTATGGCATAAGAAGACAGAGGTACTTTGCCAAGCGCTCCTAATTTTTTGAAGCAAAGACCAAACCCTCAAGCGTAGGCAAAGCAATTATACGCACGGGCGGATCCAGGGGAGAGGATCAATCTCCCCTCACCAGCCATTTTCAACAATGATTTGGATGAATGAAATTTTTCCATAATTTCGAACCTCTTCATAACAATACTGTATGCCTGAGTCCTCTCAAGCACGCATAATCGAAACTGTGCAAACAAAATGCATCACATTCGGTGAAGCACTTAAAATTAGAGGCCAAAAATATAAACAAATTTGTCTGAAAATTCTTTAAAAAGCGCAAAAATAGCCATTACAGTGCGTAAATTTTCAAAAATTTTCTGGAAGAGCATGCCTCCGGACCCTTATAAAGTCGTTTTTGTTACTTAAGTTTTTTAAAATCAATTCTGCCGAAAAAAAAATACGCTTGGAAAAGTGACGAAATTTGATGCCCTCTCCTTGAAAAAAATTCTGAATACGCCCCTGACATGAAACATTTTTAAATCGCTTATGTACGCCCGTTTCGGGGTCTTAACGTCTTTGTATCTAGGTAACATTCAACCTATTTCAAAATTTCATCCTTCCTCACCAAAACTTTCTGGATCCCTCCTGATTATACACTTCGATTCTCGTTTGTGGAAGTGTTCAATTTCGCACTATGAAAAAATACGCAATTCATTAGGCTTACTCAACAAAGTAGCCTACAGCATATTAAATGCTTTAGCATTTCTTTTAATGATTTAGTCCGCATTCATAGCACAGATGCAGCCACGGGCAATAATCATCGTCAATCAACCATGTGTCATTATGAAATTATGATTTCATGTGTCATTATTACTTTGGCGTAGTGGCAAAGTAATAATGACGGATGACGTTTTTACTTTGGCGTAGTGGCAAATCGTTATTAGTGAGAGAGGTCTGTGGTCCGATTTCCCGGCCGGGCCAAATCGGAGTGCTGCCAACTGCTCGCTACCGCTGCGACATTTTTTCGAGTTCGAAGCTGAATTTTCTAAACCCTCGCGAATCACTACTACAGACATGGGCAAACTACGGCCCGCTGGCCAAGTCGACCTGCCGGTCCTTTTATTCTGGCCCGCCGGCACTTACACAAACTTAAATTCTCACCGTGAATTTAGCGGAAGACCTTTTTTTCGTTTGGAGATCATGGATGGCAGTGATTTTCAAAAAATAAGCCCAAACGGTGCAAAATTGGAATAAAACGAGAGGTGAAAACCTTTTATTTTGGAGATCACATTCGTACGTAGACCGTGATTTAAAAAAAAGGGTCTTCACCTTGTTTTCCAATCAGCTTGCGGCCCGCGGCTTCAACAGTTTTTCCAAATCTGGCCCTTCGTGTGAAATAATTGCCCACTCCTGCACTACTATAGTTACAGTTACACGCTTCAGCGCAATATCGCGACTAATGAAAACTTTTTTTTTTATTTCGCAAGGAGCATATTGCCCGAACAATTAATAAATTATGCTTAGCGCTGAGCAGCGCACGTAAAGTTGCGTCTGCCAATACGGTTTGCAAGCATAGCTGATGCAACAATAGATCTTCAATTAACAAACAAACTTTAAAGCAAGAAACATTTTGCAAAACAAGCGCGAAAGCATGCAAATGACGCAGTTCAGAAATTATTCACAAGCTAAGATTAGACGCAACGATATATTCATAAACCAATATGGAATCTTCATCATGTATCCCAGAATTATCCTAATACGCGGTTTTCATGTTTTGCCAAGCAGTCAAGAATTTACTTTTGGCTAACACACAGGTTAGGCCTGTATGTGCGTTTGTGTATGCAACATGTTCATGAACAGACCAAACCTGATGTGATTCTACCACCTGACCAAAAATTCAGATCAAACTTGTGAACGACGCATTTTCCTCGAAATTATTCTTGCTTATACCAAAAATTTAACTTCTTGTTCAAATGCAGTTTTGGACGAGAAATACTGCAGTAAACAATAAAACGTTTGTCAGACTCAGCAGTGATCCTTAACAATGCACAAAACGGAAAACTGGAGTTGAATTATTAAACGTTCTTTAACAAAAAAGGCGTTTTGATCAGGAATTGCACGATGACGTTCCGTTAATCACTTACTCACTGCAGCGACTAAAATGTGCTGATGTTACAAAATACAAGCAATTAACCCTGCAATTAGCAAAAGCTCTTAATAGATCGTGATACAACAAAGTGCTTAGCCTACTGTAAGTTCTTATTCTTGCAAGAAAATTGGAAAATTTTTAATGCGGTTTTCAAGTCTGAGTAGTTTTATTTTTACATCAGAAAATTCACATTTTTAAAATCTGTTTCATATCACTTCATAATTCAAAAAGTTGCCATGAAGTATCAATTTTTAATCATTTTATATATTGGCAGAAAGTGTTTACAAAGTTTAAGAAAACACATTGAGACGTAAGAATAATTAAACTGCTTTTTCGCACAATCCTGGGAACGCTTTAGCGCATGCAAAATCAAAGCTTGTTCCATCGTCGGTCAAGGTAGCACAATCTTCATCGTCTAGGTAATTATTGGGTTCACCCGTTTTCCACAACAACTGTTCTTCTGTAGCGTTGCTTCCGTTCACCCATTTCCACATTTTTTCATCGTCTTCATCACTTGCTCCAATCCATTGGCTTTTTAATGCTAGAGCAACGATGATTCTCCTGTAAATCAAAATTTTAGAAGTATGAGCATCGCTAAAATTGGATTACTAAGATTAGAACAGTGCAAAAATACTTTTCAGCTTAGTCAGAGCCGGCGCCAGAACAGTCGATTTGGGGGGATCAAGCGTTTATCAAGGGGGGGGGGGAGCCAAAGTTTGAAATTTAGTACAAAAGCCGCTGTCTTCAATAGAGAAAGCTTGTTTATTGGGGGGAGCTAAACATGTTGACTGGGGGGGCAAAGCTCCCCTGGCCCTCCCTTGGCTCCGGCCCTGCAACTTACATTCTTGATTCTAACGTTTGAACTCCGTGCACAGCGAGATCTGCTTCCCAACTTCGACAAATATTTCGACTTGCATGCCAGTTTCGTTCCAAGGTCACTTTGTATCGATATCCATCATGAGTAAACCAACCCAAATTCACCCAATATATTTGTTGGTTCAAATCTAAAAATTTTGACCGACAATGATTTTGAAAATATACTGCATACGTTACTGTAGCCTTATATACGGCAGCGGCGTATCTAGGAAGTGGCATCCATGGCTCGTGCCTTAAACGTGGCTAGTCAAGAAAGACATTAATATCACAGATGTAGCGTGAATTTTTTCGTGGAGGCAGGGCACGTTCCCGGAACGTCTAGACCAGCGTTTCCCAAACCGTGAGTCGCAAAAGAAATCTTAGCGTGCAGTGCCGGATTAACCACGTATCAGAAGTAGCATTTGCTACGGGCCCCGCGCTTTTCAAAATCATGATTCAAATTACAGAAAAAATTAGGCTACACTTTTGTAAAAAAGTTTCGGCTAGGATTGGCAGTGATGGAGTCAAGTAGTCAACCTTCGAGTACGAGTATCGAGTATTTGCCATGAGAATCTTCGAGTACAAGTACTGGTGGTTGACTTCGAGTACGAGTACATTTTTCGCAGTTAAACTTTACACTTTAAAATCAGTTGCAGACATTTGCTGCATAAATTGGAACCACTTTTGCTGAAGTTGTTTATTTAAATGGTTATTACTACTTTGAACACTGGTTTTAAGCTCTTTGTAGTCGACATTAACTTTTACGGAACTTTTAAGCAGTTTCGACGAAAGTTTCTGTTATAAGCAGTATATGTATGATAAAAATCAAAGTACTCGAGAACTCGACTGATTTTTAGACCGAGTCCAAGTACTTTTAGGTTGGAGTACCAATAGCCTACTAATTGAGATTAAAAGTTTCGAGTACGAGTACTCAGAAAAGCTGTAGCCTACACGAGTGTACCCGAGTGCGATTACAGTAAGCGAGTACTCCATCACTGAGGACTGGCTTATAAAATTTTTGCGAATTGTTAGCCTCACTTTTTCTTTAACATTTTTAAATCATAAGTTTCCTCAAAATAAAACTTACACTTATTCTGAGTCTGGCCGCAAAGTGATTTCTGACCACTTATCGCGTTCGTTGCAAGAAAACAAAAAGTCAACTTCCAGTCGCGCATGTAATTGCGAATGTATATGGCATTTTTGTGTATTCAGTAGGTCTCAGTGAGCCGATACGATAGAAGTACGGCGCGGTAAAAATGCAAGTGGCTAAGCAACCAACGTAACAGTGAATAAGCATGAAGAAGCAATTCCCTATTAGTGTTCTGTTGCGTCTAGGATTTATGAACGGTAAAGACCTTTACTATTAATGCCTACTACAAAAAGTTTGATCTTAATTTCGTTTTGCTGTGCCAATGCTTGCTTTGTTCCTCCGTTGTTCTCAAATTTTCACAAAATTTGAGTCTTGTGTCTTTAAAAAATTGTTTTCGTTAAAAAAAGCAAGAGTTTTACAGTGAATTTAAGCCATCTACGCATCTTCAGTGAATTCCGTTGAGAGTCCTTGGTATAAAACAATGAGACTAAAAATGAAATCAGATTTTATTGCCCTCCAGCCGGGTCTCCAAAAACTAGGGCCCCACACAAACTTTGCTACAGGCCCCGCACTACCTTAATCCGGCCCTGTTGGTGTGTCGCGAAAGGTTATACAAAGTGTAGCGTCGTTTCAAGTTCTGTTGTGTAACGAGAATCGAACCAGGTTTTATAGCTTATTTGTGTCGACTTTAAGTTACAGTGTTTTGTCTCGATTTCGCAGCTGATTTGACGTGGAATTGCCCACAGCTAAATTACTTGAACTTTGTAAGTTTTTGGTGTCGCAACTTACCAGCTGTTAACCTTTTGGGCAGGTCAGATGAAATCAGTAGTCGTCGAAGACAGACGTTATAAATTCTTGCAGTTGGGAAAGAATTGAGCGAAATTCTTGAAGCTTGGGACTGGGTAGCATTTAAGCGAAGCAATTCAGACCATTTACTTGTTATATCAGGACCCATTGATTGTTCGCTTTTCCCGACGCTTCTCTCAGCTACGTAGTTGATGTTACGGAACTGTTTCCTGGGGCTCAAATTGATTTACAGGCTCGCCTAAACTCTGTCCTGAACTTGAAGTTAGTTTGACAGTTCGAGTGAGTAAGAGATATTTCTTCTGTCCGCTGCCTGAAGGAAAATCGTGGGCAAGTTGCATTGTTTGATCTGTTGTGTTCAAGTTTGATATGTTGTTTCACGTTAGCATAAAGATTCGAAAGCGTATTGGTAATGGTCTGAATGTATAGATCACTAAATTTGTTTGCCTTTTGTTTATGCGTGTGTTTAAATTTTTAGAAACCGTTGGCGAACGTTGGTAAATTTTGGCGAATAATATATAATCCTATAAGTTTACTTGGTCGTGGACGTGTAAATATCTGTGAGGACGGTAGAAAAAAGACAGGTCTTTCATTAACTATACTGGCTATTGAGATCGGTGGTGAACCGAGCATGAAAATCTTTAAAAAGGTGGTTTTTAACCTGGGGTCCGCGGACCCCAAGTGGTCCGCGAATGATTTTAAGGGGGCAGCAAGGGCTAAAGGGTCCGCAGTACAGGACCGGTGTTTATTACAGTAATTATAAATGTATTTGAAAAAAATGATTTTTTTGTGAGCGATATAAGGATAGACCTTTTTTTACCTCCTCACCTATGTTTTCAATGGAAAACAGGACATTTTGAGAAAGTGAAGACCTTTTTTTTGCTCTTCACTTGATTTTGGACGGAAAATTGGACGTTTTATGAATATGTTGGAACTGAATCATTTTGATATAACTTGTGACTTTACTTCGCTTTACATGCGTGTTTTGTCTAGCTTTTGTTTTTTTTCATTCGTTCTGTACTCTCAAAAGTTGCACAGTTGACTTAGGACAGTTTGATTCGATGTCCTTCTTGGTCTTTCACTGCCCTGTCCGAATTAGCACCAATGAATAAGAGTTAAATTAAGGAGTATAATTTTTCAGTGTAGTTACATACTACGATTATATTGGCTTTGCTACAGGGTGTTCCAGAATATATGACCCGATTATAAAATTTCATAAACAACAAACCAGAAAAGATTCAACGAAAACCATTACATTTCCTGAAAGGTCTTGAAATGCCATTGTGGTTTCATGCCATGTTTTCACTTTCAGATTGCTAGTGTGTTGATAATAAGTGCTACAAAGAAATACCCTTTTGTTGAGTTTAGTTAAATGCTGCATTAATGGCGTGGAGTGGTGAGCATCGCGCTTTTGTGGTTGAACAGTTTGTGAAGAATGGCGAATCAGTCATAGCGACGCAACGTTCCTTCCGAATACACTTTTCACTAAATCGTCATGATCCCGTACCAACATTACAGGTAAAACAATACGCCGTTGGGTTTCCAACTTTCGACAAACATCATCGGCATTAAACAGGAGAAGATCTGGCCGTCCAAGAACAAGAACAGCAGAAGAAAATGTCACAGCTGTGGCAGATTCAATTGAGCAATCTCCTAGACGTTCCCTCCGAAAGCATGCATTTGCCTTGCACAAGTACGCTACAAGTGTCCATAGAATTTTGCACAGATCACTTCATATGCATCCCTACAAGATAATGGTCGTGCAGGAATTAAGCGAGAGTGATTACGAAACTCGCACAAATTTGTCTCGAGACATTCTCCAGTCCATCCCCCCAACATCTGTTACAATCTGCATTGATGAAGCACATTTTCATTTATTGGGGACGGTTAACAAACAAAACTTCCGATATTGGTCACAAAATAATCCTCGTGAACTGCACCAACGACCACTTCATTCTCCGAAGGTTACCGTTTGGTGTGCTATGAGCAGTTTTGGGGTGTGGGGTCGATACTTTTTTGAAGAAGGAAGTGCTACAGTGACTGTTACATCAGACCGTTACTGTGAGATGCTTGAGAGATTTCTTCGTCCAAAAGTTGCTCAGTTACTAGCTGATCATGAACCCGATGGTGTATGGTTCCAATAAGATGGTGCCACGTCGCATACCTCTCGACGTTCACTCGGAATCCTGCAGGACATGTTTCCAAGTCATGTCATTTCTCGACGGGTGACATTGGGTGGCCTCCACGTTCCCCGGATCTAAATCCATGTGACTTTTTTCTATGGGGCTACGTCAAATCTAAAGTTTACGAACGCCGTCCATCAACTCTAGAACACCTAAAAGCAGCAATAACTGAAGAAATTGATGCGATTCCGCAGAACATGCTTGAAAGAGTGATGATTAATTTTCGAGAAAGACTTCAAAACTGCATCGACATTGGCGGTCGCCACTTGCGCGACATAATTTTTAAAACCACGTGAAGTAACGAACTAAACTGAAATGGCATTTCATAAACTTTCAGAAAATATATGAGTTTTCGTTGAATCTTTTCTGGTTTGTAGTTTATGGAATTTTAAAATCGGGTCATATATTCTGGAACACCCTGTATTATTTGTGGTGTTGATTTTATGGACGAATAAACGAGTTGAGTTGCAGACGTGACGATGATCTGTTTTTCTGCTCTTTGCTTGATTTTGGGCGGAAAATTGGAATCGTGTTTATTTGATTATTTGTGTTGATTTGTGTGGGGTCCGCAACAACAAACTGCTTAACTTAGGGGTCCTCGACTTGAAAAAGGTTGAAAGCCACTGCTTTAATAGAACAAAACAAAAAACACATTGAAACGAAAATTCAATGAGTAAAAATTTTTCCCTCCTATGATCTTCTTAAAGGGCGATGATTAATAGACATTGCTGTGTTCTGCTATGTCATAAGCTCATAACAAAACAAGCGACAAATATATTGCATAGGACCAGCAAACGTAATTGTGTAGGTGCGCTGCTTTGGGGCTACTTACTGTAAAAATAATCAGGCAACCCTGGTCATTACTACACTGACGATTCCCAAAAAATAGAAACAGTGTTCATCATTTGCCGAATTGCTGTTATTTTAAATACTGGCGATTTTGTTTATACAGTAGAAGGTGAGAACTCATTTCTTCAAAACCTACCGTTAATACTTGCATTGAGAGTTTCCATCTGTGAACGAAGGGTGTCCATTACGCCTGAGATAAAAGTAGTACGTTTTAAGTGGAGAGAGCCTTATAAAATACTGTAGAATGGATAACTCTGCTTTGGATCACTTTTCACTACTCGTTTGCTTGGATAAATTATTCAAGCCAACACTGATATCAGTGGTGTAAAGTAACGAAATACTTTTACTTGAGTAGATTACTTGAGTAGTTTTTTTCGGTAACGAGTACTTTTTTGAGTAGTTTTTTTTTGGCTACTTTTACGTTTACTTAAGTACTTTTAGTATAAAGTAATTCTACTTGGGTAGTTTTTATTTTAGAAAAGTAGAAGTAGTTTACTTTTGTGGCAATTGAGTCACAGTCTCGCCTTGAAATCCCTCGTTGCGCCTAAATTCTGTATTTACACTCCAATTCTCCATTATTCAACTCCGTAACACTCGGTCTTGTCATCGCCATGGAAACTTCACTCCATGCGATAAGAATTACGCTGTCGCCTTTGATACTAAACGTCATGCAGGGAAGCTATAAATACCAATTCTTAAGTCATTGGTTTAACCCAACTCTGAATCGAACCCCGAGTCTACCATTCCAGAAGCAGACGCTCTATCCAATCGGCGGTAATAATTTCTTTTGTTTCGCCATTTTGCCACCTTCAAAGCAAGTCCATCATCGCCGCAGCGGCAAGTGTGTAGTTGACACTTTAACGTTTGAAAACGCTTTACGATTACTTTTACTTGAGTAGTTTTTAAATGACTACTTTTTTACTTTTACTTAAGTGCTTTTTTTAGTCAATACTTTCTACTTTACTTCGAGTAGTTTTGCCGTCAGTAACAATACTCTTACTTAAGTACAGTTTCAAAATACTTTTTACACCACTGACTGATATAAGCCAGATGATTGATCAAATTACGAAAAAATTGCATATCGTTAAATCTTCTCACAAAATCAATCTTGCGAGCGTTTTACCATTTAGACTTGAATTAAAGATTTTAACCTGTTGCTGATGCAACGAGTTGATTTCCCCTAAAATGAAAATAACGAATAATTTCTTACTGATAAATATCACTAATACTTTTTTATGAGTGTGCAAAAAGAAGCTAACAAAAACAAAAATAAAACAGAATTAACATAATCTCTTTGAAACAATAAAAAAGCACACTATAATTACGCAGACTGTGAAGGACCTTTCGGTTAACGAGTGTAGCAGCCACCATAACTTAATCGTCAAACGAGACGTTTCGGATTGAGTTTCGAGTTTCTTCATCTTTATCCTCCTATCACGAGAAAGCGACGGAGGCGCTATGCGTAGGACGAATCCAGACTCGCTTAGGAGTTACCTTTGTTTCCAAGTTTTCCGGTTGAATTTTCTTCTGACTTCTTTAATTTGCTGCTTGCCAGATTCCACCAAGCAGAGATAATCATCGTGAAGCATCTTATCCAAGGACGCAACAACGAGACTAGGTTGGGAGTGGAACCATTAACCTTGCGATCATGGTCGTCGTAAAAACGACGCTCCGAACCACTACGCCACGCTGCCGACAACGGATTACAGTAGTCATTCTCATTCTGACAGATTCTATTCATTTTATTGCCGGTATGCATCAATTTGCTTTGGCTTTCTTATCGGTGAAAGTAGAAAACCGGCACCGGCAATTCTGAATACATTTTATGCTGGAACTTTGGCGTGACTGTGGTAACAAAGCAGAACATTTTTTTGCAATTATCAGTGCAAACTAGAGATGGCATGGGCCGCTAAAAGACCCGCTAACGAGCCTTTAACCGGTCTTTTTATTAAGCCGCTAACGGCCCGGTTCAACCTGTTTTTATTACTGGGCCGCTAAAGAGCCGCTAACAATTTTTTTCAAATTCCCTTTAAATTTTCATAATAAATGATTTGTGAATGAACATTGAACTACCAACATTGCGCTCTTAAACGACCGATGCAACCGTCTTCATTCTTTAGGTGCAGGGCTGCGGGATGTAAAACTTTGTGTGAGGTAAATTGCCAATAGTTTTAACTTTCGATTATGCTCGAAAAGTACGCTATTAACAGATTAAGTAATTTTGATGTATTCACTGCTTATTGGGGTTTTTGAGTGGAGTATTTGGTTTTCAGGCTATTGAATATTATGCAGTGCTGATACCGGTACCTACCAGTACTCTTCAGGTTGGGTTAACTTAGATCTAGTATCAGCTTCCAGCTGCCCAAGTACGGTTAGGGTTAGAATTGATTAAGATTAGGTTCGTTAAGATTAACCTAACTTACAACCTGACCCTAAACAAATGTAACTCTAACCGAACCGAACCCTTACTAAATTTAACCTTAACCAAACCTAATTCTAACCCTAACTGAACCTGGGGCAGTGGGGGCTGATATTAGATGTTACTTCCTGCCCAGAAATGATATCTAGTCATTATTTAATGAGGTAGATTATGGCATTGGGGTCTAGTAAGTAGTAACAATGTACCGGTAGGTGGGCCTACCGGTTATTGTTTCTTAAACAAGTTGAATGTGAAGAAAATGTAGAATTAAGTCAATGGCGAAGTCAGTTGCCAATAAATCTCTCAGCCTTGCTGCTGGTTAGAGTGGCAGTCTGGTGAATATTGCTTGCAGGAAGTTTCTGGGAAATTAGATACTGTTTTTGCAATAAGATACCGGTAGTCCAGTAGTCACAAAGTCAAGTAGTGTATTCTGTGTTCAAGTGCAAAAGTTCTAATGAAAACCGAGAGCGGTACCATGGGCACCCGCAGATTTTTTTGTGGGGGGAGGGCAAATTTTTGGTTGGTCAAGTTAACGTTTTACGGTGTCAGTCAATCTGCTTGATTTGATTCTAATCAACGCCATAAGATGAAAAAGCAGTATCATAGGCCCAGCGGCGTAGCGAGAAATTTTAAAAGAGGTAGGTAATCCATATAATTTCCACATTTATATCACGCGTATTTTTTTCGGCAAAACTAATTTGAAGCTGATTGAGTAACAAGAAAGGCTCTAGGAGGGTCCGGGGGCATGCTTCCCCGGAAAACTTTTGAAAATTTACATGCTGTAGGCCTAGTGGCTATTTCAGTGCTTTTTCAATAATTTTCACGCAAATTTTGTTTAAATTTTTGGACCCTAATTCTGAGTGCTTCGCCAAATATGATGCATTTTGTTCGTACTTTTTCAATTATGTGCGTTAAGGCGCAACGTAAAGGCTTATCGCTATCAAAGAGGTTCGAAAGTATGGAAAAAATTTATACTTTAAAAACATTTTTGAAAATGGCTGGTGGAAGATGCATACGCCTCATCCTACTTCCTGGATTCGTCTCAAGCCATAAGCTACAAAAAATCAAATCTTCATTATACTCGCCGCATTACGCCGAAGCGTGTAACGAGTTGCGGGGCCCATCTCCGCGGCTTAGCGCCTGGGCTACACAGCTCCGAAGAAACGTCGCAACGGTGGCGAGTTGTTGGCGACACTGTGCCGATTTGACCGGCCCGGGAATCGAACCCCAGACCTCCCGCACCGAAAGCGTGCGCTTTGCAACTGAGCTAACGGCCGGTTGCCATAAGCTACAGAAACCATTAAAATAATGTAGCATATTTCAGTCACTTGGCACCATTAATTTTGTTCTTTTTTACTAAAAGACAGAGTCAAAAGGGGGGGGGGGGGGCATGGCACAATGGTCTCCTCTAAATGCGCTCCTGCATAGGCCTTATCAGTTATCATCATATTCGCAATTTTATAGAGATGTATCGGAATACAATAAATATGGGGCGAAAATAGCTTAAGGAGGAAAAATAAAACCTCAGTAAATCTCAAAACTGGATGTTTCGACAACATAGGTTAAGGTGTCATCATCAGCACGCAGTATGTGCAAGGCAGTACAAAACTGTTTTGTACTGCTTTAGGCAGCACTGAATACATTTTTTGGGCAACACTTAATGCTTGCTTATGTATTGTAGGCAAAATTACAAGCTCAAAATGAACTCAGTCAGCCAGTTCTTCTGTAACTAACTTCTATTTCTTCAAAATTTTTACTGGCTGCAGCTTGCAAGCCAGCCCTGCAGCGTGGCCGAGTGGTTCGGAGCGTCGTTTTACGACAGTCGTGATCGCAAGTTGACAATTCAACCCCCACCCAAGTCCCCTTGTTGCGCCCTTGGATAAGATGCTTCACGACAATTATCCCTGCTTCACGACAATTCACGATCTAACAAGCAGAAAACCAAAGAAGTCGGAAGCAAAATTCAAGCGGAAACTCGGAAACAAAGCCGACTCCTAAGCGCCTCTGTCGCTCAGCGCTTTTCTCGTGACAAGAGGATATAAATAAAGCAATCAATCAATCAAAAAGTAAATCACGTAACAGAAGGAGTTGAACTGGTCGTTCCATGATAATGATAATATCGTCGTGTGATAACTCATATCCAGAGCTGGGCACTCGGTACTTTAAAAGTAACGACGATATCGGCACCGATACTTTGCCAAAAAAAGTACCGTCGGTACCGATAACGGTACAGTTTTAAAAAAGTAACGACAATATCGTTACTCAGTATCGATTTTCGGTACTTTTGAAACGAAAAAAAAAATTTTTTAATTTTTGTTTTGGTTTTTGGTCTTGCAAAGCAACGAAATTAAAGCCTTATCAAGCTTTTTGTCGCATCTGGTGATAGTGTAAGGTCTGAGTTGTAGCCTCACGCGAATCTTGATACTGCAAGCGAACACCTCGGTTATATCTACAAGGCGACAGCGGCACACTTACTAAAACAAGCATTCTCATGTATGGCAACATGTATAATAATCTGTTGGTCTCCTTCATTAGTTATGAGACTAGGTATAAGGAGTATCATTATCAGAGACTCGCCCTGGAGGACAGAAGCTTTTGTCACATCCCTGCTTATCTGGCTACGTTGCTACGTTCAAACAACTCTAAGGAAGTGAAAGAGCTTATGGTCCATACACGAAAAAAATGGTGCGAAAGTTCTTGCTGTGAATTTCATTATTGTATTGAAGGAGAATGTTTGCATTTTTAATGCCACTTTCAGTAGAGGTTGGTGTATCAGTAGCAGCATACTCAGAACTTTTAGATAAATCAAAATCTACTGTTTTCTCAAAATTTGCAGGTCTATAGTTTTAGTTTGATTCACTGACACAGAAATAATTTTTTCGTATAGTCTAGACCAGTGATATTCAACCTTTTGTACACAATCCCCCCTTTTCGGAAAATGTGGGTCCAAAACATCCCCACAAAGCATTGATGAGCAAAAAAAAGTCTGCACGTCCGCAGATCTACTATTTTTCCTCTGAAAATGGTGAAAAGCCAAAAAAATATCTGCATGCAGCCCGTAGTTTGCCCAGCTCTGGCGTTGAAGAATTTTCTTATGATTTTAATAAAATTTCGTTATTTGCAACACATTTGTAAAAGTTTTTGAGAGATCATTAAATAGATTCTATTAAATATATTAATATATTATATGAGAAATAAAATTAAATATATTATATGAGAAATAAAATAGACTCTATTTGAATAAGGTACCCATGATGATCCCTCTTGGGTGAAACAGACTGTCGGGTTTTAAATAGATGTAATTAAACTGACATGGTGAGTGAATTTGTATATTTGCTTTAACTGAACTCAGTTATCGAGCACTTTTTGAAACACTGATTTGCATTGTTATTGAATTTATTTCTGTTCAGAAATCAATTGTTAACAATATTGGTAGTAGAATTCGTCTACAGCAGCACCTCTAGGGGATTTAAAAAACTGCCGTTACAGGCGAGTCGATGTCACAGGCGCAAGCAGGGGGAGGCTACGGTGCCATGCCCCCTCCTTTGGCTCTGTAATATTAAAGGCCCTAAAACCTAACTTTTAAGTTTATAATTTGTCAAAGTAATAATGGTTGCAGCCTTCTTTCATTTATTTTAGCCAGCTTCTGCTTTTAGACATAAGGTGCGAAAACATTTTTGCATTGTCCATAGTGACTGCACTCACTGCATGCCTTTTTTCGATAAATAAGTTTGCTAAAATCAGTTTTTTTGTTTTTTTTTTTTATGTGAAAACCGCAAAAATTCGTCGGCGACTGAAATTGCGTCCAACGTTATAAAAATGTTTAAAACTCAAAAGCATTTATTTTGAAAACACATACGGACCGGTAACAAACTTCGCACGGGGCCGCAGCGCGGTGGTTGCTGACCACTGATCTACAACAACGTAGTTTTGCGGTACTTTTCGAAGATGCTTTTTGCGGAAAAATTAGGGAAGTTTTTCGCTTTTGCTCTCTTTAGTTTACTCAAAAAAAGTTACCGAAATATCGAGTAAAACGGTCTAAAAAGTAACGACGGTACCAAAAACGGTACATTTTTTAAAAAGTATCGACAGCACCGATAACGGTACAAAAAAAGTACCGCGGTACTGCCCAACTCTGCTCATATCCAGTTTTACTGCGTGTATAGCGCTGATATCAGCATAATTTAGGCTATTGTAGGAATCACTCGTGAGCATAGAACTAGACTACTGCTATTCTACTGATAAAGATATCCGAAAATTCGCACACGATACCGGTGAATTTTGGTGTGTGATTATCATAATGTTTATGGTGGTGAGTCGTGACGGTACTTTTTATCGGCTTTTGTGTGAACCGTCTCAGAACTTTACAAAAATACTTAGCGTAACTTTTTTTCCAGGGGTAAGACCACGCCTCCTTCTCTTGACTTCTTATAATTTGCAACAAGCTTATGCGGTTGCTGAGCATACTGCAGCCCTCTTAATCAATCTCTCAGTTGATATTGCGTACAAACAAAAAACGAAAAACAATCGAAGTAAGCTTGTAAATTAAATGAAGCGAAGAGAAGGAGGCTTAGGGCTTAGTCTTTGAAAAAATTCACTTTTAGCTTTTTTTTAAAGCTTTTAAAACGTTAACAGTAAAATTTTCCCCGCCCAAACTCTTTCACCATAGGTGTATCACCTATTTTGGATTTTTAAAGATCACTTGGTTTCACCCAAACGTTTATGCAATTATTTTTACTAATGTGATGGTAACCTCTTCTAGTTTAGCTCCTTCAGCTTTGACGTTAAATTTGTTGCGCACTTTTACAATCAAGATAAAATCCATTGAAGTTGTGGAGCAATTGTGCACTTCTCATTCAAAATCAGAGGGGCAAGTGCCAAATCGCCCCCGCTACAGACGCCTACTTGCGTGTATATTACTTAAGCACTTTTAGCTTTTCATCAAACGTTGTTGCGAATTTCTCACTTAAAATCTAGTGGGGGGGCAAGTGCCCTTCTGCGGGCGCCCATGAGCGGTACAGATTAGTCTGTCAGTGCTCTCCTTCAAATGCAAGTTTTTTTCACTCACTGCTTGTTATAATCATGAAGAATTATACTATTGAAACAGCCTACTTATACAATGCTATTAGATACCGGTATGCTTTTCATGTCAGAATCTACGGTAGTTTGAGAAGCACCGGTAGACTTTTCATTATATACCGGTACATCGAAATTAATGTTCATTGCAATGATTACCGGTAGGTCTGTCTAATTTGTAATTGTGCTTGAATTTTCTGTGAGTTGAAATAATTTACAGAAAACAAGTGATACCACTTTGCCCTGTTTACAAAACAATATTGGTATTTAAATAATATACCTATGCCTGTATGCTATAATATATTAAATATAGCATCTATATGATACCAGTATGTTGGTAAGTACTGAGTGGGGTGCTAAAAATCTTAAGTTTTCCTTTTTACGTTCAAATTGAATAAGATAAAAGGTTCGTAAAAAGAACGGGCTTTGGGCGGGCCGGGCATTATTTTATGGCGGGCCGGGCTAGAGGTTTCGGGCCATGGGCGGTCCGGGTTGCTAAAAAGTGAGCCCGGGCCATCTCTAGCGCAAACAATGACATATACTGGAACGAACTGAAACTGCGTCAAAGGAGCGTTTTGTTTCTCAGCAGTCACGCTTCAGTGCTTAGACTCACTTTTTGCTATCTCGTATTGCGAGAGGAAAGCTGTGAAATAAACAGTTGGTAAGCGTTCCTAGTTATCGCTTTGAATTAAAAAAAACGATAATGCGAACAACTAGCCTGCTCTTGATGACCCAACCCAATTAAACCGCGACCCTCTTTTGGGTTGCATTACTTTGCTTAGGATCATTTCTCAAAACTAGTTTGCTTGGATAAATGATTATTCAAGCCAACACTGATACTAACCAGACAAATGATAAATTTACAAAAAAATTGTGTATCGTTAAATCTTGTCACAAAATGAACAAGATCACAGTTATTAAATCAACCTTGCCAGCGTTTTACCATTGACACTTGAACTGATGGTTTCAATCTGTCGCTGCAACGAGTTGATTTCCCCTAAAATAAAAAAATAACGATAATTTTTAGCTAATACATATAGCGCCTGAACAAGTTAAAATCAATCACCTCTTTTTACTAGTGTGCAAAAAGAAACGAACAAACAAACAAAACAGAACGTAATGTCCCTAAAAAAAAGCAATATAAGCAGACTGCGAAGGAATGGAAGAACCTTTTAGTAATCGAGTCAAGCAGCCACCATAACGTAATCGTCAAATAAGACCTTGGGGATTACAGTAGTCATTATCATTCTTATTGAAATAGATTCTATTTATTACCGGAATGTATCAAATTTTTTTACTTGTCGGTAAAAGTAGAATACCTGCAATTTTGAATAATTTTTTTGCCAAAGCTTCGGCATGACTGTGGTAACAACTGACAAAGCAGAATATTTTGATTCGTACTTAATGGCATTAGCGAGACGACTGACAAAATTACAAAAAAAATGTTAATCTGTGACCTAGACTAGCAACCTACCTACCACAAGGTAGGCTACTTAGTAGGTAACATTAAGCCAAAATGGTTGAAGAGCACTGTACGGTTCTGTATCACCAGTGGCGTAACTAGGGTAACCTGCGCCCAGGGGCAAAAAAGTATTCTGCGCCCCTGTTTTCACTACGAATTTTGCACAAGTCATAAAAATGACAATATGAAATTTGGTGTTTCATTCCGAGTTGCTAATGATTCGCGTTTGAAAAAGAACAACAAAGGTGAAAAATGAACAAAGCAAGAAACGAAGAAGAGTGGAGATAATGTTATTTTAAAAAAGAATAAAATATTTTTCCGTTGAACACGTCCAATAGCATTCCACAAACATTTAAAAGTATGACCTAATTAAGTTTCGTTGAGACGCTATAGCAATCGATACGAGTATGATATCACTACTGCGGTCAACCATAAAATGTCACAACAGTTCTAAAATCAGTATAAACAAACAAACAATACAGTGGCGGGTGGCCTACCGGTAACTAATAGCAAAAAATGAAACGAAGAAACAATTATAGAAAAACGTTTCTAGCTTTTGCTGATGCAAATGCATCAATAATAGAATTAAAGTCTATATTTTCAAGTCTTTTCTTTTCTATACTCAAAATAGCCAAATCGCTTAATCGCGTTTGTGACATCGTCGCTCTCAAGTACGGTATTTAAGAATCAATTTCACCTTGCTGAAAGACCTTTCACAACTTGCAATTGATGAACCAATTGTAGACAAAATCTGAAGAAAAAATTTCAAATCAGGAAACACATCATCGCCCCAGGAAATGATCAGGTGAAGTAAATCTACAGGAAATTTTGGCTCAGCAATATACGTTTCTAATCTTCTACGAAACTACATCTGGCAGTCTTTAATTTTTTTACATAGCTCAATGCCATCGATGTCATTTGCATAGTACCTAGCGAAATCATTGCATTTTTCTTGTAGGCCTAACTCATCGTCTTCCATGCTGGCAAAAACTAATCGTCAACTTGCAAAACAAATCCAAATCGAGATTCAAGGTCCCTTAAGCGAGAAAATCGACCGTTTACGTCCGTGACCAATCTATCCAGAGTCGCTTTCATATACCGTCTGATTTCTTGTTCGTATGATAATTCAGTGTGATTTGCTTCATCAATTTGTTTTTACGGCGGATTTGCCTTCTTGTCGTACTCAAACCCCACGCCACACATAACTCCTTTCCTTTTTCAATTGCGTGGTCACAGATATTTTCATGAGAATCGTGTATATGTTCTTGCAAACAGTTTAAATCCGCAGCTGCTTCTTTAAAAGTTATTTGAGGATCCTGAAGGCGTTTTTGAACTCGATTAATGGATGACAATGAATTGTTCCAAAACGTTAACAATGCCAAAAATTCAAATTTAAGCATGCTTTGCGAAAGAGCATGAGCACCACTTTTTGTGTCCGCAGTAATGCCATTTTCGGTCAAATCTTCGAGGAGCTTAAGCAATTCCTCTAAATGACAATTTACAGTTCTTACTGCTTTATCTCTAGCACTCCACCTTGTTTCTGATTGGCGCAGCATAGAAACGCCAAGTTTTTGTTTAAATTCAGCCCATCGATTGGTGGAAGCGCTGAAAACATTGTAAATAGCTTCGATGATTCCAAAAAAAGAAATGGTCATGGTTTCTTCACTGGCTGCATGGACACGAGCCACGTTTAAACTATGATTGTCGCAATTAATAAAAAGAGCGTTTGGATTTCTATCTAAAATTCTTCGCTGGACACCAGAAACGTGGCCTGCCATAACTGCAGCATTATCGTAGCACTGAGAGCAGCAGTCACGTAGGGGCAACTGATCCTTTTCCAGTTTTTCGCAGATAGTATTCACTATTAAGGCAGCATCTTTTTCTTTCAGTTGCGAAAAGTCGACAAAAGTCTCCTTGACTTGGACTTTCTTTTTTTTTGTAGTCAACATCAACATACCGTATGACTTGAGACAATTGCTCTTGGTGTGCTACATCAGGCGTAGAGTCGTGCATTATACCAAAATATTTATTTCTACGATTCTCGAACAAGCATTCGTTTTGCACATGAGAAGCTAACAATGAAATGAATTTGTTCTGAGTAGCCGCGGAAAGGTTGGAAGTACGCATCTTTTCTTTTTTTACCAACTCCAAGTGTACGTTCAACGTCGGATCGTATTTAGCCAGTAACTCCACTAACGACAAAAAATTACCAGGGTTTTGATTTCTCGTCAAACTTTCAACATGACCACGGAACGCAAGGTTCTGTGTAGCTAAATATTTAATGCAGTCTAAAATTCTTTTAAAAATATTTCTCCATTTGCTTTTTTCCTGTTCAATCTGTTCTTGCAATTCCTGGTCTATAGCCCTATTATGCTCAAGACGACGCTCAGCTTCCTTCCAAGCTGCAAATGCTTTACGATGATTTTCGCTCTTTTCATGCGAATGTAATTTTTCAATTTTCTTCCATTTAGAGAATCCGCCTTTTGATTTGAAGGAAGATCGGTTATTTGATAATGAAAGTGGAAAAAGCAAGCAGCAGAAACAGTATGCAGCTTGATGCAATGGAGAATAAAGCAACCATGATCGATTAACTACTTGACCATCTAAAAAAGTTTTTTTGAACCATAACTTTGTCATTGATCGTCCGCCTTTGGAATGGAATGGCCCCTGCTTGTTCTGAAATTGGGTTGCTCCAGTTTTGACCCACAGAGTGCAAACTGCCGGGGTAAGATGCGGTAATCCTCTTTCGTCAAATTTTATCACGCCTATGTCGCTTTGATGTAAAACCTCTGTCACATCATTGGCATCATTAACATATTTCAATCCACTTTCAGAGTTTGAGACATCATCCGTTGAAGTCATGGTTAGTGCGGAAGAATTGTTGGCTGGGACGACAGTGTTTCTTATCTCCATCTCAACATCCTGTTCTTCAGAAGAGCATGCAGGACGTTCTGCACTTGCTCCGCTTTGAGAACTAATGCTCGTCTCAGTAACCTGAGTTTTATCTCTTCGAATTTGTCCTAATCTTATGGCTTGGTTTTGGCTACTTTCATCACAAGACTGTCTTTTAAGATCGGAACTTTTCTTAAAATAAGCTTTCATGATTTTCTTCGACTCCGCTAATGGTGCATTAAACTGTGTCCACTTTGATCCGACTCGGAATCAAACCCGAGTCTGCAGCTCAAGAGACAGACGCTCTATACCACTCGGCCATCTGAGCTGTCGAATGTCAGCGTGATGATCCTTCTCTCCAATATCGACACTTTGGTTTTGACAATCTGAGCACATTCGATTCGTTCTCTCAATTTTATTATCAGAAATTCAAAACATTCAAATACACCACTGCCAATCAACTACAATACTAGATGCGCTCTCCTCACAGCTCGCAATCATTTTTAACTTCGTATTTTGATTAGTCACAACTTAAATTATGATCAACACTGCTGCAGTCACATAACACGTTGCTAATACAAATCACCACAACAAAATTTGCCTTATCAGCGTAAGTTCAACGAAAAGTCCCTTCGAAAAGAGCCAATTAGCAGAAATTTTGTTTGAAAGCGCACGGGTCATTCGACAGAAATCTATCAATAGTGGATTGGCGATTTTCAATTAGCATTGTTACGTCATAATAACCTAAACTGACGTCAAATTAATTTTACGTCGAAAATCGGCTGTTTTTTCAAAGCTCAATATCTCAAAAAGTAGTTGAGGTGTTCTTATCAAAATGGTTGCATTTTGTAGAGACGAAAAATTCCTTCATCTTACACCAAAACCATGAAAATTTTCGAATCCCGTTGCACCCCCCCCCCTTTAATCTGATCTAAATTCCTTTTGACCGTACAGTTGACGTTTTATATCACGTTCTTAAAAACTTTTAGGGACTCAGCTGACTCAAAATTTTAATAAAGATACACATGGACAATCAATCGATGATGACAAAAGCAATTACATGTAGAGATGTTTTCAACTTCTACTATGCACGCAAAGATAACGAATTTATTATAACTATACTGCTACATAGTCACAATGTTTCATTGCTCTTCGAGCTCAAGTTAGAATACGCGATTCTGCGTAGTTCTACTTCTAATCACTTCAAAAAAGCAAGGAATATTTCACTTTCTGCTAAAAGATTTCAATAAAACGTCACAAAAAGATTCAAAAAAAGCAAAGAATATCACACAGTGATGGCATAAAAATTCCTATTATCAAAAAAACAAATTCGTAACTAACCAGATGTTCGCTTCTGCACCTCCATGTTCATCCGTGCTATATTATTCTAAACGCAATACAACTGTTTTAGAGCATAAATTTATCATATTGGCAGAAAGTTTGTTTATATGGGCCATAGTGCATATAGTCCACTTCATCAGATTGTCATCTTAACGTAGTGGGGAAGTTTAAGGTTTTAATGACACCTGGAGCAAGGTTTCAATGACACTTGTAGGTTTCAATCAGTGTCCCATCACTGACAACCAGGGTTGGAAATATCGATTAGAAATCGATAAATCGATATTCTCTACTTTTTCGTTATCGAATGCAAAAATTCTCAATTTTTTTTTTCATTATCGATTGGGGCTTTTCCCTACTTTTTTGCGTGGTAAATCGATATTAATCGATACTTTTTTTCTGAATAAGTTCTTACAAAAATTGATATTTTGTATTATTTTCAGTACGTTATCTGGTTTTTGTGGTGTTTGCGGATAAATATTTCAATTTTCATCCGCAAAAGAACAGTTAGTGCGCGGAAAATTCCGCGTGCACTGTCATTTTTGATTTCATTCCAAAATATAACACGAAAAAACGTTTGCTTAGCGTTTGGTCACTTGGTATCGCTTTGCACAAAAAGGTTTATTGATTGATTTTTTTATCTTTATCCTCTTATCACGAAAAAGCGGCGGAGGCGCTATACTTAGGACCAATCCAGACTCGCTTAGGAGTTGCCTTTGTTTTCGAGTTTTCCTGTTTGAATTATGCTTCCTACTTCTTTAATTTGCTGCATGCTACATTCCACCAAGCGGAAATAATCATCGTGAAGCATCTTATTCAAGAACGCAACAACGAAACTAGGTTGGGAGTTGAACCATTATCCTTTCGATCGTGGTCGTCGTAGAAACGACGCTCCAAACCACTGCGCCACGCTGCCGACAAAATGTTAATCATTCATAGCATCTGAAGCAGGATTGCGAACTCGATCAAATTTTATTCGAGTTCAACCTTTTTAGCAACTCCAAGTTCAAGTTTGAGTTCTGTGATTTCAATGAGTGAGTTCGACAAAAATAAGCTTTTTCGAGTTAAGTTCGAGTTCAGGCAGATGAATATCCAAAATCGAGACAACTTTTTCACCGCTGGTGCTCGTGCAATGGCAGATCCCGGTTCGGGATTCTTCCCAACGAAAACAGGATCCATAAGTGGATACAATTTTGGAAAATTAAACCATACTTCGCAGTGATCTTTTGTTTTTTTTCAAGAATTTCAATATCTTTCAAATCAACTCGAAGAGTTTTAGTCGAGTTCAAGTTCGAGTTTAGAAAAAATATTTGTTCGAGTTCAGCAAAATGATCGAGTTCGTAGCCCTGATCTGAAGTAAGCCAAGATCAAAGGAAGAAAGTATTTAAGAGAAAAAGTGAACTTTGATATTTTTTATAATGAAAAGGGAAAAGCGAGTAGGCTTCTGGTATTCCTGTTTTAAACTGCCCACCATAATATGCTATGCCTTCGATACCGACATTCTCCACTTTGCCCAACCTGAAACCCCCACATTAGCATCAAAATATGTTGACACTGTCGCTGTTAACAGTATCAAAGAAAAGTGTCGATTTGACGTTATTGATTGGTCGATATTTTCTACTTTTATTTTTATTATGGAATGTGAGAATTCGCTACTTTTTTTTGAGGTATCGAATATCGAATTATTCTTTACTTTTTTATTATCGATTTCCGTCCAGTGGCGTAGCTAGAGGTTCGGTTCAAGAAATAGCCGCCCCCAAAATATTGTGGTGTACCCAGGATTTGGCCAAAGAGGGAGGGAACATAACCGGGGGTCTGGGGGCGAAGCCCCCAGCCGCCGGAGGCTAAGGGGTCTGGGGTCTACGCCCCCAGCTGCCAACAAATTTTTGCGGTTTTCACATAAAAAAAACACTTTTTTTAACACACTTTTATATCGAAAAAGGGCATGCAGTGAGTGCAGTCACCCTTAGCATGGGCGTCCGCAAGAGGGGGCAAAAAAGTTGAAAAACTAACAAAGTTGAAAAATACAGATGAGTTTACTACAAAACGAATAAAATAACAAAACATTTCGCAATAATCTGTTATAGGCTTCCAGCGGGCTGCAGTTTTTAGAAAAAAAAACTTCTTGGCAGGAATAATACTAAAAAAGAGTCTGTCGCGTGAAAGAGAGGTCTCTGAAATATAAGATGACTAGAAAAACAAGATCTTCAGCCTGGAAAATAGTATTCACAGCAGTTCGTGTGTTGATTGGGTTTGAACTTGATCGCAAAAAAACAGGTTTCGAAACCAATTGGCTATTAGCACATGCTTTGGCGGGCCGCAGGTTGCCCACCTCTGAATTAAAGCATAAAAGATTTTGTCTAGTTGTCTAAATCCTGCTGTCTAAATTAGTCCGGCCGTTTAATGAGTGGAAACTCCACCCTTCACACATGATTGAAACTGGTTTTACGTTTAGGCATACTGTCACCAAGGCCAGTGCTAAACACATTAGAAAACATTGGTACAGGTACCGCGCATCATTTTACGTTGATCAGTACGAGTTATTGCTTGATACTTAATCTATTTTTTGTTCTCAGCATGATTCCATTCGTTTAGGTTACTTTCTTGTCTTTCAAGGCCGTATGCAATGGTACATACTATCGCATTTTATTCAGGTCAACAGACATGGCGATTTATCTTTTGTCATGATGCAAAGACTAGAAAAGTGTTTTTGTGTCAAATGCTACTCTTCACTCAAACCACAATCGGATAGACTGGTGGAAGATAAGCAGGCACACACTTTGCATAAGATGAAGAATTCGGGAAAAAGTTTTTGTGCGTCATTTTTATTGATCTTCAATCTTAAATCTTGGTAATACTCGTGGTATTACCCAGAAGCTGCGTGCAACAAGTGGCGAAGACCATTTCCGTAACTTAGCGCGTGAGCAACTTAGCTTCGAACTCCGAACAAATGTGGCGAGCCATTGGCAGTGGCCGTGAACAGCACTGTATTCGATTAGACACGTCGGATATCGAACCCCAGATCTCTGACTTTGAAAGCAATATCGTTACTGCCACACCAATCAGCCGATTATCAATCTGTCATGTGGACGGACGTATACTAGCAAATTCACGCGGCAACAGCAGCATGTCCAATTTTACTTTTTGCATCTTGTATCTCGTATCTTGTGAAACAAATTTGGACTTGTTGCTGATGTGCTACTGGTACGCCTTGATGGCAGAAACTCCGCTGCCGATACATTGCAATAAAAAAATTGAGCAGCACTGATTTATAGGCCGTCGCTATAAGTTTGATTTTCAGACCTCAAACTACTTTTTATTTTGACATTTTGGATCAGAAGGTCGCTATCGATGCGGGAAGTCTGGGGTTCGATTACCGGATTGGTCAAATCGGACACAGTATCGCTAACGGCTCACCACCGTTGCGACGTTTCCTCGAAGGTTAAGCAGCAGAGACGGGCCCCGCCACTCGTTACACACTTAGGCGTAATAGCGCAAGTATAGTTTGATTGGTTGTTTTGAAATGTAAGCATCAAACCAACCACATATAACAAGACCTAAGAAAACAATGCAAAAAGAAAGTTGTTTTAACAGACTGTCAAGCCTAGTGGCACATAAATTGATTTATGTCCGCACAATGCACAATAAGATGAAAGAAGAGTTCTGCACGTACGGCATCGGCCGATACCGGACGTATGATCAGTTGGTCACCCTATCACTGACACTTACGGTACCTGACTATAGCTTTCACTAAGATGGCCATCTCAAGAATGTTTTGGCCCCCCCTGCATTTTTTTCTGCGGACGTCCATGACCCGTAGCGTAGCCAGGATTTTGCAATGGGGAGGGGGGAGGGGTTGGGAATGACTTCACATTTGATTATACGTTGTATACAGGAGCGGATCCAGATAGTTTTGGGGGGTACATGTAATTTTGAATTAGGTTGAATGTTAACTAAATGCAAAGACGTTTAAACTCGGAAGCGGACGTAAATAAGCTTTTTGAAAATAGTTCATGTCAGGGGCGTATTCAGAAATTTTTTGAGGGAGGGAGCATCAATTTTCCTCATTTTATTAAAGCGTATTTTTTCCGGCAGAGTTATTTTTAAGCAACTTAAGTGCCAAAAACGATTCTAGGGGGGTCCGGAGGCATGCTCCCCCGGAAAATTTTTGAAAATTTGCATACTGCAATGACCATTTTAGTGCTTTTTAAACAATTTTTAAGGAAAGTTTGTCCTATTTTTGGCCCCTAAGTTTGAGTGCTTCAGCAATGATGCGTTTTGTGCGCACAGTTTCGATTATGTATGACGTCATTTGAGGCTCAATGGGGAGGGGGTTGTAACTCCCAAACCTCCTACGGTGGCTACGCCACTGGCAGTCACTATAGACAATGCAAAAACATTTTCGGAGTTTATCCGAAAGCAGAAGGTTGGCTAAAATAAGTGAAAGGAGGCTGCAACCGTTATTAGTTTGAGAAATTATAGACTGAAAGTTAGGTTTTAACACCTTATTACAGAGCCAAAGGGGTGGGCCATGGCACCGTGGCCCCCTGCGTGCGCCCATGTTACTTGCGTAGTATTGCCTATAGTGCCTATAGGTCTACTGCATTCGCATGCTGATTGTGAGCAATTCAAATAACGCAAATGCGAAGAAGAAAACAGAGCGCAATTGTGACATAATACACGTTAAAATCAAATCTTTTTTCATACTCGCGAGAATACACCAATTAAAGCGTAAACGAGAAGGTGGGGCCCATTTCCGCAACTTTGCGCCTGGGCACTGGGCAACATAGTAAGATGATTTACGATTAGCATATAAGCGATATAGCCAAGTAATAGTTGTTCAAAATAATAAAGAAAAATGACTGCATAAAGCTTATCCAAAATGCCGCCCCCCGGGCGTGGCGCCCGGGGCGGACCGTCCCCCCTTGCTACGCCACTGTTTCCAACCCTGCTGACAACAGGGTAACACATGGCGATAAGGTCGAAGCAGAGAAACACACTATCGAAGAAACATAGCAAACGAACGTTGCAGCTAAATGAAAAATAGTAAGAAAATTAAGGGACTGTAACCAAACGTCATAAAAACTACATTCTTTAATTACATTCTTTCCAAAGTAATGGTAATTTGAAATTAATCTTAATTACAAGTTGTGAGGAACGAGTACGATTTTAGTTTAATTGAAATTTCGAAGTTACAAATTACTTCTTTTTTCTTCTAGAAACTTTGTTTTTTGATCAGCTTCAACGAATCACAAAGATCGACGTGCTTTATTCACCGGGCTGGTTTGTCGGCACCACCGCAACCAGTTTTAACTTGTTGGACCACGTGGCTAGAGGCATCGTTTTACTATGCAGAAAATTTTCAAATTATCAAACAGATTGTTGAAAATTTTGAAGAGGGTAGAAAATTGGTTGAGCGAGCAAAGGAAGCCATAGCAGAACCTGCAGTATTCATCGAATTGAGCCAAATCTATGGTAACTACCGAGATATTGCAATTCTATTCAAGGGAATGACCAACTTTTCAAATACAATTGTTGCTGCTGCGGAAGCAATTCATAATCTCCGTTTTGGTAACGACCCATGTCAGATAAAAATTATATCCAAAGGCGTTTAGTTTCCGGTAGCGACTTTCTTAAAACTGCCGCCTGTAGTGGCGCAGATCTACCATGCCATTCTCCTGCTGAGGTTTTGCTGCTTCAAAGAGCGCAACCAACTTCGGCTTCCGTGGAACGCTCTTTCTCTATGCTAAAGAAACTGCTTTGTCTTGAACGCAATTTTGACAAAGACAATGCCTATTATTACTTGGTCATGCGGTTCAACTGTTCGAAATAAATGACGATGAGTTCAATACTGCGACTCGACTGCATTGTTTCTAAAAACTACCAAAGAAATTAGGTCATATTTTAAATATTTTAGGTTAAAATTTTAGGAAATATTAAGTCATATTTTGGAAATAATTAGGTGATAAAAAAATTGCCCTACCTATCGGTTGGCATTGGTCAATACTCATGTCAATCAAAATTTGCCCGTTAATGACCATCCAAAAATATCCCATCTATTTTTAAGCGAAACTCTGTACAAGTAAATTGGTTACTTCCCATAACAAAGGAATTTGTAATTAAAATTACTTTTTTCCTCGCGCAATTTTGTAATTGGAATTATTTGCTTTATTAATGAAGTAATTTTACTCGGAAATTAGTCACATTTTTTGCCAAGGAATTGTAACTGGAATTAATTACTTTTTTTGAGGAATTTTTACAGTCCTGCAATCTTCCATTTTCAAAACAAACAAACCACCCTTAATATATCACGAAATTATAAATTAAGGAACTCAGAAAATATTCCTCCCAGAAAAATACAATCACTCCAAAATCTCCGCTAACACTCTCTCAAAATAACCCACAAAATACGAAAAGCAGCTACACAGACTTACTCTAAACATATTTCAATACGCAACTGTATACAGTAACAAATTTCCGCCCCTATTTATAGAAAATTTACAATTCCAGAAAATTCTATATAGTTCCATATTGTTACGTAATTATGTCTAGCAGTGGCGGATTAAGGGGGGCGGAGCGGGCTGAAGCCCGGGGCCCCACAACATTTAGGATCCCTACAAATTTACATTTTTCTGAAAGTTTTTTTTGACAAAAAATATTCTCGATTTTAAAAAAGGTCTTCACTTGCAGACAAGGGTGGAAACTCAAACCTAAACCTAAACCTGAAAACCCAGTTTTAAAGGAAATTTTGGAAACCCAAACTAAAACTGACGCCTACTTAGCCAAATTTTTGAAAACCTAAACTTGAACCAAAACCGCTTTTTTCTTGAAACGTCAAAACCGAAACTGAAACTAAAACCTGTTCAAAATTTTCTAAGGTTTTGGGTTTTAAAAATTGTCATCACCGTCGTTACCAGCACAGTTCTTTTAATGCTGAGCGTCAAATGGAAAAGCTGTGAATACTGATTTTTGGGTCTTTGGTTTCACTGGACTCGAAATCATACCCAAGTCGACAACTTTTGAAGCAATTGCTCTTTTCACTCGGCCATCTGAGCTGCTACTCATCATCGCAATAAAACAAAAACACCAAGAAGCAGAACATTTAAATCATCTGTATTCAAAATAAAACAATTTTCTTGATAAAACTTAAACCGAAACTGAAACCCAGAAACCGAAGCTGTGCGCAAGCAAAACTGAAACCGAAACTGGAACCAATTTCTCAATAGCCGTGAAACCAAACGAAAACTGAAACCTGACATCTGGGTTTTAACACACCTAAACTGGCACCCTAACGACACGTAGCCAGGTTTCCACCCTTGCACTGGATGTATTGTGGTCTTTCCGTACTTAATGGTTAGGGCAAACAGGACACGTGACTTGGGGTAAAAGATCAAAAACCAGATAAAATTTACGAAACCTCATAAAACCTAAACGTATATAGACAGAACCTTCTAACCGTCATTTTAGTTGTGTAATAGTGTGGCTTTTTTTAATCAATGATTGGACACATCAGGTCAGGAGGCATTAGGTTAAAGTTCAAAACTGTTGGAACTTATAAAAGATCATAAATTCAAAGCTACAAAGTGGTAAGTTAGATAGAAACTTAAAACTGTCAGCGTAAAAATCTCTTGTTAACCTCGTCATCTTAAATCACCTTTCCCGATTAACATCCGAGTTAAAACTTGTTATATGCCCAGCGCCAATTTATTCATTAGCTTCACAAATTTCTCAAATAAATTTAGATAATTGCAATTTAAGTTATTATCTGGCAACACGCTTTGCTTCCTATAGCCACCTAAACCAATGCGTGCTTACTTGGTTATTGTTTGAATAGTTAGTTAATTGTTAGTTGGTTGCATATTTTTCCTCCTATCACGAAAAAGCGATCAAAGCGCTTTACGAGCTCGCTTAGGAGTTGCCAGCCATCTGTCTACCACACCAAAATAGGGGAATCCCGCTAAGTGCCTTTCCCAACGGCACAACAAGTAAACTTGCCGGCTTGTTCTTCACACTGTCCCTATAATGCCGAGCGTCAAGCAGGGAAGCTGTGAATACCAATTTAAAGTCATTGGTTTGACCCGACTCGGAATCAAACTCGAGTCTACAGCTCCAGAGACAGACGCACTATGCCACTCGGCCATCTGAGCTGTTCGATAATAATTTGACTTGAAGGTTGCACCTCAAAATAGTATACCTAATAATTGGTATTTCTGATCTCAAACTATTGAGGTTGAACACTTGAACAGTTTTCATTACTGGATCGAACACAATGGATGAGTTAAGAATTGGTGTTTATACTCGCGAATATTGCTAGGCAGTAGTGTAGATTTATCGTTATGTCAATTCGAGTTCTTCATCTTGGAAATGATAATTGATATAATCAATAAAAGATAAGCCTAACTCAAGCTATCGGCATAAGTGTGTTATAATACGATTTTGTTTTGTTTTTGAATTGGTTAAAACTTACAATTCGTCAAATAACTGTTAAATAATTGTTAAAACTTACAAAACGTCATAAAATCCAAGCTTTTATGAACCGCAGCTCAACACTTTACCATAGACGCGTTGTTAATAAAGCAAGCATTTTTCGCGCAGCATGATTTGCACATCTACAGTCGAACCACTCCACGAGTTCGTCTTGCTACGTGACTGTCTTCGCGTTACAGCGAAGAGTTTGCTGGATGCCAGCATAGTCCGCGCTCAGATTAACAAAGTAGGGGTCTTGCGAAATTTGTTATAATCAGCATTGTTTACTTTTTTTTTTTCATTCACGCCTTATGTAGGCTAGTGGAATTGGATAATTGGACAAATTTAGAATTGTTTAACTCTAACTCAATGAGCATCAAAATTTTCGTTGAAGAAGTCGCAGCACTTGTACTTCCTGCGAACAACCTCCGTTGGTTTTATGTTGCTTTACCGTTTAAGTTGTTGCCATTCGTTGCCACAAGTTTTATTTTACAGTAAGATGTAATAAGTTTGTATCAAGTATTTACTGTTGAGTTTCAATTTATCAACAAGTCGGCCCTTTGTTGAATTCAATTGAATTATCTGCAACACATGGAGTGAAGTATGCCTATCCCTTGTTTTAGTTCAGTTCAAACAATTACTCCGAAGAAAGAATTCAGAAAATTCGACAATAGAGGGTCAAATTCGTATGAGGGCTTAAAGGCCGGTCAGCGAAGCTGAGGAAATTGACTAACTGGAAGTAATGTTAACTGTCTTGATTCGAATCCATGACATGCACCGGTGATGAATTCAGTTATTGACATGATTAATGAGATGTATGAACATGTTTGGAATGTTATTCGGGAAGCAATGAGAAGTTGCTCGATACTTCAATCTACTTACTATGACTTATTGCGATAGCCATGAAACAAATTTGCAGCTAAAAGTTTTGAGAAAGCCAATTGCCATGTCAAGGTTTTGAAAATCGTTTAACGTTCTACCAATAAGTGTCTCGAAAAATTATTTTTGCAGCTTTCTCCTGAAATGTCCATGTAAAATAGAGATGGCACGGGCTCACTTTTTTGCAACCCGGACTGCCCATAGCCCGAAACCTCTAGCCCAGTAACCGTAACCGATCCGGCAACTTATCACAAATTAAAGCCCGGCCCGCCCAAAACCCGTTCTTTTCATGAAACCCTTCATTCATTCAACCGAAACGTAAAAAGGAATTGTTTCTTCACTCAGACACCAAAGAACTTAAAAACTTCTTCACTCAGTACTTACCAGCATAGAACTTATAGGTACCAATACCATTTAAATATCAATATTGTTTTGCAAAGCGCTATCACTTGTTTTCTGCAAATTATTTAGACTCGTGGAAAATTCAAGCACAATTACAAATTCGGCAGACCAAATCATTTTAATAAACATTACCAGTAATTTCAATGTAACAAGCCTATATACTTCTCAAACTAGATTCTGAAACAAAATCCATAAGCTGGAATCTATTAGCATTGTAAGTAGCCTATTTCAGCAGCATACCGGTAATTTTTCATGATTAATAACATCAACGTCAAGCAATGAGCGAAAAAAAGTTTCAGTTGAAGGAGAGCACTGATCTACATCTGTTTTTATTACAACTTTTCTGCTTGAACACACTATTAGGGATGTCCATTTCAGAATAAAGTATTCTAGAATAATTTCGAATCTATTTTTTTTTCAAATCCAGAATTTCGAATCCTTAACCGAATCCTATATCTAAAAAAATTTTGCTCTATTTTGACATCAGTTCAGCACGCAACCGCTCGATTACTGCAAAACAAAAAAAAAATCAACTACTTTTTTTCATTTTTAATGAATTCATAGCCAGCACGAGGATTGCAGCATTATAAATTCGAAGCATATATACATGCAGTGGCGTAATTATGGAGTCAACAGCGGGCAGCCGCCATGTATTTTCTTTACATTCAACTCGTTTGAAAAACAATTACTGTTACTAGACAATTACTGTTACTAGACCTCGTTTGAAAAATAATTACTGTCCTAATACCGTAGTCTACCTCATCTAACTCACTGCAATTGTCTGATAATAACCCAGATTTCATTTCAGGGCAGGGGTATGTTCCAGCGCTGCATGGGCAGGTCTACCTGGCATCTGAACCATACTGCAGTATATATTAGTCAAGCAGATTGAGGTCTTAAAAAGCTAACGGTAGTAATGAAGGCATAGGGTGGATTGGTTGATGCAAAACCACTAAGCCTAGTGGTAAAATACAAAACTAATATAGCGTGACTAATCAGTCAAATTCCTATTACCATGATACCAGGAAATGAGTACGCTACTCAGCAGCTCAATAAAAAACTGAGTAGTCCTGAGTCACCGTGGCCAGTGCCTAGACTAGTGGTACCACCAGCACTGCGTAACATTCACCACGCCTAAAAGCCAAATACACCACTCAAGAACCCCAATCAGCCGTAAATGCACCAAAATTACTTAAATAGCGCACTTTTCAATATAATCGATAGCTTAAGGTACTGGCAATTTAAGTTAACTCACTCAAAATTTTACATCCTACACCTTCATACCTGAAGAATGAAGACGTTGACTTGTTTTGCTTTAGTTTGGATCGGTCGTTTAAGAGTGCAGTGTTGGTTTATTCACAAATCATTTATTATAAAAATTTAAAGGGAACTTGAAAAATTGTTAGCGACTCGTCAGCGGCCCAGTACTGAACAAAAGATAGAGCCGGGCCGTTAGCGGCCCAATAAAAGGACCGGTTGACGGCTTGTTAGCGGGTCTTTTAGCGGCCCATGCCATCTCTAATGTAAAATGAGATGCATCAGGAATTTCAGCTTTGCTTACATTTCTACAACTTTAAATTTTTACCCAACGAATAATGTGCTGCCGCAGTTTTTTGGGTCGCTCTGCCCTGGAAGAATATTGTACATAAGTTTAGACGTATTACTTACTTAAAAATAGCAAGACTTACTTGCGTGATTTCCAGGACGATGGCGAAAACCATCCAGGTCGCTACAAATACTATAGCCATGATCCAAAATTTTCTTGTGGCGATTGTTTGATCTCTTTCTGAAAGATGCAATAAACTTTTTGTAAAAGCGAGTGCATTTGCATGCATAGTAGGGTGCATCATTTCCCCCCTATTTTGGAATTTAAACTTGTGCCATTGAGAAATGGTGTCCATATCAGATAAGATTTGACGAAAAAAATATGGAGATCCAAGGATCCCTCCAACCACTCCCGCACGCACCCCCCAATTTTGATTCACCAAACTCGCCATATCTCCAAAACTGAGCAAAATAAATATGTTGTGTTTGGTATAAAGTGATTGCAACTACATGATTTAATTCCAATATGCACAAAAATACACAGATTTAGCGCGAAAATGCACATCAAACATTTTTACTTTCTATCATGTTACATAAATTATTGCAAAATTCTTAAGAATTTTTGAAGCAGCAGCAAGTGGGAATGTGAAAAATTATAAAAGCCTCCAATGAAAGTTGAAAAGACAAAAAACGATTAGCCTTTTCCTCAAGTTTGGCCGACTTAATCAGCTTTTTTCAATTACTTGCAGATTGCTTTCAAAGTTCTTTTAAAAGGTAGCAGATGATTGAAAATCGATTGCCATTGATTTTATTCCTCGTTCGGAACAGTCATTGGCAACTGTAATCATATTATTTGCTCGCTTTTTTCCTTTGCGGTATTCTTCATCAAAAGACCGTTTTTCACAACCTTTTGCAAAAAATCCGTGTCAATGTTCAGTGTAACCGAAAAAATTATCCGGAATCTTCTCATGTTCAGTCAGCCAGTGATGGCTCTCCATTTACTTCTTCTGGAAACTTCGGTTTTCCATTTCCCTTTCTCTTTTTGGAGACTGCAGCATGATGTCCTTTTCCTTGAAGCAAGGTTTCCGCAATTTATTTTTTTTCTCGTCATGTGCTGCACAGCCGTCAAACGAACAGAGGGCACCATCTCTTCAGTCAAATACCAAAATGGAGCTGTAGCTCTTCCATAGCACTGAATGCAATTGTCGAATCAATTCGCTTGAACTGGTGCAGAGTTTTGACCAGCATTAAATCAGAATAAGGAACAGAGATTGCAGAACTGCACCGAAACCACCACAGAAGGTTATCGAAAAGATTAATGAAGAAATACAATCCGTGATGATTTTGATGCAGTTCTGTAATCTCTGCTCCTTATTCTGATTTAACGCTGGTCAAAACTCTGCACCAGTTCAAGCGAATTGATTCGACAATTGCATTCAGTGCTATGGAAGAACTACAGCTCCATTTTGGTATTTACAGTATTTGCGGAGATGGTGCCCCTCTGTTGTTTGACTGCTGTGCTGTAGATGAGGAAAAAGAACAAATTGCGGAAACCTTGCTTCAAGGAAAAGGACATCATGCTGCAGTCTCCAAAAAGAGAAAGGGAGATGGAAAACCGAAGTTTCCAGAAGAAGTAAATGGAGAGCCATCACTGGCTGACTTAACATGAGAAGATTCCGGATAATTTCGGTTACACTGAACATTGAGACAGATTTTTTGCAAAAGTAGTAGTACTAGTAGTGTCTTTTATTTCTGCACCGTCAAAATAAATAAAACACAGCAACATATGATTTCAAATACAAACGAACGCAGAAAAGGGAAGAAGCGACAAAACGATCAACGTTGCAACATGCTAGCGAGAGTGAAACTTGAAGATGAGGGGATTAGTATAAGCATGATCGCAACGCCCGATTAAACTGAAATAAGGCAAAAACGAACAAAAGCAGACAAATGACGGCGAGATATAAAAAGACACTGGAGAGACCACAGCTCCAACACCGCTATGACATAGTGCAATGATAGGAACCCTAACAGTGTACGGCATTTCAAGGTTACTCAATGTCTTCACAGTGCAACTAGAAAAAAACAGAGAGACTCAATCTAACCCCCGTACCAAGCGCCGTTGAGACCATAGAGTAACCACAAAAGGCCAGACAGGCAAAGAAACCTACCTAAAGAAATCCTGTCCAGCATGACTGCAGATATACGACAACTATCACAAATAAAAAAAAAATTTTTTTTCTCGTAATGAGATAGTTTTTCTTAAGATTTTAACAACGCACTATGACTATGCATCCCATGCAAGAGTATATACAGAGATTGTGTAATAAAAATTGACAAGATCAAGTTGTTTGCGAATCTGGGGGCAAAACTTATTTATTTTTTTTTATTTAGTTGCATATTTATCCTCCTATCACGAGAAAGCGATCAACGCGCTATACGAGCTCGCTTAGGAGTTGCCAGCCATCTGTCTACCACACCAAGATGGAGGAATCCCGCTAAGTGCCTTTCCCAACGGCACAACAAGTAAACTTGCCGGCTTGTTCTCCACACTGTCCCTATAATGCCGAGCGTCAAGCAGGGAAGCTGTGAATACCAATTTAAAGTCATTGGTTTGACCCGACTCGGAATCAAACTCGAGTCTACAGCTCCAGAGACAGACGCACCATACCTCTCGGCCATCTGAGCTGTTTCAGGAAACTGGTGGTCTCTCAAGATGGCAAGAGCTAATAAACAACGAAAAAAAAAAAGACTAGTATCCTGTTTGAGAGGGAGCCGAAGGCATACCAAGAAGAGCCGAGTACAATTTGGCATGCAATATATCCTGCCATCTCATCAAATCTAGGCCTAAAATAGCTAAATACAAATGTCCAAGAGCGACGGTGGGTTTGAAGTTAGGTGAAGTCACAGGGCTCGACGTAAATTACCTGAAAAAAATAGCAGAAAGCAATTTTCTGTTCGAAACAATTTAACCTATGCAGGCAGAGTTAAGGAAGAGCTAGTAACTATTTAAAAGGTGCTGTTTTAATTTTTTCTTGAACGCGGCGATTGTCTTAGATTCTCTAATAGGCAGCGGAATATTATTTCATGTTTTGGGACCGATATATCTAATTGATTGCTGACTGACAGCACTACGACAGCTTATTGGGATTACGCGACCATTGCTTCGAACTGTAATTGAAGTAGACTTGGATTGGAAAATAGGATCGAAAGCCGATGGTAGAGTACGGTTATGGAATCTAAACATAAGTACAGCCATTTCATGTTTAAATATATCGTTAATTGTTAGTAAGTTATGCTGTTCATCAGTGGCACGGCGTCTTCATCACGGCTTAGTCCTAAAGTCAGTCGAATAAATTTATTGCAAATACTCTGAAGTTGATTGAGGATTGTCGAATTACCATTGTTCCAGTTAATTATACAATAGCGAATACGACTTATTACCAGTGAATGATAAATCGATAATAAAAAATGTTTACTGAGATAAGGTTTGACTCGAATCACGGCACCCAAGGTAGCACGCAATTTACTCTTAAGAACTAGCATATGCTCCTTCCAAGATAGATTTTCATGAATTATTGTTCCTAACACTCGCACTGACCACACTCTTTCAATTGGAATGTTTCTTATTACTAAATTTAGATCACTGGGGGGAGTCTTGGAGTTAGCAGTCTTGAAATATACACACTTTGTTGTGTTTGCCTTTAGGGAGAGTTTGTTGGCAACCAGCCAATTATCGATATTACCGAGTTCGTCGTTCCCTTTATCGAAAAGCGTTTAGGCCGTTTTGCCACTGATAAAAATACTGGTATCATCCGCGAACGACAAACTAGTTCCGTATTTCAAGCAATTAGGGAAGTCATTGACGTAAATAATAAAGGGCCAAGAATAGAGCCCTGAGGCACTGATAAATTTATCTCATTAATATTGGAAGAAGCATCACCGTTGTAACAAACCTGTTGAGTGCGTCCAGTCAGGTAACTTTATAAACCAGTTTAAGGCTGTGCCTCTAATGCCGTAATGATTAAGTTTATGCAAGAGAATTTTATGGTTAATAGTATCAAAAGCTCTAGAGAGATCAAGAAAAATTCCAAGAGTACAAAACTTCAAAAGGGTGTGAAAGACTGATCTCTTGATGAAGAATATCTTAAACGAAAAAAGCGAACAAATATGATTACATTCAAGACTGTACTGAACGAGAAATAAAACCATTGGCAACAGTGGCGCATTTAGAATTTATAAAAAGGAGGGGGCGACTTTTTCCCAGTTAAAAAGTGGCAATAAAGCTGAATCACAAACTGAGTTTTTAGTTGGAATACGGAATACGGATGATTTTTTAACGTGAAAGTCAGGTTCTGGTAATTAGACATTGCCTGTCGACTGTCGTAAGTAACTTCATACACTTAAACATGAGTGTTCACATTTAAGCGTTTTAGGAACTTTCTTTTTCTTTTGTTTGGTATTATCTTATAATAGAGCCGCTAGAGTGGTTCCCAACCATTTTCATGCTCCGCGCCCCTTTAGAATTTTTGATATGTTCTTACATCTCTCACAAAATGTGCGACTTTAACCAACCGCGCAAACCAAATTTTCGTAGTGGTTGGAACTGAAATGCATTCATGAGTGTTCTTGACCTTAAAATTTTTCCTATAGCGACTTTGCGTCAAAATCCCAGCAGGAGTTCACCTGGGGGGTCTGGGGGAACGCTGTAAGCTCTCCCAGCGGAGCTATCAATTTTAGAGTTTTTAGTCTTTTTGATCGTGTCGCTACTCGTTAATGCAAGGTATAGGATAGTTAAACTATAGTTACTACTCTTTTGCTGAATCAGACGCATTTTGCTTTCAGAGCTTGATTTTAGCCAAACAAAAAGAGGTTAAGGGTTTTACGCCACTTACAGGTTTGCGAATGACATATTACTAGAGCGTAACAGCGCTGAAAAATTGGCACAGAGCAACGGAAAATAAAAGCACTCTTAATACAAGATAAAAATCTATAAGCCATATTGAACCCCTTGGAATGCTTCCTTGCACCCCCAAGGAGTGCAAGCATTCCCAGTTGGGAAACCCTGCTCTTTACGGTGTGTTGAGATTTTGTGGACGTGCTGAAGTCTTTCATTAAAAGTATTTTTCTGTAGCACAATTCTAGCATGTCTTAACATTGCGAACTTCGCAATAGCCTATCGCCCGTAAGCGTACACATTAGAGCAGTGGTTTCCAAATTTTGTGCTACTACGCCTTCCTTACAAGATATTAATCATGACGCTCCTCTCCATAAAATAATACATAAACCAATATTTTTGAGTGATTATGACCAATATTTTTGCCTCTCTTTAGACTAGTCCCCGGCTACCAGTTTGGAAAACGCTCAACACGTTTTACATCGTTGCACGGCTTGTCAAAAATAAATAAATGAATGATTTCACAAAAAACACGAAAAAAAAGAAGAAAGCTTTGTAAAAATATTTTTGAGCAAGCGCGATTTTTTTGGCTTCTTTTGTCTTGTAGGATACAAGAATTTGAAACAATTCATTGAAAGCTTTCTGAAATATCACTCTGAAACTTGGTTTGTAGACGGTTCGTAAGCGACGTTTGGTTGCCCTACAGTCAGAGGCGTATTAACAGTACGTGGGGCACAGAGCTAATTTAATATTGGGGCCCTCTTTTCCAAGTTCAGCAAAAGCTTACACGATATAAAATGAAAAGAGCAATAAACCATAGAACAGTTTTAAAAAACAAAACAATACCAATATTGATCATTTGCGCAAAAAGACCAGTATTGTTCAGCACGCTTCTTGTGCTTTGTTCAGCACGCTCAGTCACTGCCTTTTTAAGATCAAATATTTTATTCTTTGTGAAAAACAATTAGTGCATTTCCATTACATCGATTTACCCAATCGGTTTAATGGAAAGACAATTTTGACAAATTTTGACTTCATGCAAAATTTTGACTTTATTTTGACATATAAAATCTACCAAAACAGACTCCTGAACACCTGAAACGAACGTTAGTACACATTTGATCATGTAACAAGGCCCTGAAAAAGTTTGGACTTTATTGACTTTAGCGGGCCCTACCCAATATTAAAGGGACAGTGTGGAGAACAAGCCGGCAAGTTTACTTATTGTGCCATTTAGCAGTGGCGTAGCTACCCATTGGATCTTATGGATAAATCCAGGGGCGGCAAGTTGCTGGGGGCGGCAAATTGTGATAACGTTTTAAACGAACAAATTCAGTCACATTAATTTATTCTCAGGCTTAAACGAACCAGGTCAAAACTGATCTAAGTGAAGCCAAAGATTGCACAATTGACTACAGACAAGCTACGCCTCTAATTACTTAGCACCTTTTTAGAATATGACTCGCTATGTGGTCTCTGTGACGGGGGCAAATTTGGACAAATGAGCAAATTTGAGCACAAGGGCAAATTTGAAAATATGTATGCTGATGATGTTAATTTTACCGAGTTAAATCTAGAAATCGCTAGGTTCAATCGGTTAGTGAAATGCAATCCAGTGGTTTTACATTTAAAAGTGACGCTACGGCGCTGGACGTACTGCAATGATTAAGCAAACATTGCTTATGTGAATCAGCACCTTACGTTTATGTATGAGTTTTAAACTTTACCTAACTGTCGCTGTTTCCATCGCAAGCTGCGAATGAAGTTTTTCAAAGCTTAAGTTACTAAGATCTTACTTGATCGACGATGGGAGAAAACAGGCTGTCTGCGCTAGCAATACTGTCCATTGAAAGTGATTTAGTCGAGTGATTATCTTTTGACGATATAATTTCTGGGTTTGCTTGAATGAAAGCTCGACGTATTCAATTTTGAACTTTCGATGAGAATTAAACAAACACTACTTTAATTCTTCTGTTGTGTGGAACTTTAATCAGCTTTATAATGGTGTTAAGGGCGGCATTTGAGCAAAAATCCAAGAGCGGCATATTGCGTTGCTACGCCACTGCCATTTAGAAAAGCATTTAGCGGGATTCCCCCATCTTGATGAGGTAGACAGATGCCTAGCAACGCCCAAGCGAGCTCGTATAGCGCATTGATCGCTTTCTCGTGGCAAGAGGATAAATATGCAACAAAATAAATTGCAAGAACAAATTTTGCTACGCAAAAGAGTCACACGACACCCTTTGGAAATTTCATGATTCTGCAAACGAAATTTTAAAGTTAGCACTACGCACTACTGGTATTGAAAAATAAATTTTACAAGAACATTTTTTGTAGGCCAAAAAAATCAAACTTTCATTATACTCGCGGTATTACGCGGAGGCGTGTAACGAGTGGTGAGGCGCATCCCCGCGGCTTAGCGCTTGGGCTACACAGGCTCGAAATCCGAAAAGATATTGCAGCGGTGGCGAGTCGTCGGCGACACTGTGTCCGATTTGACCGACACAGGGCACGAGCCCCAGACCTCCCGCCCCGATCGTGTTGTCTTAACCGCTGAGCTGAACGGTCGTTTTTTTGTAAGCCTTTATCGAAAGCTTTCGAGACCCTAGAAAAAAAGGCAAAGAACCTTAAGTAGAAAGCCTATTATTTCACTAGATTCTTGTATTTGCAGTTTGTTGCATATCCTCTTGTGACGAGAAAGCGATCAATGCGCTCGAACGAGCTGGCTTAGGAGTTGCCGACCATCTGTCTACCACACCAAGATGGGCAAATCCCGCTAAGTGTCTTTACCAACGGCACAACAAGTAAAATGGTCGACTTGTTCTCCACACTGTCCCTTTAATGCTGAGCGTCAAGAAGGGAAGCTGTGAATACCAATTTTAAAGTCAATGGTTTGACCCGACCCAGAATCAAACCGAAGTCTACAGCTCCCGAAGCGGACGCTCCTACTACTGGAGCTTGCGTAGGAGTTGCCGACCATCTGTCAACCACTCCAAGATGGGAAATCCTGTTGCCGTTCAGTGCCTTTTCCGACGCCACAAACAACGAAATTGGCGACTTGTTCTTCACACTGCTCCATCTTGAACGTCAAGCCGATGAGCTGTGAATACCAATTATATGATCATTGGTTTGACTCGACTCGGAAACAAGCCCGAGTCGACCACTCCAAAGACAGCCGCTTTATCTACTCGGCTATCTAATTAGTAATGTTCCGGTAAAAAAATAATAATTTAGTTTCATCAATGCTCCCGCTGCTAACGATAATTGCTTATTTGAAAAGAGTATCAATTAAAGAACGCAAAAAACAATTTAAAGGTAAAATTTTTTTTTTTTTTTTTTTTTTGCTGCCGGGAGAATAACGACGGATACAAAATTGCTATTTTAAACATTCAGTGCCGTATAAGATGTTTAAACGTGTGATTTTTACAATTTATGCAAGCTCCCCTATCTTTGCTTATAAAAACGCATCAGCCTATTTCTTCTCCTCTACTTTCTCCAAATTCCATAGTTGAAGGAGATAGCCTTGAATAAAATTGCTGTCATCGGTATTTTGATGTCCAGTGCATCACTACGCGTAATTTGGCACAACATTTCGCCTTGCCATCGCTCACTTGAAAAATATCACGTGACGTCATGAGGGTACAAAATTGCTGCTGTCGGGGGGTTATCCCTGGATAAAATTGCTGTCACAAAAATTTCGATGTTCATTACACTAATGTACCGGTACGCGATTCGGCATAAGTATTAGCTTTGCCATTGTTCACGTGAAGAATATCTAGTGACGTCATGACGTACACAATTGTTGCTGTTGTGTGGTTATCCAAGGATAAAATTTCGGTTCTTAAACATGTACCTACCACAACATCATGTCTCATATTAACTAGCTTGTTTTCTATGCAAGAAGTGTTTTAATTTCTTAAGATTTTGGTGTGGTTTAAAATAGCGCAAAAATCAAATGGCAATAATTTGTGTTCTAAATGTTTTAGTAAGATAGCTGGTAGAATGCTGATCAATTTGACACCAAACACGACCTACTTATCTTGAAAAACCAGCCCAAAAAACAACTTTTCATATTTGGGGGTGCCGCAAAAGGTGAGGTAAAGCAAGGGGGGTCTAGGGGTGACCGATCACCCCCAAAATTTACAAGTCATCATTTTTTGGCTAGAGAACAAAAATATCACTGAGCCATATCTTTTTTGAAAAATGATAAAAATTTGATGCACCCTAGGGGAAGGTTGCAGTCCCCTTAAACGAGCCGCCGCTGCATCCTACCGTATATTTAAGAACATTTACACGTTTCAAAAATTTGAATCACCAGGTTTGCAGGGTAGGAGTGTGTGAGTGCTTTCGATCTCAGTGTGAAATTCGTTTTTTTTTTTTTTAAACGTTTGCATAGACACTTTTAATTGACAAAAATTAGAGAACGTTAAGTCTCTTACGAATTCATCCGCCAAACCCTCCCAAACACCGTAATCCTAACACTTAATAAAATGTAAATTCTTACCTTGCCAACTCTGAGACAAAGAGGAAGAATCAGGTTCTTTAGCTAGAAATCCAACTTGATGCTCGTCGTTTGGCGACGGTTTGAAAGCGTTTCTATTTGGCAGGGTAGCATCTTGACCATATTCGTGAACTTGATCAAATCTTAATGCAATTTTTATCATAGGGTCACTCTATGTGAAAACTGGAATTCAGCTTAACCGGTTCAGCTGTGTTTTGTTTCTGCTATTTCTTCTTTAGTCGAGTGATTAAGGTTTTCTAATGGATTAGTAAATACATCAGTTTGTGTGGTTTTGATTGGATTAAGAGGACTTTTGAATCTGATACAGGCCATTTGCCTCCTTTCAGAGGATAACGAAGATTTGATAATTATTGCGGCTAAAATTCACTGTTGAAAATTTCATTAAAATGGCAACACCGGTTATGCAGCTGCTGCTTCCTTACAAAGTGAAGCAGTCAAATACAAATTTCGAAATGAAAGTAGAGCTTTTTATGACATCTCAGAGACTTCGCCTTCCAGCAATAAACTTGTCGTATGATAGCACGCATTCAAAAAGCTACGCACAATCAAGCAGAGATAACCGTTAATATTGTCGCCCTCAGGATAGTTTTGTCTTAATTTAGCATCAAGGAAGCTCACAGAACTAATTGAAATAGAGAGATGCCCTATTGCTTTAGATTCTGATTTGGATGATGACATTATGGTTTGCAGTAAAGACAAATTTAATGGTGACTTATTGAAGTCACTGAAAGGTTGTTACCCGGAGTTTTTTAACCCCTCTTTACGAACTCGTGGCTTCAGGCATTCAGTTGTTGCTTCAGTGGAAACCACCAGTGACACTCCTCTCTCAGCGAAGACTCGTCGCCTCAGCCCTGAAAAATTTCGAGCCTTACAAGATGAACTTAAACGCGTCTGCGACCAAGGCATCCTTGAAAAAGCTACAGCCCCTGGTCATCTCCGGTGGTCATGGTTAAGAAAAAGCCAGGGGGATGGAGGCTATGCGCCGATTTCACCAACCTGAACAAGATTTTGAAACCTCAAAAATATGCATTGCCAAACGTCCATGATTTCACCTCCTTGGCTCACGGCTGCAGCATCTTCACTTGTCTCGACATTTCAGACGCATATTATATCATCCGTGTTAAGCAGGAAGACCAGCATAAACTAACGATCACTACCCCATTAGGCAACTTTAGTCATAATTTCCTGCCCATGGGTCTAGCTTCGAGTTCGACCTTCTTTCAACGGTTGAAGAACGAAGTTTTGGCAGGCATACCAGAAGTTTTATGTTATCTTGATGGTGTTATTATCATGTCAAAAACACACTCACACCACGAGCAAACTCTCCATCGCGTTTTTCAAAGATTAAAAGAACATGGCTTGGTTGTAAATACGACGAAATGCATTCCGGCTGTTCCAAGTTTGTCGTTTCTGGGATTTCATGTCTCCTCTTCCGCAAAAAGTTGCCGCCATCACTGATTTTTTGCTTCCCCGGACTCCCCGGCAACTGAAATCTTACCTCGGCATGTACCAGTATTACTCAAACTTTGTGAAGAACTACGCCCATTATTTGCAACCCCTCTACGCTTTCGCTGCATTGAGCCCAAAGAACAGACCCTTATCCTGGAATGAAAATTTGCGAAATGATTTTACTAAGAGTCAAGACGCACTGGCGCAAGCTACCTTTTTATCTTTTCCAGACCCAGAGGCTGACACAACTTGCTGTTGATGCCTCAGGCTTTTGCATTGGAGCTGTACTGCAGCAAAGTCAAAATGGGAGCCCCCAACCTTTAGCCTTTTGGTCAAAAGCACTCACTGAGACCCAGAAATCTTGGTCAGCTTTTGATAGAGAACTGTATGCATGCTTTTCATCCACTAAGCATTTTCATTACTTCTTAGACTCTCATCACTTCGTTTTAAAGACCGACCACAAGCCTGTGGTTCACAAATTGTATGATACAGCAACACCCTTGCAGGTTCTCCCAGACAGCAACGATATTTTGATTACATCGCGCAAATGACCAACCGTGTGGAACATGTGTCTGGCTCGTCAAATGTCGCCGACTTACTTTCACGCATTACACATTCCGCGGTGAATGCCATATTACCAAACGAGCATGGCCTAGATTATTTACATATCGCTTTAGCCCAGAGGGAAGACTCTTATGTAGAGCAGCTGCGCCAAGGGAGCCTGCCAGTCGAAACATCTTCGCAAATAATTCAAGTCCCTCTTGCTGAGCACGGTGTCTCTTTACTGTGTGATGATAGTGGTCCGCATACTCGGCCCATCATTCCAGCAAGTATGGCCTACACAGTGTTCAGACAATATCATTCTTGGTCTCACCCAGGAGCTAAAACAGGGATCAAACTGATAAGAAAACATTTAGTTTGGAAGAATATGAAGCATGACATCTGGAAATGGACCAGAGAATGCCAGGGGTATGCCCGAGCAAAAATCCAGCGGCGCACTGTTTCCCCCCTTGATGCTGTAACGCCACCACCTAATGGTAGATACCTAATGGTAGATTCACTAATGTTTATGTCGACATAACTGGTCCGCTTGGTGCTGTTTGCCACGGTTATAATTACTTGCTAGTTATTGTTGATCGCTTTTCTCGCTTTGTCAACGCTGTACTTTTAGCAAGTATCACCGCCTAAGAGTGTGTCGACGCCTTCATCCGAAATTGGGTCTGTTTGTTTGGTTGCCCTGAACACATCTTTACGCACAGGGGGAGACAGTTTACTTCCTCCCTCTTGCTTGACATGTGCAACCACTTAGGGTCTCAACTCCATCAGTACACAGCATACCATCCCCAAGCCCAAGGACTATTTGAGAGACTGAACCGCACCCTCAAGACGACCATTAAGAGTCACGGTGACCCAACCCACTGGTATGACCAACTCCCGTGGGCACTGATGGCCCTTCGAAACAGTCCTAAAGAAGATTTAGCTGATTTTTCTCCCACAGACTTCGTTTTTGGCCAATCAATACGACTGCCAGGAGAGTTTTTTGACAGCCGCCCGGCTGAGGCAGACATTGATGCTCACGGTTTCATGAGCAAGTTTGGAAGTTTTGTTCATTCTTTACGCTATATGCAGCCTCGACAAACCACTAGGAAAGCTTACGTGGACGAAGTTCTTTTTCAACCCGAAACAACACACGTCTACGTTCGTGTTGAAGGTCACAAACCACCTCTTCACCCTCCATATCGAGGCCCCTATAAGGTTCTTTAGCGCAGTAGAAAATACTTTGAGCTCGACTTGAGAACTCATACATACAGGATCAGCATTGACAGGTTAAAGGCTGCCCATATCAACGTCACCAATCTTAACGCAGACATCGCTGCTGCTGAACCGAGCGCGAACTCTCCTCACGAGTGCTCCCCGTTGCATGATTATATTGCTCCAGCTACCAGTACCGATAGCAGCGTGATGGAATCTTCACCAGCTTCTTTACAGACTTCGCCTTCTCTGGATAAAACTTCACCTCCTATTTTCACTCGAATGGGCAGACAAGTAAGCATGCCATCCCGTTTCTTTGAATACAACACTGATTTCTGTCCACACTCCTCTCATCTAATATCTCATAATTTCTTTCTTTTGACTTCTTCACTGTGTAGCGCTACATCTACACCTACGTACATACCTACCTAACACATGCATCCTATACATTTTTTTCACACATCTATCTCTTGCAGTCTGCAACATGCATGCACCGTCACACATTTTTTTTTTTGTTACACTGTGCAGACATCTTTGTTGTTTAAGCTTCATCTTGGATTTCTTTGGAAAGGGCCCTCTCATTGATATCCAGGGAGACTTCATTTGCAGACAGTTTGAGTCATGTACAGTTCCAGACCATAACACACCAGTGACAGCACAGTTAACACACGTCACAACATGGACTTTGTGGTATCATTGCTTTGTGTGACACTTCAGTTTGCTTCATAAAATGCTGCTTTCTTTTTGTCGAGTGTGCATATTGTTTTTAGTTGTTCATTTGGAATTGGGTAATTATTAACCCTAGTCACAATTTTTTTTTTTTTTTTTTTTTGTTTGGTGATGCATGGGAGGATTGTAGCACAGTCGTGCTCCCCATTGTTCTTCCTAATTATTTAAACAGTAATTCTTCGTACTTCACATGAACGTTAATTTAGAATCTCTCTCTGTTTGGACTGACTGATTGGATGATTTCGTTTTAATTTGTTTCAGCCAAGTAGGATTATTTCACAGCTAAGTTTGATAATTTTGGATTACTAACGAGACCAGAGACATTATTTTAAAAAGATTATTAAAGAAGACAAGACTGGACATCAAGGTTGCTTAATTTTGGTGAGTCCATAGACTAATCACCTTACTGGCTCACTGGCCTCCAGTCTAGTTGTGAACCTGGCCTATTTCGGTGGTGTTAGCGGCTGGTGCTGTACAATATTCATTCCGCACCACCTCACTACAGCTGCTACAGTATCCACTTATCCAGTCACAAAATCCTTAACGCCTTAATTATACCCAAATTATTAAATTTTAACGAACCATGAAATAGGCTATCAGATAATTCGAGAATGGCTAAGACGCAAATAACTAATTTGTCTCTAGATTGGAATGAATCGCTAAGCTGAGATTCGAAACAATGTCCTGTAGTACTGTTGCCTGCATATTGGAGAGTAAAAGGTTTGCCACAGAACTATTTTGACACCAAATTTGAAGAAGCTATTTGGGGGGGGGGGTATCAGTACAAAAGATTTCCAAAATCTACTTTTGACTCATTACGCCCTTAACCACAAACGTAACGACATATTTTCAACTAAGAACATAAACACATAATCAAAATCAAATATCCTTGTAAAACCAAAACATTTGATAAAATCGTTCGCCCCCCTTTGCAAGCGTTTCGCGCTACCTAGTTTAAGAACCCCTGAGCTAGTAGGCTACTGGTTACGTCGTCATCAAAATGAGCCTATCACTTGCGCGAAGGAAAATTTTAGATTGTGATGTCACAGTTAGTGCTGATTTGCTCTAACCACTGAGTAAATTTTTCCATCTCTGCTGCCATAATCCAAATAGGCCAACTGTAATTCCTCTCATAAACATACCAATTTCCACGTCAATGTGGCCAAACTTTTGTAAAAAAAAATGCATAGTCTAGGCAGGCCCTAGAAAACTTCGGGAATTCTCTGGGTTGCAGACGAGACCCTCAAACAAACCCGGTTATTTAGCTTACGGGCACTTTAAAAACAAAGGCTGTTCGGATTAAAGAATTTTGATTTCGATGAAGTTTTGAAACTAATTCTATACAAAAGTAAATTTATTTAATAAAAGTGAGCCCATTCTTGAATTTTTTTTTTTTTTTTTTCTTGATGATTCGACTTGTGGAATGTACTATGGGCTAGATTTAGATTTAAAATCTTTTACCGTTACGGCGTTCCGGTAGCAAATCTTTTACTGGAACGGCGGACCGGACCGTTACGGCTTACTTTTACCACTGCCAATTTGATCAGTCAACCAATTTGATCATTACCGGTACCTGTTTCGAATTGGTTTTGTGTTCATCGTATTGATTAAATCCAAGAACTTCGGTTAATTCCACAAAATTGGATGAAGTCAGGAATATTGATGGACAAAATCCCGTAATGGATCAACAAACAACCTTGATCCTGCTTTGACTGAACTATAGCTAAGCCCTAATCCTTCTTCGAATTCAACGACTCGTTCTAGCCACAGTGTACTTATAATTCTTACAGTGGGCCCACTTAACAAAAAAGCATTGTTACGTATGTCCACAAAAATGCTTTGAAGCCTGTGATGTAATAATTGCTTTTTGAAGAAGTTCATCTGTACACTGTGTTCTAGCCTACCATTTACTTAAAACAATAAACATCTGTGTAACATCATGACTGCTGTGTGAATAAGCTCTATGACGACTCAATAGGCCTAACTCAATTGGTTCGCTTCCCAGCATACGCAGAAATATTTCAATCAATCACAACTTTTATTTCTGACCGCCAACAATAACCAATCAGAATAACGCATGAAAATAAAATGGCACAGAAAAAGGAATATGCAACAAAAACGCAAAACGTTGAAACATGCCAGTTACGAATAACTGTGCATGGTTGCACAAACCTAATGCTGCTAATGATGATTTGCATTTCCTCACTGACCAATTAGTTCAGTTTTTAAGCACTTGGGCATCGGTGCAGGAGGTCTGGATTCGATTCCCGGGCCGGTCAAACCGGACACAGTGTTGCCAACGGCTTGCCACCCCGCGACGTTTCTTCGGAGCTACGTTGCCCAGGCGGTAAGCCACAGAACACATGCACACGGAAACAATGCAAAAAGCGCAACACATCAGCAGCTATCACAAGCTCGGACTGCTTGTGATGGCTGCTGATGTGTTGCGCTTTTTGCATTGTTACGTGGAATTTTTTGTTTGCAACTTGCAAAACAAACATGCCGCATTTGCATGTCCAAAGAACAATAAATAATGAATAATGAACGAACGGAAAGAAGCCCCTCCACATGTTACACGTTTCGGCGTAATACCACGAGTCCGCGAGTATAATGAAAATTTGATTTTTTTTTAGCGGAGAAACTGCGTTAAGTCATGTTTTAATGTTTGCAAAAATCGCAAAAACAAAATGATAGTGTGATCCACGATTGGTCACTAGTCTTCCGTGAAATAATAATTGGCGAAAGACCGAATGGTTTCATCATAATGCGCATTTCGTTATTATTATTCCGTGCACTTAATTACTTATGGACAAGGGGTTACTACGGTAAGGTACTGAATTATTTTTCGTACTATTTTCATCTAAAAACATACCGTACCGTAATTTTGTACCTCGCAAAAATACCGTACGTAGGCCTAACAGTTAAAAAAATTCAGATGTAAAAAAATTCCGTACCGTAAAGGGAAAGTCGGGTAAGTTGGGAAATCGGGCAGGTTGGGAAAATGTAAAAAAACTTTTGAGTTGTACAGCCAATTATGACATTGCTTGACGCATGATTAGCTTTTATATTGAGTTCTCACTTCCAAAAGTTTTGGCAGGTTTCGCTGAGCAAAACAATTTTTGCAACACATTTGTTAGAAAAAAAAAGATGCTTTTAGACCGGTAGTGAAAGTTCGAAAAATTTATGTTTTGACTTGTTCAAAGAAAATAACAGTAGTCTCGAATGGATAAAGTGTGGAAGGAGGATTGGACTGTTAAAGAACAAAGTAGCTAGTCTTGACTTCAAGTACATTTGGGGTGAGGTTGTCTTAGACAAAATGTCCGCTGATAGGGAGCCGATTGCATTTGACATATATACCGGGTGGCTGCTGACTCGAAGAGCGCAAGCTCACTTCGCAGTCTCCCTCAATTACTGTTAACTTTTTAGTTCAATATAATTTGAAAATAACCTCATTTTAAAGAGCAAAAGGTCTTTACGGCCCGGACGCGTTTGAAAAGCAAAAAAAGAGGTCTTTACGGCCCAGACGCGTTACATGAACTGGAAGTGTTGTTGCCCAAACTCATCATGCAAATGCCAAAGCGGCACGCGATCGACTGCCAGGCATGCAAAGATCGACCGGTGGATCGCGATCGGCTGGTTGGCCACCCTTGTAATGACCCATAGTGACACTTCCTGTTCTTCAGTCTTTGCAAACACTGCAGTGATAGAATGAAGACTGCTTTAGCCCCGCATCAGACATCATTTTGCAAGCTTTGTGCTTATCAGAGTTCCGGGGCCGGCGCCAAGAGGGAGCCTGACCCGGTGGCCCTCCAATCAAAAAACTTACTCTTTTGAAGACAGCGGCTTTTCTGCTTAATTTGGCTCCAGCCGTGAATCGTACGTAGGAGTTGTCACCTGCGCGCGGTACCGCTGGGGCTAGGCCATGTCCCTAACAACGCGTCAGGGCCGTGAAGACCCTTTTTTTGCTCTTCACGGCATTTTCGTTTGCGAAATGGATAATTCCCATGATCAGTAGCTCTCACCCTTACAATTTAACTGAAAGTCGGTTTCGAGCCTGAAAAAAGGCTGCCCCTCTGCCCCCCCTGACTAAATATATTTAATTAAAATAACCCTACAAATACGAAGTTAAATTGACATTTTACCATCATGAAAGTACAATGGAAAACAAAGGGAAATCCGATGCCAATAAGTTGCGTGAACGCGTTGTAAAGTGTTATTTTAACAAAATATCTTGAAGCTTTTTCCAGTTTGGGTAAAAGAGCTCGTGATGAAAAGTAATGTCTCGATAATTTGTGTTTTATTTGATTTCAAAGCACATATCCAAATTACCCCACCCTATTGTCCAACTTAACCTCCACCGTGGGTAAGTTGGACAATTTTAGAACCTTTTTTAAAATGAAATTTTAAGGGCGAAAATGTTGAGTATATTGGGATAATAAGCTGTATAAACGTAGATGAATAAATCTACTGCCCTGTGGTCAGTAATGGGCACGATAAACCTTTTTGGACTACAGCGATAACGATAATCGATAACTTCAAAAAAAACCTGAACGATACCGATAATCGATAAATCTCAATTTCTTAAAGCGATATCGGTAATCGATAAATTATCGCCGATAAATTTTTCCGATAAATGTTGCGATAAATTTTCAATGTGTTAGACCAAGCTTTTTTTGTAAGTCGAATTGCAAAAATGTTTTTTCTAGATTTTTCAAGAAAAGAAAGCAGTTCACCGACTCTGCCGTGAAATTAAACAAAACAAAGAGATAATTTTTTAAAATTACAACAAGTCTTAATGGACATCGGGTGTTTTTCCATAGCGCCAACTCAGTAACTGTGTAGTTTAAACACTGCGTGCATAAAGAATCGTTTATCGCGATAGTTAATCTGCGATAACCAATATATAACAAAAGCGATATCGGTAATCGATTAATCAAAATTATTTTGAGCGATAACGATAATCGGTAATAAATTATCGCCGATTACTATCGCCGATAAATTATCGCGATAAATGCTCATCTCTGCCTGTGGTGCAACTACAGTGATTTATTTCGCAGTTGTTCAAAAGTTATTCAAACATATGCACTTTTTTGTCCAACTTACCCGACTCTCCCCTACCGTATCTTTCCGTATCGCATTGTTTCAACCAAAGTAGGCCTACGTCAAGAGAAATTCAGCAGGAAACTTTTGCCATTGCTACGTCAAAGTCCAGATTTATTGTCCGTTTATTTTAGCTGTTGAACAAAACTTTGCCTTTATAATTTAGGCCTATCGGCTACGAAACATTATTGGTTGTCCTCAATACTACTGTAGTAGAGTAAAAAGCGAAAACTTTAGGGGAAGGGGCAGGACCGGTTTTATTGGCAATGATCGAGCAGACTCATTTTCGATTGCCCTGAGGTAGCAATTTCTAAAAAACGTTCTTTATCCGGCAAGAGGGTGGGGGTGTCCCAGTGCCCCTCCTGGTTGCATACCTGATAAAATCCTCAATGAATGTATTGAACATATATATCGGTATTCAAACATCAGCACAATAAATCGAAGAACAATAGTTACTGCAAAGGCCCAGGCTACAGGCCTGCAAAAATATGAGGTTTCATTCCTCCACTAAAAAGGCTTTGTTCTCTCAAAATAAATAGTTTACGTAGGCTATTAACTAGTAACTATTTGTAGATTCGTATTTTTTTTTGGTACCTTTTTTCACAATAATTAATATTGTTCTTTCCATAAGTCGGAACAATTTCGTTAATTAAAACTTCATTACGAACTGGCTTCATGATACGCAAGAGTATGGTTGAGCAATCGAATCATATTTTATGGCATAAAAATTTAGCTTGTGCTCAATATTGGTATTGAAATTGTGAGGGGTGACAGGTGAGCGGCGAGCGCAATTGACGAGGTAAGGTTTAAAGTAATAGGCAAGAAGGAAAAGTGAAAAAAGGAAAAGTGCAGTAGCTTACTTTGAAGCAAAAGTGCAAAGCGTGCATTACTGGAGTACGGAAAGTGTACGATACGGTACGGAATAATACCGCATTTCCGTACCGTACTTTTTCTAAAAATTCCGTACGTAATTTTGTATCGCACTTTTTGCCAAAATCTAAGCGTACCGTACTGTAATTCCTTACCCAACCGTACTATAGTAACCCTTGCTTATGGATCACTGTTTCTGATTGCAAAACAATGCAAATCCGACTGCTTTCTGTTTGTTTTCTCTTTTGCTGATGCGTGATGAATGATTCGTTTTTTTGGCAGTAGAGGTGGTATCGAGCAAAGTTACTATGAACATTTCAGGCGCGGATCCAGAACTTTTTTCATGGGGGAATCGAGATTTTAAGTAAGTTTTGCTCTAATCTTTTAGCATAGTGTAACGTGTTGCGCAGCGCTTTGAGGTGCTGTTTTTATCAGAACACTGTCAAGACTCGTTGTAAGCAATGCCTTCGATTGGTGCCCTCAAAGATGAATTGTCAGACTATAAATATCTCCTACTGACGATTGGTGACATGCTTTCGTTTGAAGAAGCTTTAGAAATATTAATTTCACTGGAAATTTTAACCTCTGTACGAACCAGCAGGCGTAATGTGAAGGACCTCGCTTTCGGCGCGGTAAGTGAAAGCTGAGTTGCCAGGCGCTAAGCCGCGGAGATGGGTTCGCCGCTTGTTACACGCTTCGGTGTATACCGCGATTATTTGAAGAATGATTAGATTTTTGATCTCAAGTTCTAACCGGGTCTAAATTTGTTTAACATATACCCTATTTTCTTTCGTTATTTCATCGCATAGACACATAACGCTCAAGCCTCATCTTTTTTTTATGTTTATCTTTATGTTTACCTCATCTTTCCTCATACACCCCTGAACAGTTCATTATTTGCCTTTTAATGAAAGAAATACGTAAACCTTGAGGATGCTTTCGAATAAATCAGCTGCAGCATCAGCGCTGACACAGTCTGGTAAATTGACAGTCTGACACAGTCTGGTAGATTGGTCCATATTCTGAAACGCTTGAAAGGTCACTCTATCCTTCACCATCGTCGACTTCATGGTGGTCTGATGTCTCCGCACACCAGAAAACAATCTTTCTGCCTCATACCTTTCCACCCGAATGACGCTTGATAGTTGCAACAAATAGCTCCTTTTTGCAAGCATTAAGTGCGTATAGCTAAGGGGTTGAAGAATAAAGAAGTTTGGCCGCCAGATTTCCTCTTCCGTATCAAGACTTTTATAAAACTGAATAACTTTTCGCAAGCTCACTGCATTTTTTGTTTCATTCATTTCACTAATATTGTGAAAACTGTGTGGGGTGTGGATGCTTGATATTTGCATACCGCAGGGATGTGCAAACTGCAGGCCAAATACGGCCCGCGTTTAGAAATTGTGCGGCCCGCAAAGGGTTGCGGCTTTTAAAACAGAGCGCAGCCTGCTAACAGAGAAAATAGATTTTATTTGAAATATTTTTTTCCATGTGTTCACGCGCACACTGGCAATTAAAGCCCCCATTGATATCTAAATGAAACTGATTAATCTTCAGGAGAGGACTGACCTGAAAGCCACGTGCAGTATGACTGTGGAAATACATCTTGGAAATTTTTATAGGAAGTATCTCGACTAAGAAAAGTTTGCAAATTATAGAAAATTTATGGATGCTAAAATGGCACTTTTTGGCTCAAAATTTTTTTTTAAAATGGGTATCATGAAATCTCCAAATCGACCAATAATGACTTGGGCGGTTTTCGGTCACAAAAGTTACAATTATTTTTTTTGCTTGCTCCAATCAACATACAAAGCGTGGAAACAAAATTTCACAGGTCTGGGGGCAGTATTTAAAAAGCTACAAAGTTGTGAAAAATTACGTTTGGTGTTTTTCAGGTACCTTTTTATTTTTTAGGTAGGCCCCCTAACAGTGTTTATTGCTCCATTTTTTGCCTAACTTTCCAAGTTTTTGATCTTTTATTTCTTCAATTAGAAAAGATTAACAACCTGCATCCTGTACAAAAGTGTTTAGCCCAAGTGCTAAATATAAAGTCCACAAAGTTCTACACCTTCCAATATTGCATAAGCACCAGGGTTTTAAGGCGAGATGGTTGTAAGGCCACAGGCCAAAAAATCAAGTAGGCATAATCAAAAGGCATCCTCTAAAAAAATTAAACATATCTTTAATTGGCACTAAGAAAAAAAGTCACCCACCACGGCGTGGGTCTCTGGGGCATTTGCATTGGCTTTCCCTTTCTCAGTGGTATACAAGCTGCAGTAGCAAGCAGTTTTTTCATGTTGAAGCTACTGTACTTGTTAAAGACGGAAACTTTTAAACCAAAGAATGTTTAGTCTTAAATACCATTATGTGCGTGCACCATAATTTGAGTACCTGTTAAAACTATTTTATTGCTTTAACCGTTGTTGCTTTTTTGTTGCCTGTAGTTTTTTTAAATAAAGTCATGTTTTGGTTACATTTTTGCGAAAATAAAGTTACATTTTCAAGTTAGGTCACAAAAAATCGCTCTAATCATTCCATTTAAAGGTCCGGCCCGCACAATATTATTGCTATTACACCGTGCTTATTACTATTTGACACGCTGTTACAAAAGATTGCACACCTAGTACTTGCTGCATCATCGTCAAATTTCTCACGGCATGGCTAAAAAAAGTGATTATGACATCAAAAATTCAATACCGAAATTTCAAAATCGTTGTTCATAACCGAGTTCAAAGTCGGCGAAAAATTTCCAGTTCAAGTACGAACAGATTCTGCAGACAGGGATGAGAGGCGTGTTTGTAGCAATCTACTAGTTAATAACTGAAACGAATACCATGATTTGAAGACATTATAAGATGTAACAAGCGTAAAGTACAGAGCCTATGCCATGGAGCTCTAGTTTTTTTTTTTTTTTTCGGTTATTTGTAGGTCATTGACCGACTTTTTTAGGCTAGTTTGGTCGTAGTGACTGAAAAAAATTACTAAAAGGCATTTTTCGTTTTACATCGTGTTTGAAACTTTTAAATATGGCTCGAATTAAGACACCAAAAATTTCTCAAAATTATGGCACTAAAAATTTAATTGTGATGCAGAAAGACCTTGGGCCTGTGCAGCCACTTAAACTGGTCACGTGCAAGGAGATACTTAGTTTTCTTGCAATAATTTCAGGGGTACTGTCTTTCAATAAAAATAATATATTTGCACAAGCTTTAGAGGAAGAGGCCCACTTTTCAGTTGGTAATATTGGTCATTATCAAGGGTGGATCCAAAAGGGGGATGGGGGATACATCATCCCACTAGTCAATAGTCATGTTTTAAGTGAATATAATATTATCCCTAATTTCGAAGCTCTTCGATAACGATAAGCCTTGCGTCTTGAGCATGCATAAATCGAAATGTCTGAAGTAAACAAAATGCATCATATTTGATGAAGCACATCAGAACTAGGGACCAAAAATTAAGCAACATTTGCCACCAAATATTGTAAAAAAAGCCCTGAAATGACCACCGCAATACGTTTTTTCAAAATTTTATTGGTAGAACATTTCCCCAGACCCCCTTAGAGCCGTTTTTGTCCCACAATTTCAAAGTAACTCTGCCGAGCCGAAATAAAATGCAATTTAAAAAATATCAAATTTGGTGTCCCCTTTCTGAGAAAATTTTGGAATAGGCTCCTGACCTGAAACATTTTTAAAGTGCTTGCTTACGCTCTTTTCCCGGTCTAAACGTCTAACGTTTTTGTACTTAGTTAAAAAAAAAATCAATATCCAAATGGTAACAACAGCTGATATTCGCAGAACATTTAACATTAGTTATTTACGAAATAACATACTGAGAATATAATAAGCTGATTAGCTGAACGTTTTCACACAAATTGACTGTCCTTCATCAGAGCATGTTTAGAAATGGAAAAGTGAAAACGAAGAAACTAATATAAGCGGAAAACAAAAACAGCAGGTGTTATGATATACCTAGGGCCATTTTTTTGACCTGCAGTAAAAAAATTTATTATTGACCTTTGTTTTAGCAAATTTTCGTCTTTGTTTTGACCTAACCACTTTGCCTATTATTTATGTCTTGATGCACTTTTTTCATTACAAATGTTTTATAATCCGCAATTTACATAAATTTTTGAAGAAGAAGGTAGCCTACTCCGAACATTTTCTCAATCACTCAGTCTTGAAGCTAACGCAACAAAGCGATGCATGACGTCAAAACCTAGGTCAAGGGTCGGCAATCTTTAACACCGAAAGAGCCATTTGAATCAGGTTTCCACAACTCAAACTTAGTGGGAGCCGTAAATGTTTTTTGACATCTTAAATGGGAAAACTAATTCCGAACAAACACCCATACTTTTGACCTATAACTGATTCACTTGAAAACTTCCTCAACTCCAGCATGTGCTTTTTCAAACAACACAGAAAAAAATTTTAGGGTTGCCAGGTAGGGCCTGCAATTATATTGGCAGTTACTCCAAAACTGCTGTTGGTATTTGTGCACTGATTAGCATTAGTTGAAAGAAACGTCACATGTAGCCTATTTTGAGTTTGGTAATAAAGAGTTCAGCACTAAAACACTCAAAAAATAAATAACGCAAACATAATACGCGTAAATACTTTTTTAAAATTAATTTTTCTGAGCCGCCGCGTAAGGAGGAAAGAGCCGCAGGTTGCCGACTTCTGACCTAGGTTAACGAGTCATTGTGTGTAGGCTACTGGTATCAATTTATAGCTTGTAATACAAAAATGCGTTAATGTTATCGCAACTGTACTGTACATCAACAGTTTGTCTGTGATCATGGATGTTTCCAACGAAAACCACGAAGTACAATTACTACGACGATTTCATGCATAATAAGTGCTGCTTCTTTCTTAATTACCGCACGCATTTTTACTACTGCAACTATTTCAGAGTAATCATTAGCTCAAAATTGAAAAAAATATAAAAGGAATATAAGTTTTTTCATTTTTGTAAGGAAATTTGTGATGAAGACAATTTTACAAGTTTTGACTTTATACAAAATTTTGTCTTTAATTGGACTCATCAAATCTAGCAAAACAGACTTCTCAACACCTGAAACAAACGTTAGTACGCGTGTAATCACGTAAGGTCCTGAAAAAATTTTGACTTTATTGACTTAAGCTGGCCCTAGACATATCCTAACGTTTTACAAAGTAATGAAGTATGAACGATCAAATTGCGAGGGCCTACAACTTTTTTTAACGCGTGGTATAAATCGTAGTGTAATCACTATTTTTACGAAAACACAACGCAATTCGAAACACACTTGCAATATTCTTTTTAATCAAACTACTGTTAATTGTCGAAAGAGTCAAAATACTTTTACTGTAATAGAAAAGAACAACCATTAGCAGAGCTGCCTGTTTAATCTTGGTTTGAATTTCTTAATAAAAAGTGCTTATTGAACTTTCGTGTCGCACTCATTTTTACAGTTACGAGAATTTTAAATGGAGCCAAGTGTTCGATGAATTGAAACATTGAATGCTCAACTGGAAGACATACCCAAGTATGTCAAACCCGTATCACACGGGCATGTATAACTAACTATAAACGACATTGGAGCACAAGCCCAAGGGAGTCATTGACTTTAAACGAAAATAATCAGCAGCTTTCATAATTTTGCATAGGCCTATTAGGCACCAGTTTTAAGCCCGCTATCTTTGAACACAAATTTGACATTTTTCGGAAGAATTTTCGTGAGCATTTTGTACATACGGTATTTCCAAATATAATTTTTGGTTATCATTTTCATTGATCTGGGGCGGTATACTGCTCAACTTTTGTTGCACTTAACGCAATGCGTTAACTTTGTTTGTTCATTAAGTTAACGCATTGCCTTTAGTGCACAAAAGTTGAGCAGTATACCACCCCTGGTCATTTTTATATTGACTGGAGTTACGGAACCTACTGAAAATTGTGTCAAATAACCAAGCAAGATAACCATTTTGACAGAACATTTCTTTCAGCTTTCTAACTTCGGAACGGAAGAGTGATTTAGTAGAGCCAGGGTTGCAAAAAATCGATTGTAATCGTTATGCGATTGCGATATTCTTTACTTTTTGTTCATCGAATGCATTGAAGCCTTTACTTTTTAATGAGTATCAAATATGGTCTTGTCTTTACTTTTTTTCGGCTTAACTCAATATTCGATAATCAATTCTTTTCGTCCAGATTATTTTGTCTCACTTCAGTAAATTTAAAATGATTGTCGGTAAGTCATTACCTTTTTTTGCTGATATAATTTTTTGTGCCAATACCCCGATTGAAAATAAAACAGAGTTGCCAGATAAAGCTATTTCGCATCTCGGTAGTCGCTCCCGCACTCATTATCCGCCGCTTGTCTTTAAGTTATAGCGTGACCGCGAGCAAATTCTAGAAAAGGCTTCGCATAACGCTAAATGCTAAACTGGATAGACTGTAGCTAGCTAGTAGGCCTTAGCGCTATGGGAACAAAGTTAGTAGTTTAGTTGTAGCGTAGGCAAATAGGTACCGGTAATTTTACTATTTTATCAGTGGCCTACTGAATTAGTGATCAGCTGATAGCCTGCTGTATTTTCGTTCCCTGAAAACAACCATACCCAGTAGCGGTACCAAAAATAACGTAGACGGGAATTCAAGGTTGATAAGATTTGCTATATATTAATGCATAAAGCACAGCAGTGGATCCGCTTGACTATGGAGTTTATTGATAAAATTGCTTAACAAACTGTTCCGTGTTCGATCTTATTCGATGTGTCATTAGACCAGCAGGCCTGCGTTCTATAACAACTCAGTACTTGAGGTTGTACGATATGCTAAGCAGCAACAGGGGCTCCAAGAGCCGGTTGTGGGCTCGGGCGTATTGTTGCAATGGGCCCTTTCCGCAGACAAGAGTTGTGTTGCTTCCTTTTTGAAACATTTTTTGTGGTAGACATACCACATGTGTGTAAGAAGTAAAAATCGAAGCTGGTCTTGCAGGCACGTCCGGAGTGGGGGGGGGGGGCTCCAAAAAAGTTGTTCAGGGGCGTCCTCCAAAAACGTCGTTAAAAAACGTCGCATCTACAATGAAGTCACACACACTCACCCGGCGTGGACTGTGGTGGACTCCTACATTCAAGTGTTCAATACATAAAAACAAGTGAATTTAACAATTTTGGGGGGCAAAATATTTTGAAGGCTTGTTTCTTTTGGGGACAGGTAGCCTATGCGGTATGCGAAGGTTATGGTATCACTACGAGCTTTGAGCTCATGAATTTTTGATTTGCAGCAAAGTATAAAAATTAGTATTAAAAATAATAAAGCAGCATAAAAGTGCAAAATAGCTTATAACGTCATATTCTGCATCTTCCTCGTTAAAAAAGCATGGCCCAGAGTAGCAGTGCACTCATAGGCCATGGAGCGAAGACCCGAAAAATTATATCACTTAGCATATCAAATTGCATTTTAATTAAAAGAAAACACTACCGTGGTCCATTTTGTTCGATTCTGATCAAGGGCCAAAATGTCACTGTTGTGGTTTAAATGTTTAACCATCTGTTTGCTTTAGAATGTTTTATCAGCATTATTGCTTATCTGTTTGAGCATCAGTCAATTTCATAACCTCTTCACGTGCAAGCAACATTTTTTTTTAAATTGACACTTTTGCTTCTTTTAAGATCATCGTGGCAGTGTTTGCAGGTTGTAAACTAGTAACTAGCAAAGTCCGTATAACTCCGCATAATTAAGTTGCGCGGACAGGAATGGAGCAGAGACAATGGAGCCAAAAATGAGTCCAAAAAGACAATCGCCTGCCTATCTTTTATAATGTAAAAACGTTAGAAAGTGTTACAAAAAAAGTCATAACTTAAGTTATACTCGTTTGATTATAAAAATTTCAACTGCATCGTAAAGCTCTTGATTTTAGCTATCGTTTAAAACAAATTTCAAGAAAATTGATGGTGTTTTAAGCACTCTACATGGTTAATAATTTGGACATACTTAGTAATTTTTGAAGCAATTTTTACGCTAGCAGCATTTTTTGCTATTTGCAAAAGCATAAATATAGCGCAGATTTGCAAAAAGTAGAAGTAATTGTTTGATTCAAATTAAATAGGTTCAATTACAAAAATTTGAACTTCAGTATGAAAGTAGCCTAGCTATATTGGTCGTAGTTTTCCAAGCCGTTAGAGATTTGTTGCAAGAAAATAATTGCGTAAATTGTTTTAAACCTCATGTAAAAGTTGGTTTCACTGTTAGTGTATAGATTCTATGGAGCTATAGGTTTTTACAACTATGGTAAATTGGAGTGACGTTAGCTTTTGTCATGCTTCACCTTTGGACCATGTGTAAAACGAGCCTCTAGTTATTTTTATTCAGGCCCACAATATACGATTTTAAAAGCCCAGGGTTTAAAAATCAAGAAGCTGCGGCCATGAAACGACGTAGACATATGTTAATGCAAATGAAACAGTGAAATCAAAAAGTAAAATAGATACCGATATATTTTTCCCGCTTGAGTTTTGCTTATTGAATTTTTCGTTTAACAAATGGTCCAAAGTCCAAGGGTGTAGCACGACAAAAGTTAACAACCTCACTACCAATCTAACATGGTTGTAAAAGTTTAGTTCTATTCAGTGAAGCCTTCTTTTACATCAGGTTTAACACAATTTACGCAATCATTTTCTAGCGAAAAAGTTTTACGGGTTTGGAACACCACGACCAATAGTCAGGCTAATTTCACAATGAAGTTTAAATTTTTGCAATTGAATCTTATGATGCAGTTAAAATTTTTAAAATTCAACAAGCATAACCGAAGTTATGATCTTTTTTGTAACACTTTCAGGCGTTTTTACATTACGAAAAATAGGCGGTGATTGTTTTTGTGAACACGTTTTTGCTCCATTGTCGCTTAACAATGTAACGAATGATTCGCTCAACTTATACGCGAGTTATACGGACTTTGGTAACTAGTAGGCCTACCTTGCTTAATTCCATATTATGAGGTGAGGTGGACGATGTTTTTGTCATTTCAGTCAATTTGCGCTAATAGGCCAATGTTCGCGATAATACATTCATTTCGTAAACCTGTACCAGTAAAACTATCGTATTTCTCTTTTAATCTTAACTATGGGCAAAAGCAAATTGCAAAGCCAACGTGGAAGTGTTGCCAGAAAGTTGAGAAACTTAAAGCATCTGACAAAGTTTGTAATTCTGGCGAGTACCAGTAACTTTGTTTGCAAAAGTGCATTTGGTGTCAACACTAGGTTTGCAATATTTCGAAAAAGCTAAAATCACTCAGTATATTATCGATTAGACGATTACAATATTCTTTATTCTTTACTTTTTTGAACTACCATCGAAATCGATTATTTCTTTACTTTTTTGAGTATCGATTTGCAACCCTGAGTAGAGCACATAGTTTTGGCGCGGTTCAGGAGGCAGGGGGTTAATCCGTATTTCCATTGTAAAGGACAAACTGCATGATAATTTGAAACAACCCCAGCGTGTGTAGGTTTTCTCCAAACTGATGATTCTAAACTGCCTTCTTTTGTTGTAATTTCTATGTCCAAGAATGGAAGCGAATCAGTACAGGGTTAGGTTAAGTGAGTGCTGGGACTGCTGACAGTTTGGTATAGTAACTCGATTCTATTTGAATACGGCGCAATTGATTAAACCTTTGATAGTTTTTAATGAATTGTGGTAGTGCCCATAGACGCAATTAGGGAGGGCTGAGGGGGCTGAAACCCCCCCCCCCTTTAACCTTATGAACGACAGTAGATAAAATGGCTGTAAAAAACTTGTAAGTACCAATAATCGTAATTTGTCAATATTCGACAGATAACAGGGACGAATCCAGGGGGAATGCATACCCCCACCATCCGATTTCAAAAAGGCTTTACATAAATACCATTTTTAAACCTTTGATAGTTTTTAATGAATTGTGACAGTGCCCATAGACGCAATTAGGGAGGGCTGAGGGGGCTGAAACCCCCCCCCCCCCCCCCCCTTAACCTTATGAACGACAGTAGATAAAATGGCTGTAAAAAACTTGTGAATACCAATAATCGTAATTTGTCAATATTCAACGGATAACAGGGACGAATCCAGGGGGAATGCATACCCCCACCATCCGATTTCAAAAAAGCTTTACGTAAATACCATTTTTCATAATTTCGAACCTATTCAATAACGATATAATTCTTACGCCTTAAGCACGCATAATCGAAAATATGCGAAGAATGTATCATGTTTGGTGGAGCACTCAGAATTAGGGGCAAAAATTTAAACAAACTTTGCATGAGAATTGTTCAAAAAGCACTAAAATGCCATTGCAATGTGTAAATTTTCAAAAATTTTCCATGGGAGCATGCTCCCGGACCCCCTAAAGCCGTTTTTGTTCTTCAATTTGCTTCAAATTTAATTCTGCCGAAAAAAATGCGCTTGAAAAAATGTCAAAATTTAACCCCTCGTCCCCAAAAAAATTTTTCAAAATACGCCCCTGACGTAAAACATTTTCAAAGGGCTTATTTACGCCCTTTTCTGGGCTTTAACGTCTAACGTCTTTGCATGTAGTAAACATTCAACCTAATTCAAAACTGCATCCCCCCCAAAATTTTATCGATTCGCTTCTGGCAAACAATATAAATTTAAGTTTCACTGAGGCATTTTTAACAATTAATAAATTTCTATGTTCGAAAATAGCGTTAATTACGGTTACGAGCAAGGTTAAAACAACTAAAATGCAGTCTTCTAGGCTGATACGGGTATTTGTAAATTAAAATCGTTAATAGGTCAGAACAACGGTTTACCGATCTCGATTTGCTACCGATTTACCGAGAACGGTCATTTGATAAAAAAAGTCTTTTAAATGAATATATGCCACAAGTGCCAGTGGAAGATATCATTTTGTTTAAATTTGCTTTGATGAAGATGGCAACAAGCACCGAGACCAAGATTGCTGCAGTACCAAGACCTCTCACTTCCAAATTGAAACTTTGCATGTTGAACATTGTTGCACAAATTTTTTCAAGTATTTTGCATAATTTTTTCTTCCTTGAAATAGATAGCAAGACAAGCTTATCTTGGTTGAAAAAGTGTTAAAAGACTATTCGTGTGCCGCTTTGGATAGTTTATAAACTGAATTTTCATTTTCAACAAAAACTTCACTTACCTTGTGGAACTAGTTTTGGACAACGCGAAGCTTTCTTTTTTAATCCACGGATATTGATTTGAGGGGGCAAAACTAGCCGTGGCTTTTCCTTGTTGAGATAGACGAGACCTACGTCATCTCGCGGGCCAGTCAGACATAATACAGACATTACAGCTCAGATGGCCGAGTGGTATAGAGCGTCTGTCTCTTGAGCTGTAGACTCGGGTTTGATTCCGAGTCGGGTCAAACCAATGACTTTAAAATTGGTATTCACAGCTTCCCTGCTTGACGCTCAGCATTAAAGAGACAGTGTGGAGAACAAGCCGGCAAGTTTACTTGTTGTGCCGTTGGGAAAGGCACTTAGCGGGATTCCCCCATCTTGGTGTGGTAGACAGATGGCCGGCAACTCCTAAGCGAGCTCGTATAGCGCATTGATCGCTTTCTGGTGATAGGAGAATAAATATGCAACTAAAACTAAACTAATACCAAAAAATTACGAGCTATAATGAACTAATTGTAATTACAAAAATATATTACTCCCCCCCCCCCCCCATTCAACGAAAATCCTGGTTGCGCCACTGTTTAATCGCAATAAAACCTTGCATAGGTCGTTGTAGCTTGTTGTCCCTTCAATGCTAAGCATCAAGCAGGAAAGCAATGAATACCAATTTTTGTAGTAAGTTAATTGGTTTGCATCGAGTTAACAGCTTCAGAGGCAGCCGTTTTATCCATGTGGCTATCTGCATTTGAGCTGTAAGTGTTGCTCTCCGGGACAAAAAACGGCAAATTTCGCAGAAAACAAGTTAACAGTTGCGAGCAATGGTGTTGAAAGTGGGAAAAAGCGAAACAAATGTCTTTGGACCCACACGAACTTAAAGGCCCATGCCAGGGGTGGGAGACATTTTTAGAAGATGTTCTTTAACGAACTTTGTTATTTTAGAAGATGCCCTTTAACGGTTAATCAGAGCTCAGTTCTCTCACCACGGACGACCTTAATAATTTTTTCCTCGGGGCCCAAATATCCTTTCAGGGGCCACGATTAGGAGTAAGTGTCTTTTTGGAAACCCTGTTTGTAACTAAGTTGATATTGTCTCATCACAGTGTAGTCATTGATGAAAATATGAGGCAACATTAAATGTAAAAAAATTTAGGCAGCATTAGAATGGTTCATCAATTTATCTAAAGCCGATGAACTGATTTTGAGGTAACTACAGTACAATGGAAAAGTTCAAACTTATAGTATGGACTATGAGATACACGGGAGCTATATTTTTCGTCATTGCTTTTCAATCTCGAAATTGGATCGAATTTAACGAAATTGCTTCTTACTCTAACTATGGGCTTTTCGAAGCCTGCACCAATCTTGTATGTGGTCCAATTTGTAAGTAGCCTATGTCTTTGTTGTAATTGGTCAATATATCAGATGACCAAGTGGATATATAGCGGGAGTCTCTGAAGAGAGTCTGAGGATTCGATTCTGAGTCGGCTCACATTATTGACTCCAAAAAGGATACAGTTTATTCGTTTACATTCTTATTCTCACATCGCGGGAAAGCGATCAAAGCACTTTAACAAGCTCGCTTAGGAGTTACCAGCCATGTTACCACACCAAGATGGGGGACTCCCGCTAATTGCTTTTACCAACTCCACTACAAATAAAGTTGACTTCTGATTTTTTCATCTTTATTCTCCTGTCACGAGAAAGCGAAGGAGGCGCTATGCGTAGGACAAATCCAGACTCGCTTAGAAGTTGCCTTTGTTTCTAGGTTTTCCGGTTGATTTTTCTTCTAAATTTTTCATACTGGCTAGTTCTCCATACTGTCCCTTTAATGTTGAGCATGAATAAGTAAGAAAGCCGTCAATACCAATTTTGTAGCCATTGGTTTGAACCGACTTGGAAGCAAACCCGAGTCTACTCTATTCTTCCTTTTTGACTTTGCCTTTTTGTAAAAAAACAAAACTAATGGACTAATGGTTCCGGGTGACTGAAATATGCCAGACTCTTTTGAAGGTTTCTGTAGCTTATGACCATGGGCCGACCCAGGGGGTAGGATTAGGCAAAAATGATTTTGATAAACGCAATTTTCTCATAATTTAAACCTCTTCGGTAACAATAAGCCTTACGCCTTAAGCACGCATAATCGAAAATGAGCGAACAAAATGCAGCACAACTTATTCGGCGAAGCACTCAGATTTAGGGTCAAAAATTTTAAACAATATTTGTCTGGAAAATCTTCAAAAAGCATTAAAACAGCCATTACAGCATGTAAATTTTCAAAAATTTTCGGGGGGAGCATGCCCCCAGACCACCCTAGAGCCTTTTTTGTTTCTCAATTTGCTTCAAATTTGCTCTGCCAAAAAAAACTACGCTTGGAAAAAAATATTGAAATTATGCCCCCCCCCCTTTCAAAATTTTTCGCTACGTCACTGCTCTTATCACTCGGCCATCTGAGCAGTTAATTTATGCGCAAACATTGAAAAAGAATAAAGATCGTTTTTGATCCGAAAACAATCTTCATTCTAATTTTATGAAACGTTGGCCATTATCTGATAACAGGGCATCGAACGCTTGAAATATCGCTCCGGTTTAGGTTCAGATTCCGCAAAATATATTTTTAGCGGTTTACCTCCGGTTCAGGTTTTCGTCGTTTGATTTTGCAGGTTTAATTCCGGTTAAAGTTAAAAATATACTTTAATCACCAGGTTCAGGTTAAAAATTTGAAACCGTCAATTCGATTTATGTTCTGGCACACAGATACAGGCGAACTTTTTTCAAGAATACTTAATGCATTTAGGCTGATTGTACTTTTTAACCCTTAAACGCCTATGTGGGTATCTAGCGACCTGAGCAAACTTTTCTTCTTCTGTTTCTCTGGGACTGCTTATCTTTACAGCGTATGACTACCAGTATTGTCCTAGTGTCTAAAATCTTCTCCCATTTTACATCCACACGTTTAAAACTTTTCTCACCTTAAAAAAGTTATTGAGGTTTTTGGAGTAAAAAAGCAATAGGGTCGCTTTCGACCCATGTTGGGTAATAGTGTAAGTTTTTTTTGATGGCGAGCTATTTCGTCAGTGGTAAGTTTTTGAAGTACCGCAAATATAATGTTTGTACGCAATGGTGAATGTAGCAAAAAAACTCACGTGCTTTTAGAGTGATATAGCAAGTTTTTCTTGAAGCTAAAATGGTATTGATTGCAGCAAGAGCCGCAGTTCAATATTAGGTCCGCAGATTTGTCAGATTTGGAGGAGAGTGTTTCAGATGATTAAACCACCGTTGAAAACGAGTATTCTAAAAATAACATTGACCAAGCATCATCATAAAAAGGTTAGCATAGCTCACATAAGTATGGATGTTGACTCGTCTGCGGACGAACGATCTTTCAGCGAAAAGCTTATTTCAATATACAGTAGAAATGGTCGTGTGTGGGTTACCACGCGTCCTCATCCTCCAGAATTTGCGGATAACATCTTAGACAAATCACCGCAAGGCTATATTGGGAGCTGCATAAGACATCTATAATGGGAATATGTTTTTTCTTGCTACTGATAATGATTTGTTAAGGCAGATTGCAGCTGTCCATCATTTGAAAATCGTGCAAGAAGGGACCTTAGAGCAGTGGGTGCCATCTGATTTGTCGGTTGTGTGCATCTGATTGATGCGCATTAATTTCAACACAAATCTCTTTGTTGGTTATACATGGTTATTGGGCTCATCAGACATAGCTTCTTTTTTCAGCTTTTTTTGCCATAATCAGTTCAAGTAACTTACAATGAACCCACGCTTTGATGGTGATGAAGATTATAAAACGAGAAATAGGTTTGCCGCATTTCTACAAATCAAAGCATCCAGTGCAAATAAAACAACTTCCAAAAGCTGCTAACAAAATTATAGCCGCGGAAATGTGGTTATAAAATTATCACTGACTATTCTCAGTCAGCTACATATCAGAGAGTGAACGCAAAAGACGGTGGAGCCACATTTGCACGTCTTCTCTGGATCAGAGGCGTAGCGTAGGGGGGCAGTGGGGTACATATGTCCTCGGGCGCCAAGGTACAAGGGCGCCAAAATGGGGCAAGCAAAAATTTCACAACAAGGGTAAAAAGCCGATCACAAGCAAGATTGCACCGGCGGCAGATATCGTCTGATAGTAGCAGACTGGTACGCACCGTAGGGGAAGGTGGGGCAAAAGGGGACACGGGGAAAAACGACAGTAGCGTAGCGAGGGGGCACGCGCCCGTGGGCGCACCACCTAGGGGCGTACCAAGAAGTTCTTTTTATACTCTTTTTTTGACATATTCACACAAATTTTAAAAACTACTTCGTGGATTACTGCATTGTAATGTATGCTGTTCGCAAAGGGTTCAAATCACGCCTTACTTCCGACCACAAATCACGCACCAAAGGGGCGCACAAAACAGTGATTTTATACACTTCAGTTTCGACGTAATCTTTTAAACTTTAAAACAATCAATTTCTTGCAATGCATCTAACACCTGTATATGCTTTTGACAGAGAAGTGAAATCACTCTTAACACCCGATCACAAATCGCCCGTTTACTCTATTATGACATCACAAAGAGGTTTGAAACTGCGCGTACATAGTTATTCGACTTTGCAGCAATTAAACAGAAGGAAATAGTACTCCACTAGCAGAAAAGTAGAGAAGCGATAGGTATCTACAGTATTAGATTTTCATTATTTTAGCGGTAGATGGATGCTAAAGATTGTTGGTAAGTTGATTAAGAAACGCGTATAGTCGCTCGCTGTAATACTGTGCTAAACCTACACCACAGTGATCCTAAACTTTTTAAACGAATTGGCCCTTTTTGATAATACAGCGGACAAGTGCCGATCGAAGCATTAACTAAACTGAAGCTTTGCCTTAGTGGCTTTTTCTGGGAGTTTTCTTTTGCAGTTTGTATTGTTTTGCTACCGTGATTGGTGTGTAGACTGTGATTTCCAATGCGGATATTTTGAATATTTGACAGCAATCACAGAATGAGAAAATAGGGAAAAATCTGGCAATTTAGGGGTTGCGAAGCGCAGCCCCGTTGCTGATGCTGAGATAATTTAGTTACAAATGTAAAAGAATTGCAGTATCGTAGGATAATATTGCAGCTGAGCGCTTGATTGCCCTATATGAAATGCAACTCCGTTTTCTGGATAGCCTTTTTTTCAGATGGACGGTCAAACTTCTTGTTGAGATTTTGAGCGAAAAAGCTTTGCAGTTTGATGTGGGCAGCTTTCCCCAGTGTGGGCCCCTAGCCGACCGTTGGGATGTCGTCTCCAAAAAAGAAAAGAAAGGTCTTCACCCACAATTCTCGGCCCTTAAATGGAATCTTGGTCCCCTTGACAACTAAGTGGTCTCCAAAAAAAAGGTCTTCACCCGAAATTCGGTGACCTCAAATGGAAACCGGGGACCCTTGACGGCTATGTGGCCTCTCTAAAAATAACAAAAAGGTCCTCAACCATAATTCGGGCCTCCAAATGGAATCCGGGGCTCTTCGACAGCTAAAGGAATCTCTCACCACACTACTTTGGGACCTCTATGATGGGCCCCTAAAATGCTCTTTCATGGACTCCTACACACCCATGAGCCCGGGGCAGATTGCCCCCTGTAATCCCCAGCACCCCTCTTTTAAGCCCTGGAGGGGTCCTGTAGTGTGTCTTTTGTATCCTTGACATTCAGTTGGGACGATCTATTCTACAGTATTAGAGCAAAAAATGTAATTTTGGCAAAAAGCTGCCAATTTCGTTCTGCATCTCTCTCCACAATGTCTTCTGATTGTACTCAAGGGATTGCATGTGATAAGTTTTTACCGGCCCGCCTCTGGCTCAGAAAAATTGCCGCACCGTTAAATAAAATATCTCTAATTTCTAAAAACAGAAAAGCGTTTTTAGAGTTTACATTGTTAGCGATTTAACTGGTAGGAAGATTATGCCAAAAAAAGAGAGTGGAGCTCAGGGTCGAAAACGGCGAGCCCAATTTGAAGCGTTTTTGAATGAATCTAGAAAATTTATGAAAAAAAATTTTGAAAGTAGTGGCTATGCAAAAAGACAATCGGCCGATCTACGAAGACAAGGCCAATCTGCTGGTACAGATAATGATAGAATTGTAAAACACAGGGGGCGCAAAATTTTTGTTTGCCCCGGGGCGCAGGATACCCTTGCTACCCCACTGCTCTGTATTGCCAAACAGCTGGTATGTGCACGCAATGCGATGGAGAACGTGGTATCAACCACAAGCAAGTCACTGTTTTATGCTCCTACTATGCCGCGTCACTCTTGTCTTAGCATTATCATTGTCATTACCTTGGCATTATCATTCCCACTGCATAGGCATCCCTAAAAGCTGTATTCGTTTCAAATTTCTTGTTTTTTCTTTCTGCTGATACAATGACAGATTAAATTAATTCCTTGTTCTTATTAGCTAGGAGAGTATTATTGTACGCCTTAACTTCGAGAATATTCGCACAATCAAAAAAACATTTCATTGAAATTGCTAAAAATGAGTCTGTTTATGCTGAAACATGATTGTTGAGGGTCAATGACAGTGAGCATGCATTTTCTTTACTTATTTCGTAAGCATATTGGAAAAAAAAAGTACGAATAGCAACGGTTTTTAACCCCTGGGTCGCTAGCGACCCACATAGGTAAAAGTGATTGGCGAAACACTTGGGCGTTTAAGGGTTAGGATGCTACCGCGTGTACTGTAGCTTATAAAGGATGTCCACAGCGGCAGAAATAACCTCCGGTCTGGGTTTAAGTTAGAAAAAAATTATTTTGACTGTTCAAATTCGGTTAAAGTTCAAGAATTTTGATGACCTTGGGTTCAGGGTGTCGTTAAGTTTATGTCTTCAAATTATAAAGATTACTTCGGTTTGGGTCAGTGAAAGGAAGCGGTTAATGCGGGTTTTCGGTTTACAATTCGGTTCGACGCCCTGTCTGATAATGAATTTCATTTTCAAGGTTATACGCTATTGTCTCTGGACCACGGATGGGCAACCCCTGGCACGCGTGCCAAACTTGGCACGCGAGCTCGTTTCTCTAGCACGCTAGCCAGGCCACGGAAACGAGCCAACGAAAAAGCAGCAGCAGAAGTATCACTGACCAACATATGGCCTTTTAAATTTTTTTTGTAGGACATCTGAGGGCATGAAGATCTTTTTTTATTTTGCTCTTCACCGATATTTTCAGGGAAAAACACGAATTGTCGGTTGGTACGCGAAAAAATTTAGCCATTAATTTTAGCCGATTTTGCCCATCCCTGCTCCAGACTAACAAGTAGGGGAGACTGGGGAGATATGTTACAGGGGAAAGTTGTTACAGTCCCTTTAATTTTTTAAATGCTGCTTATAAACAGCTAGATTTAAGTTTTCTTATAACCAACTGGACAGAGGGTTCCAACAAAAAAATGCAAGATTTGTGGGTTTGATTTAGCGAAAAATATTGGAAAAAAATTATATTGAGCTGTAAAAGTAAAATTTTCAATATTTTTAAAAAACTCAATACCTAGCAGAGAATTGAGGTTAAGGGTAAGACTTATAGCTTTTTGATAAGTGAATTTATTGTAGTTTAAGAGCCTATCAAGCTTTTCTCATTTGAAGGGCAACGTAATTATGAAAAATTTCATTCAAGTTCGTATTTTATGAAGGGGTAAAATGTTACACGGTGTAACATCTTGCCCCATTTGGTTTTTAATAAAGTTAGAGTTAGGGTGTAAATGCTTAAAGTGGTCGCATGCTGAATGTGCTGATTGTAGGCCTAATAGCAATTACGTGTGCGAGACTTCCGATATGTAAATTGTTTTTTTGCTTCGTTTTGAGTCTTCTGCTAAGATGGTGTTCAATGCCAAGTATGAATTGCGTTTGAAAGCTCAAATTACTTTATGAGCGACCGATTACGCTTGTTTTGCTTCGTTATTCAACTTTTTTGAGATTTTTTAACTGTTTTACACCTTCTAAATGAGTTTTAACAAACGTAACACAGTGCCCCATTAGGTGTAACAACTTACCCCGCTGTTGTGGGGTGAAATGTTACAATAGACCCTTCGTTAATTCATCGTTGAGGCCCCTAAGATAAGGAGATAAAAACGTACAACCATTTCTGATTACTTCAAAGGGGATCATGAAGCTATAAAAAAGAAAGTTAGCTCGTACGCGCAATAGAGCGGCAGTAAAGACCGTTTTACCAAAAACTATTACATATCTCCCCGTCTCCCCTAACAAGCATTACTGATGTGAAATTGGTTATGTTAAATTTTTATTGTTTCTTTCAGCTACGGAAAAAGACGGAGGTTTTTACTACTCTGCGTATATTCCTCGTGTTCTCATGATTGTAGCAAGCGTTTTAATTTCGTTAGCAGTGGTAATAGCAATCACGGAAAGCGTGCTTACGATACGCGCTACTCAAGCGACGGTTTTAACAGTCTTGTACACGATGCTGGAGTTCCTTGGAAGTAAGAAAGTTCATTGCAATCGCCGATACATTTGTATTCCTATGCAGGGCCGGATTAACGGTTTCTGAGGCCTGGGGCTATATGGTAGTCAGGGGGTCTGTATTATCTCCATCAATTGAACAACTGTTAAACTATGTAGCCTACATTCCGGTATAAAACACATTCAAAGAACGTATTTTCTAAACTTAGACAGAATGCCCTTTGTTGAACGTACGAAGTTTACGAAGATGTCATATCAAAGAGCCTTAAATCCTGCAAATATGCTTTCTATCTGTTGTTTTGCAAAGAATCCTACGATTATTTTCCACCAGCCGTGCAAAGTTTATGTTAACCAGGAGCGTATTCTCCAGAGGTTCAAGGTGTTCACTGTTCAGTGCCCAACCTGCGATATCACAGGCACACACGTTAACAACATTGATTTAAAGTATTGAATTTTTTCGTCTTAAGGTGCGTTTACCGATACGCGACGCGCGGCACGCTATAACGCGACTAAAATTATTATGTAAGTAAATGTAGAAGGATTTCGCAGGTTTTCGCGTAATCGGTGAACAGTAAAATAAAACAAGGTGCGAAAAATTTTTCTCGCGTACCGCGTATCGCATTGTCGCGTATCGGTAAACGCACCTTTAGTTTAATCTCCGTAATATCAGCGCAATCTGAGTTCTTTTTTTTTTCGATGAACGACAAATTGCTTTTTTTTCCACACTGACCGATGACGCAATTCTCTTGTATGATAGGATCTACGGATATCGTAGGACACAAGCTAGCCAGACCTTTTCCATTGTATTCTGAATGGTATTATAGAGCGGAAAGTGACTTTTTCTCTTTCCACGCGATTCAATTAAATGCAAAAAATGTTCTATCCGCTAACAAGCCGTTAACCGGTCTTATTAGTGGTCCGCTAACAGCCCAGTTCTATCTTTTATTTTTAATTGAGCCGCTAGCGAGCCGCTACCAATTTTTAAAAACCCCTTTTTCTGTTAAATGTGGTTGAACGTTCATAAAAGATTTGGCTTTGGGCGGGCTGGGCTTTATTTTTGGGATGAGTTTCCGGGTCGGTTACCGCTACTGGGCAAGAGGTTCCGGGCCATAGGCGGTCCGGGTTGCAAAAAAGTCAGCCCGTGTCATCTCTAAGTTGAACTCAGACGCAACGTCACAATACATGCTCAATCACGCCACAGCGATTTGTTTTTTCATCACAGACGAATTTGTAGTTATGCTTTCCCGCAAAAAACATCATTGTCGCCCCTGAGCCGGAGGAGGGGGGGATTTACACAATGAGAGCATATTGAGAAGCCCTAGGCTATTTGATCAGAGAGGCCCTGTGATCAATGACCAGAATCATCTCTGCGTATATAAAATCTTGATGACCGATTTCCGAAAAAAGGGTCTTTGTTGTTGGTGACGAGGCCCTGGGATTCAGCCGGCCGAGCATATTGATAAATCCCTCCCTGCTCCTGAGTATTTTGTGCCGATGTTATTTTAAAGGTTAGGGTGATTTGCAACCTCTGCTAACCCAAAAATTGTGAAACGTTTGAACAAATTTGTGGGTTTGATTCTTTAGTAGGTCTACGAGCTATCTTGCAATATGCGTGATTTTGAATGTGCTTATGCATTAAGTGTTGTGCACGCTAATCTTGTTGAAAGATTATATATTTGCTAACGGTATTTTGCTTTATAGCATTCACCCCAAGAGTTATGATTTTTCTGTTTATCAACAGTACACTGTTTTCATGAAAATTGGTTTTGCAGGTTTGCTGACTTTGTCTGCGGTTTTTCTTGCAATTTTTTACGGTCCTGACGAAAATCTCCTCCACTTAACATCTTTAACATCCATTGGTAATGCTGTTTTTATTAGCGGATTTGCGTCGGCGTTATTCCTGTCATCAGCCATAGCATCGATTATGTGGTTTTGGTGTTTTCGACAAAGCAGTGAAATAGTTCTGCATGTCCATGAGACAAAAAGAAAGAAAAAAGTGCGTAAAATTAGAATTAGGTCATCGAAATAAACTTACCAATTTTACTTCGTTTCTTGTATATTTGATTATTTATAGGGGCCGTTTGGAAAAAAAATAGATTTACGTTTTTCCACTTGTTTTTCCGGCCAATTTCAGCTACACTTTGTCCAATATATTATAATGATTGTTTGCGACACCGAGCAATGCAAGAACGACACGGGGCCGGGTGTACACTAACGCTGAGTGCACGAAAAAGGGTAACCGGTTATCATTTTTTTCGTCCTTCCAGACTGATCAGGTGCACAATTTCGAGAGCCAAAACTAGCTCTAACTAAACCAACAAAAATCGAAGCTTATATACAGTTTGCTAATCAGAAGGGCTCGGCAAGAGAGAAAGCGCTCAAGGTTCAAAACCTATTACAAAATCCAAGATTACGCATACCACAGAAGCATCTCGAAGGAAAAAGCGCTCATGGGTCAGAAGTCTGAACACAATTAGCTGAAACAATGAAGCATCATGCGCACGTGAAAAGCAAATCAAGTCAACTGCAGAAATTGAAGTCAAAATTATCTGTGAAACCAATAGAACTCGTGAATATGTTCTACAAAATAACCAGTGGCGTACGCAGGATTTTTCAATGGGGGGGGTTTCAGCGACGTCACATCGTGATGACGTAAGTTTCAGTGACGTTACAGCTATTATAATGCCATAACGAAGAAAACAATTCAGATATTTTATTCACAATTTTGCTTGATTCTTTGCGCTGTATTTAAAAGCGAAAACATGTCACAAAAACTCAAGCTGTCAATCCGTGGTTAAAAATTTACTGAAAAAACTTTAGTTGACCTCATTTTTGGGCCATAGGAAGGTTAACTGACTAAAGTAGGCTAGCTTTCGCAACGTCACAAACAGGGTCTAGCCTGGGGGTTAAACAGGTAATTGCTCCCCTCCAAAAAATCCTTTTCAAGAACCAACATTGATATAAACAACGCATATAAACCTAGATAAAACATTTAATATGCACCAGTGTTGTAGTCGAGACCACATGCTTCGAGACCAAGACCGAGACCGGATAATTTTTTCGAGACCAAGACCGGGTGTTTTTCGAGACCCATGGTTCGAGACCGAGACCAGCAAGAATCGAGACAGAGACCGGCAATTATTCGGCTTACTAAAACAGATCTAAAACACCAACAATAAACTGTATAGCAAATTTTTATTTTTCTAAAAATTGCGACTTACACTTCAAATAAACCAGCATCTCCAACATGTCCGACGAGAGCCTTGCTCGGTGTGGCCGCATCATTAACCCACCCGCACTAAAAATTCGCTCAACGGGAGCTGATGAAGCGGGTACACAAAATGCATGGTTAGCAAGTTTTAACAACGCAGGAAATTCATTGCTCTTTTTTTGCCAAAAGTCAAAGATGTTTGAAGGCCCTGCAGGCATGGTTGTCACTTCGCTCAAATACTTCGTGAGTTGTGATCTTGGGTTCGCAGTTTGATTTACGGTCTCTGCAGTTCAATTTCTATTCTGTAACCCGAGGTCTATTTTACCTAGCTACCGCGTAAGCCATTGACTATATGCAGCTAACAAATGTTCACGTTTGCACTATAAATTGTCTAGAAGTAGAATGCCTACCTTCCGTCAGAAAAGAAAGCATCGGAAGTTTGTCATTACATTATTTTGTAACCTAAAATAAATCGTCCTGCTATTAATTAGTTTCGCTGTATACGAAATCAAATTAATGTGGCGTGAGCGTGGGATTTAAAAATTCTGTTTTGAACTTTTGAGTTATGTCAAATGAGCGTGCTGGGATTTAGAGCATTCTGTATTGAGCTATGAGTTGCGAGCGTGAGATTTAAAAATTTTGTTTTGAATTTTTGAGTTGTGTCGTGGTAGCGTGCTGGGATTTAGAGCATTCTGTATTGAGCTATGAGTTGTGCGCGTGGGATTTCGAGAATTTAGCTTAAGTCGCGACACAAAACAACTTTCGCACCTCACAATCACGAGTTAAACCAGAGTCTATTGCGTCCGAGAGGGGCAACAATAGTACATGTTTTAAAAAACAGCCAAAAGGTTTGCATGGTGTATCAAAAACCAAGCCGGTCTCGAGACCAGTTTTGACCGTACGAGACCAAGACCACAACACCTCGAGACCAAGACCACGAAAATATGTTCAAGACCAAGACCGCTAAAAATCGGTCTCGAGACCGGTCTTGAGACCTTCATCACTGATATGCACTCATTATGAAAGGAGCAGTTTCCCCTGTCTTGAAAACTGAAGACAGTAAAGCATGAGAAAAAACTGCCCTCCCTACCGAAACATTTTTAAATTACAGTAATATATGTGCTAGAGGAATCTCTAATCATGTGATTAAGGTCAAAAACAGCGTCGATATTATCCAAGTATTTTTCATCCAAATCACAGCATCGATAACTTGATATTCTCTCAAGCACATAATCGGGGTGTTTGGGAAACAGAGTACTCCAGCTCCTTAGACAGTTACGGTGCATAAAAACGATTTTGCTTCCCCCCTCCCCGTTCCGCCCCTGGGCCTCTTTAAATCTTTCGTTGGTCTGGTCTTCTTTAACAGTATTTTATTTTCAGCATTTAGGTAGGGCAGTGTCAATATAAGTTTTTATATTTTAATAATTTTTCAACAAACCGGCCGGTTACAGCGCAGTGTTGAAGATGTCGCTGTCGATGCGAAAGGTTTGAGGTTCAATTCCCAGGCAGGTCAAATCGGACACGGTGTAACCAACGGCTCGCCGCCGCTGCGACGATTCTTCGGAGCTGTGTTGCCCAGGCGCTAAGCCACGGGGTCGGGACTCGCCACTCGCTACCACCCTTCGGTACTACAGCGAGTTAATGAAACGAGTAGGCCTACAGTGAAGATTTGATTTTTTTTTACATTTGTGTGCGGCCATAGTTACTGCAGATGCACCGTATTTAAGAAAGCTCCTGCTTACCAGCTGCTTCACAGCAGCATCAATGACAAAAATGTAGTTCAAGCAAAACACATCAGAAAAGTTGAAATACCGGTATTGTTGCATCGCATGGTAATAAAAGTTTCTCGAAATTAAATTAGAAAATTGGACCGAACGGAAAAACATGACAGCAGTTTCCGCAAGCTCCGCACGAAGAAAAGTCGGTTCGATACAAAAAAGAAAGGTTTCACTTTTTCTGCAATCGTCAACGTCAAGCGCACCGCACCAGCAAACTTTGACTACCGGTAGGCCTATTATTGCATCACAATAAAAGTTTTTCAAGATTTTATAAGCAAGTTAAATAGCATAGAAAAACATAAGAGCAATTTCTGCTATCTCTGTATGAAAAAACGCGATTCGTTCCCAAATAAGAGGTTTTCATTTCTTTTTAAATCTTCAATGGCGGGGGGGTTTTGACCCCCGAACCCCCCCGTGCGTACGCCGCTGAAAATAACTAGGAGAACTATAACCCGAACCCGAAGAAAATATTAAATTAAACCATAAAACGAAGCCGAAGAAAAATTAATTTTAACAACTTTAGTAATGACTACCTAGAACAAAAGTTCGTAACAAAGGTCAAAGCTGCCCGGGATAATCGAAAACCAGCAAAGCTCATGTATCGTTTCGTTGGTATGAACGTATGGAAACAGAAAATAGCTATATGTGGTTTAAAATAGCCGAAAAAACTGGCCAAATATGTGGTTTGAAATAGACAAATATGTGGTTTAAAATAGCCGAAAAAACTGGCCAAATATGTGGTTTGAAATAGACAAATATGTGATTTAAAATAGCCGAAAAACTGACGCAGAATATATTGGAAAGTTTCTATATAATATAATATGACAAATTATTGCATAAATTTGCCGAAAAAGCAGCGCAAAACATACAGTAACTTTTGTATATGCAGACAAATTATCACATAAATTTGCCAAAAAAGCAGCGCAAAACATACAGGAACTTACAGAAATTAAAAACTTACAAATTACGAACTTACAAATTACAAAAACTTACAAATTACGAAATTACGAACTTACAGAAATTAGGAACTTACAGAAAACATACAGGAACTTACAAAAACAAAACATACAGAAATTTCTTATAATTATAATATACTGTATAAAACGAATTATTGCATAAATTTGCCAAAAAAGCAGCGCAAAACATACAGGAACTTTTGTATATGTTTTGCGCTGCTTTTTTGGCAAATTTATGCAATAATTCGTTTTATACAGTATATTATAATTATAAGAAATTTCCAATATGGTTTGCGCAGCTTATTTTGGCAAATTTATGCACTAATTTGTCTTGTATATTATAAGAGGAAATTTCTAATGTTTTGCGTTGCTTTTTTTTGGCTAATTTATGCAATAATTTGTCATATTTTGATTGATTGATTTCTTCATCTTTATCCTCCTATCACGAGAAAGCGGCGAAGGCGCTATGCGTAGGACGAATCCATACTCGTTTGTTTCCAAGTTTTCCGGTTTAATCTTCCTCTGACTTCTTTAATTTGCTGCTTGCCGGATTCCACCAAGCAGAGATAATCATCATGAAGCATCATAATATTACATAGGAAATTTCCTTTGCATCTTGTGTCATTGTTTTCGGCTATTTTAAGCCACATATTTGTCCTATATACAGTATATAGGCCTACAGAAAATATCCTACACAATATATATTGGACAAAACGTAGCTTGAATTGGCCGAAAAAAACATGTGGAAAACCTAAATTATTTTTTCCAAACCGCGCCTCATAATTATTTCGTATTCATAGAGGCTAGCCATCACGACCGATATTTACCAATAGGCTAGGCAGGCTGAAGCCTAAGGCCTGGGAGAAACAGGGGACCTCGTCACCAACAACGAAGGCCCTTTTTTGGAGATCGACAATCAACATCTTTTTTTTGGAAATCGACCATTAACAACTTTACATACACGTAGCCTGGTGATGGGTCTGACCATTGAACACCAGGGCGTCATTGATCAAATAGTCAGAGATAAGCATTTATTGAGATAATTTATCGGCGATAATTTTTTACCGATTTTCATTATCGCTTAAAATAGTTTTGATTTATCGATTACCGATGCCGATTTTGCTATATATTTTGTTATCGCCGATAAATCATCGCGATAAACGATTCTTTATGCACACAGTGTTCAAACTTAGTGAGTTGGCGCTATTAAAAAAATACACGGAGTCCATAAACTCTTGTTGCAATTTAAAAAAAATCGTTCTTGGTTTTATTTAATGCCACAGATGCCACGACAGAGTCCGTGAACGGCAGTCTCTTTTCTTGAAAAAACATTTTGCAATAATATTTGACCAACAAAAAAAAAAGTTTCGTCAAACACATTGAAAATTTACCGCAGCATTTATCCGAGAAATTTGTCGGCGATTATTTATCGATTACCGATATCGCTTGAAGAAACTGATACTTATCGATCATCGGTATCGCCCAGGTTTTTTTTGAAATTATCGATTGTCGTTATCACTGTAGCACAGAAAGGTTGATCGCGCTCATTACTGCAAATAGCCTAGGGCAGAGATGGGCAACTTTTTTCGGTCTGGGTACCAAAATCGGCTAAAATATCGCCAAAATTTCCGCCTGCCAACCAACAGCTCGTGTAATCCACAGAAAATATCGGTGAGGAACAAAAGGTATTTATATCGGTGAGGAGCAAATAAAAAAAGCAGAGGTGGGCACAATTTCGTTAATCGTTGATAACGAAGCTAACTTTTTCATTAACTAGTGAATTCGTTAAATTTCTTTTTGAAATTAACGGACTAAATTAACTTCCGTTAATGTTTAATAACTTCCGTTAAATTTTTGTAAACGCTCATTTCTCTTATTGTTCGTAAAGTTTGACATCGATAAACTAGCAAAATACGACCAATGAGGTCAAAAAGCGAAATAAAAACAACAAAACATATTGCTTGTGAACAAAAAAATTGCTTAAATGCTTACGCAAACATTGATATAAAAAAATTTTAAGCTTATTTTAAAAAAGAAATGCAGTTTTAACTCAAAATTAACGATTTAAACAATTTAATTAACTTCCGTTAATTGGAGCTGAATTTAACGAATTAACGTTAACGAAGGTACACAACTGTGTTAACGAAGTAGTGGTTAACGAAGCTAACGGTTTGCATTAACTTGCCCATCTATGAAAAAAAGATATTCACGTACTAAGATGTCCTTTAAAAATAAATAAAAAGACCGTATGTTGTTCAATATGCTTCTGCTGCTGCATTGCCGTTGACTGGTTTCCGTGGCCTCGCTCGCGTGTCAGAAATACCAGCTGACGTGGTAAGTTCGGCACGCGTGCCAGTGATGGTTGCCCATTCCTGGCCTAGGGCCTCTCATTGCCTTAATCTTATTGCCTCTTATTGATATCCCTTTCCGGCCATGCACACCAATAACAAAAAAACGAGTCTGTGCGAATCAAAACTTTATTTCTTCTAATTGAAGAGTCGATGATTCTTTGAAAAGTTCATAAAAACACAACGGAGCAATGCTATTAACAATTACCGACTCGCGTTTACTGCTGGCTAATGTGAATTTAGGTTCCTGAAAACTTGATACTAATTTGGATATAGGCTAACTTTCAAAATTTGGTCCATGAATAAGCCGTGTGGTAAGCACAAGTCGCTTCCTTGGCTGCCAAAGACTAAGACTCTCGCATAGGTGGGGGAACCGGGGAAGGGGGAGCTGGTCCCCCACTTTCTTCAGGAGGGGCCCTGGGGGGGTTACGCGCTTTTTCTACAATAATACCTCTGCATGAATGTACTTGAAACTTAATAGGGCCACCATCGAAATTGAAACCCAGGAAAGAGCTTAAATCCAGAGATGTCTTCTGTAAAATTTTGTTTATGGGGTGGGGGGAGCAGAAAAAGTGTAATCTTCTTATAGCAAAAAAATTAACTTGCGACTTGTAAATGTGAAATTGAGCATTTTAACACATAAAAGGCAAACCAGCAATTGGTAGCATTCAAGCCAGGGGTTCTCAACATCTCAACCGTGGCCCTTGGCCTCCCTAAAGGACCACAGAGCTCATAGTGTTCTCTTGGGAGCCACGATGGTAGGAATCATTAACGAATTATAACAGACCGGGACTTTAACTCACACACTATAGGGGCCACGGCCTCTTTTAGAGGTACAGGCAAGCGGCCACGGCTCAGAAAAGATTGAGAATCACTGATCTAAGCTTTCAGTATGGAAAAAGTGTTTTAAAGTGCGTTTTGAGACAAGGCGAGGTATGCAGTGGTGGTCGTAAAAGTCGTTTATGATAAAACAATCAATAAAATAAGCAGCTGTGATAAAAGAAAGGCGACGGACTGCGCAAAATATCTATAGTCTAGTTTTTAAGTTTTTTGAATTACCGGTAGTTAAATTTATTAATTTATTTTGTTCTGCTGTGCAGTGCTAACCCTAGCAATTCCTTTGCCAACAAAATTGCTTTTTCTAGTCAGAGAAAGCAATTGAAACCTTTTGATTCTGTGGCGATGCGATTTACAGGGTTTTAGGCGAAGAAAATCTAGTCATTGCTTTTGGCCCCCCCCCCACTTTAGAAATGCTTCCGCCATCGCTACGTATGCTCCAAAAAAGCTTACTGCTCTCGTTGTTTCCGTGACCTACGTGACAGACCCTAAAATCCCAATTTGAGCGCCACACCGCCTAATTTTTCAACTCTTTTCCTCTCCTATTGTGGCGTTCTATTTGAGGTGGTGTTCAGTTTAGAGGATAGTGCTATATTTTTTGACGGGCTGGTCAGAATTTTGGGAAGGAAAATATAATTAATGAAAAGAAAAAATTTATAAGAGAATTAACATTTAGCCTTTAAGGAAGCAAAAAAAACATCCACCGAAACACAGTTACTGATAAGCAATCAAAAACCCAATGCGGAAAATCAGGTGACTCGTCCTTGCGTAGCCGTCCTCGTCATTTTCAACAACTTACCTTGTAGTGGCATTACAGGTGGTGTTCAATTAAAGGGGTGCCGCTCTAATTTTCAATCCTTCCCCTACAGTGGCGCTCGAATAGAAGCTTTACGGACGGTTATGGTACCGGTATTTACAGTTGCTGTTGGGATTGTTAAAACAATAAACTTTAGCTACACAATTAGGCCTATCCTGTCCACAAGTCCAATTTATGTGGGCTTTAGACCAACGTTCTTGGTTCTAGTTTCTCTACCACAATTAAATAGGCCTACTAGCTTATCCACTTTCGATACTTGTAAATCATTCTTTCGAACTTGGCTACTTTCCCTACAGCCTAAATACTGCCAAGATTATTCCTTTGAACAAATCCAGAGACAAATCTTTACAAATTATCGCCCTATCTCTATTCTAACGTTTTTTTCAAAAATTCTCGAAAAATTGATAGGCCTACATAGCAGATTAACGAATTTTTTTGACAAGCACTTTGTAGCTTCTTCCACGCAATACGGATTTCGAAAACATCACTCGACTTCACACGCTGTTGCGGACGTTGTAACTCCAACTTACGATAATATCAATAATAATGAATGTACTGGATTGGTGTTCTTAGACTTAAAAAAAAACGTTCGATACCGTTTCCCACTCATTTCTTTTAAGCAAATTAAATCATTACGGCATTCGAGGACAGGCACATAATTTGTTAAGTTCTTATCTTGAAGATCGAAATCAATATGTCACGGACAACAACACCACATCAACAACTGAATCTATTGAATATGGGGCACCTCAAGGCTCTGCACTCGGGCCATTGTTATTTTTAATATACAGTACATTAATGACATTTTTTACAGTACATCTTCACTACCTAGGTTATTTGTTGACGATACTTGTCTCAACATCAACGCAAACTTACTTTCAAACCTTGAACTCAACATTTATTCGGAACTAAAAAAAATTTCAGAATGGGTCAATGCAAATCAATTAACAATTAATCCTACAAAATCGAACGTACTTCCTGTCCCACCAAAACTTAAAGGCGCGCCTAATAACATTATCGTTACCATCAAATTAACTCCAACAGAAGTAGTTAAAGAAGCTAAGAATGTATAAATTTCATAACAATAAACTACCTGTTTCTTTTTCGCACTATTTTAACCGAATCGCTGCAATTCAGCGCTCCCTAAAATATACTGGTGTGAAAATAAGGAACAAAATACCTAATTGGATCAAAACTAAAAATTACAGTCAGTTCTTAAAACACCTCAAATTACACCTACAAGGCAACTCAACATCTCTTTCTTTTATTTATTTATTTATATATTTTTTTCTTTGTATTACAGCAGATCCTATACGAATCAGCAGAATAATGCACAGCAACTGAGAAAATTAGGCCTATTATTTTTTTTTTTTTTTAAAGCAAGAGTGGTTGCTTGACTCGAAGACCCTTAGACGGTCACTTCGCAGCTTCCCTATTGCATCCAGCGAAAACTTTTTTTCTATGTTGTGTTATGTTTCGTTGTTGAACTATACTTTGCTTTTGTTTTTTACTTACCGGTACTATTTTATTTGTTTACAAAATACCGTATGAATGCAATGAAATACTGTAAATGAATCTCTCTCGAAATTTTTGAGGTCACGATTTATTATTGTGACATCAATAATTCAGGGATTTGTAGAACTGGAATAATTTATTATGACGTCAAAAATTGAATTGTGATGCGGAAACTAGAAGCAAGAACCGTGAGTCTGAAACCCACGTAACTTGGACATTTCACATGTGTACAACCTGAATATGGGTTGTAGGCGAAGGAAATCTGATCATTGCTTTTGGCCCCCTACTTTAGAAATGTTTCCGCCATCGCTGGACTCTCGGATTTACTTACTGCAAGAAAAACTAACGCAGTCGATTTCAGGATGCTGATACTTCAGCTAAGCTTTTGTGATTAGCAAATGATTACACTGGTGAACAAAATTTTTATGCCGGAGAAGTTAAAATATTTTGAGGGTATATTTGGGGCGCTGATTCCAAAAATGCACTTATTTTTTTCAATTTGGGTCTACTTTTTGAGATATCTGAAATTTTATGTTCAGGAATTTGCGAAACTATTGAAAATAAACACATATTTTTACGATGTTCATGATAATTGAAATCTGGTCATTCATAGACTGATATTTCAAAACTTGAAGCCAATATACTCAAGTTTTTAATTTCACCGTTTTGTAATATTGTTGTACGTCGGTTGCAAAAAGAACAAAATTTGAGAAAAATCGCTCAAAATGCACATTAAATATACGCTCACAATTGAATCGTTTTGTTATAAAAAGCCGCCGGTCGCAAGTGGGTAGCGTAAAGAATGTTTGTGTGTGACAGAAAGCCACAATGTGAATTGTGGAGTGATGGGAGCATATTCCCATCAGAGACCTAGTCAGCTAGTCTATGTCTTCTATAAATTTTCTGGTGACTTTTTTCAAACAACCCTCCGAAGAAATTAATTTTGTCATTTATCAAATTTGCAACTCCTCGTGAAGTTTAAAACACCAGCACAATAGTTTGCACACTCAAAAAGGCACAATAGTTTACACACACAAAAAGCACAATAAACAGATCAGTGAAATGTTGATGTAAAAGTACACTGTTAAAAATTTTTGTAAATTTACTGCCTATTTGGTAGTAAAATATTAATTTACCTGGATAGTAATTTGCTTACCGATGATTTTTGTATATTTACTGCCTATTTGGTAGTAAAATATAACTTTACATGGAGGGTAACTTGTTTACAGATAATTGCAGTAAATTTACTGTCTATTTGGTAGTAAAATATTACTCTGAACAGATAGTAATCTATTCACGAAGAATTTATGTAAATTTACTGCCTATTTGGTAGCAAAAATGTTACTTTAAACGAATAATAATTTGTTTACAGACCATTTGCGTAAACTTTCTCGATGCTTTTCAGTTTTTATATCAGTTAGTACCGGTAGTAGTTTGTTCAAGGATCACTTTGGGCTATAGCCTAAATGAGGGCATAACGAGTAAATTTACGATCGATTAATCATAAAGCGCTTTTGGGCCTAATTTCAATTTCATGTCTGTAAATTTGAACGATAGATGATCATCTAAAGAGCTTTTCAAGTGCATGTTATGCTGAAAGATGGATTCAAAATTTGTCCGTCTAAGACAAGTATACGTGTGAGATCAGGCTTAGGATTGCGAGTACTCGTATTGTTTTTAGCTGTAAGGAAATAGTTTTAAGCGTTGAGAATTAAATTACTTGATATCGTCCCCTTGGAGACCTTTTTGAGAGTTCTAAATTGGCCAAACTTTCCATATTTTCAAAGTTTTTTCCAGTAAGTAAAAGCGTCGTATTATCAGCAAAAAATCTGGGGGTTTTATCCAAGCAGGAATGACGATTATTTACATAGACATTTCGGTCATTTGACTACATATTTATATAGGTCGCCGTGGCAACTCTATCAACCGAATCATTTATGAGGTAACAGGCTGCAGAGATAGCCCGGATTTGGATTAGGATTTAATTGGACCGGATTTTCGTAATTTTACCGAATTAGTACGAATTAGGATTTATGATTTTTTTGCCTTTTGGATTTGGGCTTAAGTTTACAACATTGAAGTGGACAAAAACTAGTTGAAATTTCAAAGGAATTAACTTAATTTCAAAGCAAATATTCTCACTGTCATTTTCTAGATATTGGATTGTTTCGGATTTGGACTTTCTGCCCATGAAATTAGATTAGGATTTCAGCTTACGGATTTGGAAGGGATTAGGATTTTAAATTGTTAAATCCGGACATGTAGGCTATGCTAGTATCAGAAATCTCTACGGATTTCGATTAGGATTTAACTGCACCGGATTTGAGTAATTTTGCCGGATTTGGACCGGATTAAGATTTTGAATTTTTTTGTGAATTGGATTTGGACTTTAGGCTTACCATACGTCCTCCTTTTTAACAAAAAATAGTTTGTCCTCCGAGGACGCTAAAACATGCCTAAATGTCCTCCTTTCTGGCATTTTGAACAGCGAAAACATATCAAATCATTGATACACGAAAATTTTGGGAAGTTTCAGCTCAAACTACAACCTGCGGACGCGATGACCTTTTATTGCTCTTCGCTTGAATTTTGGGCGGAAACTTGGGCATCTGCGGGCGTGTTGACCTTTTTTTTTGGTCTTCACTTGATTTTGGGCGGAAAATTGGGCATCTGCCAACGTGATGACCTTCAAAAAAACTGTCCTTTTTTTGCGCAGTGAAAATACGGTAACCCTAACTTTAGTTAATGACAAGGTTGAACATAAAACTGGCTCAAATCCACCTATGAAAGGGTGTTATTGATACAGTGACCATTGACCATGGATTAACTTTGTTGCATTCATCCGCTTCAATCATAAATCGCTTCAGTGTTTCTTCAAAGTCTGTTACTTTCTCCATACCCTTACAAATTTCGAAATCAACTGTAGCTACTGACAGCGAAAACAACGTAATAAACGTTCTACAATGTTATATAAATAATTTGAGTGGCCAATTCAGTCTCAATTTGCAAGATTCCACCTGTTCGCTCTCACTGCACACTTCCGTTATAAAATAAAAGTTTGGCATATTCATCCGCTGTACATTTTACTATTAAGTCTAAGTGTTTTTAAATTACTGATTCGCAAGCCTATCATCAGCAGTGGTGTAAAACGACAAATTAAAATAATCTATAATTCTCAATGTTTTATATATCCTAAAAGTGATTATTTAGTCTCAGTTTGTACGATTCTAGAATGTTTGACCTAAGTCACGTGACAGCATTCTTCCGTTTCGAATTTGAACAATATGTCGGCTAACAGTTGAGTGAGCATGCACGTGTGTCGCTCCCTGAAGCAACAAATGAGCAGTATTGTATGGCAATGTAACAATAGTTTTTCTCTGTAAAAAAGTAAGGTATTTTTTTGATCGACTATGTGTGTCGATCAAAAAAATGTTGCAGCAATTTAGGTTAGACTAGAAGTCAAAAATATATTTCTACAGGGCAGAACTACCGGTAAGGACTTTATTCGGTTTCAATAGCCTAACTTGCAATGATCATCGGAACCAACTTAATGCATGTTACCCGTAGCTAAAAAATTAGTCTATAACTAGCGTACACTGAGAAAATAGCAGAAGCATATTAAAAATAGCCCAGTTCAGCAATTCTTTTACACTTTATGCTATAACCAATAAAAGATTGGCAATAACTAACCGTATCGGTACCCTGGTTCTGGTACATAGGCTACCAGTAAGTGAATGAAATTCGAATCTGCAAATAGACCAAAGTAGAGAACGTTTGTAAGGCGATGTAAATTTTGAACAGTAAAGGTGGTGGAATTTCATTATATTGATAGTAGGCTATAAAAGATTGCAAGGATCCTGACATTTGCATTAAGTGATCAAAGATACTGTCAAATGGGATGGCTTTGCTCAACAGGACGTAGAAGTCACGTGTCATGCTGGTGTGATGTCATTAGCTGTAACTTAAAATGTAATAATAAGAAGGTTGGAGGTGAGGGGGATTGGGCTTGTAAGGTTATAGAACTGCACCGTACTTAAGATTATAAGGTCATTATAAACATTAAAATGAGTCATGCTTAAAACGTAAAATGCATGTCTGTGTACAGTATACCGGTGTATGTATATTAGCCTATACTTCATAATGAGATCATGTTGCAAAGATCTTAGGCCTAGTTCTTAGAAGATGGTTTTTAATATCTTTGCTAAGCCTATGTGGTGTGAACTATAAGCCATACTGCTTTTATACTTACTCTCATGTTTGTGCTTTGTGTTACGAACTATATGACTGTTCATTTGCAGTGAATTTTATGCTTAAGTTTATAGGTCAAAAATTTTGTGATGTTATGGATGCTTGTGGTGAGATACAAAAAAAGTTAAAAGAAGTTTTGCCCTTTCTAACTGATAACGACAGTATTCTTGTACTTAACACACTGAATGAACTGGGTGTGGAGCAATGGGATGACATGAAGCACGTAGAGGAGGGTGATTTAAATGGGGTTTTAAAGCCAATTCAAGCTAGAAAACTTCTAACTCATGTCAAAAGCTGCCAACCCAATGCACATAGTAGTTCATCTACTGAACCTGCTTTAAGCAGATCTAGTTCTGAGAGTGGATTTGGCTATGATGATTGGGATGTTTCGTTCGAGATACCATGGGAAAAGTTTCCCAGATCACTAGTTGAAGATTGTAAGCAAAAAAAGAGACCAGCCCATCGTGACAGGTTACAGATGATAAGAGTTATTGTTGATGACGTGCATCAGCTGAACAAAGCACCCAAAAAAAGGAACTTTGAACGAATTGCAGAGAAAATAGTGCACAAGTATCCTTCATCCTTCAAAGATGTTGTGGGAGATGTAGTGATTGGCACTGGATTGCAGTCGTTAGCATCTCAGTTGATGTATCGATCTGGCAACATTAAATGTGCCACTAAAGCAGCTAGTAAAAATCTAACCATGGATGTTCAAAACCAAATTGATGATGAAGTTTCAAACGTCAGTTCAATAGTTGAAGAGTTGAAAACCTGTTACTCTCAGAAAGAAAGGGACTACAATAAAGTATCGAACTTGATGAAAAGGACATTCAAAAGTCAACGCTGCGACATCAAAAATAACACTTTGATTAGTGAAATGAAATTCAAATGGCCATTTCTTTTTGAGGAACAACTGTTGTTTCAACATTACGAATTGTTAATGATGTGTGACAATGCCAAGGAACAATTTTTAGAGAAGTTGGCAGTTGGGTCTGATAAAACATTCAAGTAAGTTGGTAATTATGCAAATTTGTGGGTATTTTTTTTAGCTTATTGACTCAACTCTAATAAGCCTCCTTAACTTTAGCAAATACTGTTTGATGTCTTACCGCTGCTACAATGTAAGGCATATGTACTGGTAGGCCTATGGTATCGATATGACCATTTTAATGGTATGCCAGGATTGGCCGAGGTTTTTGAGTTTTTGGAGCTTGTTTTGGCCTGAGCATGAAACCTGTCATAATAGGCTACTGCTTGTATTTTGCATTTTATATTCCCATCGCCAGAAAATGCCAGAAGAGCTGTAACAAGCTCTTACAAATTTAAGCCTGTCTACCATTTTAGAACGGTAGAGAATCTCGTTTAGTACCTCTTACTAACACGCAACAAGTTGCTAGCTTGTTCTTTCCTTTATACTTCAAAACTTAGTATATTTGAATTTAAAGCAGACATGTAAGTTGTGAATACCAACTTTTTAAGTCATTAGTTGGCTTGACTCTGAATAAAACGTGTCTATCACTGCGGAGGCACTTGCTCTCTCAACTAGAGCTCCCCATCAGGTGGTTATTTTGAGCAAGGCTACATTTGGTCTAACTAAGATATATGAAGTTTAGTTTTAGTACTCTTAAAGCAGGGGTGCCCAACCATGGTCGATCTTTGAACGCTCGGCAGTCTATCGCAGGGCAATTTGGCATCTGTAGCACCAGGGTGGACAACAACATTTCCGTTACATGTAGCGCATCAGGGGTGTAAAGATCTTTTTTTCTTGCTCGTTACACAGTTTTTGATGAAGTTTGGGACATCTGATTAGCCTATTTTTGCTCTTTGCCGCATTTGCGTGGACGAATTGCTTAACTCCCATGTTCAGTAGCTCTCACTCTTGCGATTTCTGCAAATTTTAGCAAAAGTAGATCCCTTGCCAGAAAAGGTTGGACACCTCTGCTCCCAAAGTTTTTTATCAATGTTGCTGATTAGTAATTTTAAGTGAGTTTGGTTGAAAGTGTAGCTTTTTGAGGCGTTTCATAATGTGGTGAAAAACGAGCCAATAAAACTTAGTGGTTGAACAAGTCCTTAATTAAGTTTTTAAAAACTTGTTGAAAGCATAAGCTCTTTAATGTCACATGATCTCATGCAATAGTTTTATGGCTCGCTAGTCGAGCAAAACGATAGCGTGGACAAAAACCATCAAAATATTAATTTTGGCTTAGTGTTACTATCCGGCACATCCGTACTTGGGAAAAACAAGCCTTGGACAATAAAGTAGCGTAATTTGTGGGCTGGTTATATTCATTTTCCTATAATTTATTTTGGATGTTAAAATGTTTGTGTCTAGTGGTCTTGATGTTTTACCGCGCTACAATTTTTTATTGTTTTAAACAACTCAGTTCAGCTATAGCGCTAGAGAATATTATATAACAGTAATTGTGCAATCAGCTACCGTTTTGCAGAACATTGGAGCTATCAACAAAACCAGCTATAACTCGTGTCATTGGCCAAATTGAAGAGGAGGCAAGACAAAGAAAAGAAAACAAACCCAAATCGCTGGGTGTAATTCAGCTGCTGGTAACATATTTCAATGAGGACTTGTCTGCTATATACAGATGCTTTGAGGTAATAGCAAAAAATCTTAGATCAGTTGTGATTTTGGTAATTGGGCTGCTGCGTGTTATGATTATGAAATAGTTGATCAATGTTGTATATAATATACCGGTAGTGCTTTTTCCGAGTGTGCAAATAAATTTGTAGTTGTTATTGAAAATAGTTACAATTACCAGGAAAGTGGTGATACATGAGGCTACTTCAGTTAAGAACGTCCACTTAGTAGCCGATAAACTGGAGTTTTTCAGTTTAGTCAATAATAAGTCATGCTGAAGGCAATACGAATAGTTGTATCATTTTCCCCGCTGGGCGCTCGGCACGAGAGGGGAAGGAGGAGGGTTAAGTGTACGTTTGTTGTTTATTTCTGTGTTTTTAACAGCATTCAATCCTTCGTTGTTGAAATTTGTATTGGGTCAACGTCTGAGAAAGGCCTAGGCCTACACAATGTTTGTTCACGCCAGGGTTTCCAGCCACTCTGGGAAAACAGGAAAAAAGGATTTTTACTTTAACAGACATGGAAAAATCAGGGGTTTCATTAGAAAAGTAAAATGTCGGGGAAATCTCAGAAAATAATTAAATTTGAAGGTTAAGCGCAGAGGCTAACTGTGCGGAAGGTCTGGAGTTCGATTCCCGGGCCGGTCAAAATGGCACAGTGTCGCCAACGGCTCCCCACGGCTGCGATGTTTCTTCTGAGCTGTGTAGCCCTGGCGCTAAGCTGCGGAGATGAGCCCCGCCACTCGTTACACGCTTCGGCGTAGTACCGCGAGTATAACGAAGATTTGATTTGGGGAAAACTCAGGGAATCTTTAAAATTTACAGAACTTTTGAAGAAATCTTACAGACGAGGGCTGCACAGTTGAGGTAATCATGGGTAAAGACCCTTTTTTTTTTTGAGATCACTGTATAAAACCTAGAAACTTATGAAGATTGCCTGAATTTCTCAGGGAAAAGTTAGGGAATTTTATATTAAGAAAACGCTGGGAAGCCTGTCATGCACTCGTTTTCCAGCAAAAAAATCTGAAATATAGCAGAAGATAAAAGACTAAAAATAAAGTTCCTTACTTATTGCTTACAGGATTTGACCGTTTCGCAGATTGTGGAAGAGGGCAATTTACCATCGCATCCATTAATAATCTGTTGTGGTGAGTTTAGTTTGATTGCATAATTATACAAACAGAGATCAGTGAGGGGACGCATAAATGCGCAGTGTCAACTCATCCGTCTGACACGGGGCGGGCAAAAGCCAGATGAAAACAGAACAAGGAAGCATGTCGTATTTGTAATCACAGAAACGTAAAGATACTCAGTTGTTAATCAAAACGTGCGACAGTGCGCAAAATTTCGACCTTATGGGTCTATCAGGTGCGTACGAAATAACAACGGGCACCTTTAAAACAGGTTCAATTTCATATTCAATTTTGACAGTAGTAGTAAGAGACAATATTTGGAGGTAACTGTTCAAAGAAAGCCAATGCTTATACTGGGGAACAAGCCATACAGTTAATCCCAATGAATGAAGAAGCCCAAATTTGACACACTTATAGACAATTTCTTACTGCCTTAAGGGCAAGTACTACTGTTAAAGTTGAATATAAAATTGAACTTGTTTTAAAGGTGTTCGTAGATTTTTCGCACGTACCTGATAGACCCATAAGGTCGAAAGTTTGTGCTCTGTCGTACGTTTTGATTTACAACTGAGTATGTTTACGTTTATGTGGTTACAAATTCGACATGCTTCCTTGTTCTGTTTTCATAAAGAGAGATGTTGTTGACAAAGTAACTCAGATTGTTTTGAGTGGCGGAATTGGTATTTTTGTAATGTTGACTTTTTGAATGTACTTGCGGAACTAGGCACTGCCGTCTTGGGACAATCACTTGCCGCTTATTTTTCGAATCAATGGGTTTGCCTTGCACTTGTCTTGTTCCGTAGAAGTCTTGCAAACAATGTAGAAACAGTCCTTAAAATAAACCCCGTTTAGGGACCTTGGGATAAGACTCTACAACTTATAATTTCAGAGCTTTTCGTAACTGTTTGTGTGTTTAGGCTGATGATTTATTTTATCGTCACAAAACAATTTAACATTTTACAGGAGAAACAGCTGCGTCAGCAAAGAAATTTGCGGTGATAATAGAAGGATTGGTAGTTATGGAAACGACATCATTCTATGTTTCACTAGCTTACATGTTCTGTTCGTATTATGTTTTTGACATGATGTATCCAGAAAGCGTACCCGCCACAATGGAATTAATTCAAAGGCAAGTCAATCCTGTATGTTATGCTTTCTTTTACAATTGAAAATCAGTTCGTAATATGCATTATTCTGTGTAATTTGTAAGTACTATTTTTAAATTAGAAAAACGTTATTACTATGCAAGCAGTTTCCTGAGTTTTTTTAGGGATTGTTTAGGCGGTTAAACTCATTCTATTGACTCGGTAATAAATGCAAGCCTGGAAATTGGAAAGATATAGCTGAATGAGAGATGAATAGCAGCGGCATTGTGCTTAGAAAGCGATGTTCATGTTACACTAGCATTCTTAACTCTGTTGTAATCGAAGCTGCTTAGAATTTACCTCATATAATATAACTTTATTTCTAGTCTTTAGTCTTCTGCTATGTTTTAGATTTTTTGCTGGAATTGGAACCATGGAAAGAAAACAGAAAAAGCGGAAGAAATGGGATGTTCACCCAAAAGTTTTGAAGCTTTCAAACGAAGTTCTTTCAAAGCAAGGCTACTCTTTGTAAACTATTTTTTTTTTGAAGTTGTGTCAACTCCACCAGAAATGTAGTTATGACAAAAACGATATGTGTTCTGTGACGTCATTATAGCTACTTGACATGGGCAAATTATCCATAACTTAGAATGCACATTACTTTTTGACAGTTTAGTTTCTTTGGGGTATTATTTTCACGTTCGTAGACGGGATACTCAACTATATTCGTTAAAAATTGAACATTTTTCAAAATAAGCATAGTCGAAAAGTGCTCAATTTTATCAGAAGTCAAAAATGGTTTTACTGTACAGTATATATAATACTATTATGACAGTCCATGATTTGTGAAGTAGTATTTTATGCAGATTATTTAGTCACAAAAACTCTTGCATTTGTATTTTTTGCTTTGCATTTAGAAATGATTTCTATAATATACTGAATACTCCACAAACAAAATGTGTTTTTGTACTCTGACGTCGCATGGGGGACTATGGACATCGAACAACGCATCTATTTCCTGCGGTGTGCATCATCTAAATCTTTTTTCAATTTATATTACATGGTGTATTATTTTTATGTGCTGTGCATAGAATAATATAATTATGCTGAACAAGTTGGTAAATAATGTTCTTAACGAAATTTCGCCGTATGATGTCATATAGCAAGTGTCTATTTTAAGCTTTTGATAGCATAATGTACTTTTGTG